>CM053774.1:89252085-89304517 GCA_028658325.1 Potorous gilbertii | reverse complement strand
TATGGATTGAGGGTTGTTCCCAGGGTCAGATAAACTTGAGTTCAAATCAGTCTCATATACTTCCTAGCTTTGTGACCCTAGGTAAGTCCTTTAACCTTGTTTGACTCAGTTTCTTCATCTGTAAAATGAGCTAGAGAAGGGTATGGCAAACCACTCTAGAATCTTTGCCAAGAAAACTCCAAATGGGATCATGACGAGTTAGACACAAGTAAAATCAATGAACAGCGTTCAACAAAAAAACAGGAAGTTACCAGCTGTCTGTACACAGTCAGACCATCAATTTGTCAGAACTAAGATCAGAATTTACAATAAACAAGAAGAAAGATTAATAATGAGGAAATAATATGGCATATAATTAAGAAACTTTAACCCTGAATTATTTAAATGATCCATTGATAATAAAAATGGGAAATAGACGAAGGAAATTGTCTAACTATGACAATTTCATCAAAACTTAAACTGATATAACAATGAGACCAAAAGAGTCTTTCATCAGCATGCACTTTAATTACTTGCCAAACGGAGACAGAAAGCTGCCAAAGGCAACACCAGGGCAAAATATAAACTTATATGTAAAATTTTACAAGAAGAATGGTGGACAATTATGAGGAAGATCACATCACAAATCAGAAAAAGACAGTAGATGATAAAGCCAATCTAAAGAAAACTTGGCAAGGCAACCGCCTTAGCAAAGTCATCTGAAAGGCATGAGAGATCAAAATGGAAAGGCAACTACAAACAGAAGAAAAATAGGAAAAGATTTTCAAAAACATTACAAATGTTTTTCCATCAAGGATAGTGGAAACAATAACCTTGAATGCTAACACCATAGCTCCTAAGTGCTTTACAGAAAAAGTAGGAATGGTACAAAAGAGAACAAAAACAGGAAAAGCATCATATTAGATCAGGTATTTACAGAGGAGATCCAGGTTCAAGGAGATAAAATTGTGAGGCTATGGAGGGACAGATTTGTAAGGACCCTAAAGATTTGGGAAAAATCTTGGATCTCATTGATACAAAAGGAAAACAAAACACTAAGAGAATGTGAACAAATATCAATCAGTATGCCTACTATCTCATCTATAGAAAATCTTTATAGGGTCATCTATACATAAATTGAGAACTTCCTTAATGAAGGTATGAGTACGGAACAAGCAGGTTTTCAGAAATAAATATTCAACAATGGGCCAAATCTTTACCATCTCACAAATGACTGAAAGATGTAGAGAACATAGGATGTTACTTGCTTATTAATTACAAATTTGCTTGTGGATTATAAAAATAACTCGACTTGGGAGAATAAAATTCCACTTCATAGGATTTTTTATAATAAAATATATATCAAATATACATCAAATATGTATATATCAAAGTATATATATATGTATATATATATATATCAAAGTAATATATCAAAATCACTCTGGAAGATGTAACAACAAAAATAAACTAACCGTTTCCTCCCCCTAATAACCATAGACCAATTCACATGACTTCAACTATCCTAGTAAATTCCAGGGGATCTCATTGTTTAACTGTCTCATCTCTGATCAAGTTGAGGAAGCCAATCAGCACAAGAAATGGAAAGATGGTAGCCAGTGAATTTTAGACTCAAAGGAGTAGGAAAGGGCTTCCTTTTTGGAAACCAGACAGATAATTGGTGCCTTCCCCCATGACTACGATAATGAGAAGGGAAAGCATCTTTGAGGGGACACATCTAATCCAAACTTAATTCATTTCTACATCACAGTGGAATACCTGTCACATCAAAGCCTCTGAAATCTGTAAGTCTCATAGTCTTTCTGGATGCAAGAGAGGAAAACAAATTGATGGTACCAATGCAGCCTCACATCTCTCTCAATATGGAGACTGTAGTTAAATAAAGCAGGTAGATGGAACAGTGGATAAAGAAGAGAGCCTAGATTCAGGAACAGTCATCTTCCTGCATTCAAATCCTGAGTCAGACACTTACTAGGTGCACTACCTTGGGCAAATCACAATCCTGTTGCCTCCGTTTTCTCATCTACAAAATGAACTGGAGAAGAAAATGGCAAACCATTCCAGTATCTTTGCCAAGAAAACCATAATTGGGGTCACAAAAAGTTGGGCATGACTGAAAAGACTGAATGACAGCAACAAAGTTAAATACTTTCTTTGGAAAGAAAAGCCCTCACAGTTGACAGGGACCAGGAAAGATTTCATTCAAAAGATGATGTTTGAACTATGTCTAAAAGGAACCAAGGGATTTAGTGAGACAGAGCTAAGGAAGGAATGCAGCCAGTGCAAACACTAAGAAATGGGAAATGGAGTGCTGTTGTGTATGAAGAACAGGTTACAGAGGGAAGGAATGTCAATGAGACTAGAAAGAAAGGTAGGGGCCAAGTTATATTTAGGTCTTTAAAAGCAAAACAGAAGAGCTCATATTCGATCATACAAGAAACAGGTAACCAGTGGAGGTGAATGAATAAAGGAGCAGTATGCAGGAGGGATCCAAGTAGGGAGGAATGTGAAGTATTATTGCTACAATCTGGTCAAGATGTGATGAGGGCCTGAAGTAAATTAATACATTATGAGTGGAGAGGAGGGATCAGAGAAGAGAAATATTGTGAAAGTAGAAACAGGAAAATTTGGCAACTGATTAGATTGAATATATGAAATGAGTACAGAAGTGAGTATTGATAAATGAACACAAACCCTGAAAATAAGTTAGTCATGAGGATTTTGGAAGGTGAACTTAACATGGAACATAATATTAAGCACTCCATCAGGCCTGAATAACCTGCAGCCAGGGCAGCTGGCTTATGGCCCTTAGGCATGCCAAAGGATTTTGGGCAACCCTTGAGAAATGTAGAGGAAAACATCCTTTGCATGTAGAGGAAATCCTTTAGCAGGCTGCAGGTTGTGCAGGCCTGTGATACATGCTTCTTAATATCTGGATGAATTTGGTCTTTAACTTCTGGAGCAGATGTCAAGATTACATAGATTACAATAAATAATTTAACTTTTTTTTTAACTTTTCTAGGTAAAAATTTGTTTTCAAAAAGATTTTTTCCTTTAAAAATATTTAATATTTTACTTTTTCCTATTTATATGTGAAAACAATTTTAAAGTTGTTTTTTAAAATTTGGAATTCCAAATTCTCCTCCTTTCTCCCCCCCCACATTGAGAAAACAATCCATTTAATATGTTAAACATGTACAGTCTTGCACAACATACAGGAAATATTCTCTTTCATTGAAAACATTCATATATCATCAGTGGAACAGTCTTTTAAGTATAATTGGAAAAAATCTTTGCCTCACTCTTAATGGTATTTATACTTTTCTCTGTATTCTCAGCGTTATGATCCTAGGCAGAACTGTCTAAGTTCGTTAGGTGAACAGATGAAATAATGTCTGGATGGTAAAATCACTATCTCTCCTTAAGACATGTCATGGAAACTTTTCCAATAAATCAATCAATTGATAAATATTAATGAAGTGGTTACTATGTGCCAGGCACAGTTTGAGGCACTGGAGATACAAATATAATATATGGAATAATCTGTATTGATGAAGAACTCACATTTTAATTGCAGGTGTGGGAAGGGAGGTGAGACAAATAAATATATCATAAATAAATAAATACAGAATAGAATGAATAAATACAAATGTAAACAGTATCTATAAAAATATATAATTTGTATGTGTACATTATAAAGTATAACTAGATATATATATTTCCAGATCTATATTACAATGCGTAGCCATGGGGTTTCAGGTATCACAGCTGATTCTAATGCATTCTGAATGCTGTCTCTTGCCAGATGTTTGAGATGCTGTTGTCCATCTTTCAAACTTGAAGAAGACCAGTGATATCACTACACTGGTATCAAAGTACAGTGGGTTTGACTGTGACTGATCAGTTTAATATGAGATCAGAAGGCTCCACCACAGGTCAGGCACAAATGGTCCATTTGAACACTTGGGATGGAGATGTCTCTAGATTTGTGCATCAGAAGACAGTGTTCAAAATAGTGGGTCCAAGAGATCAGTGTTATGACTGTTACAAAAAGGTGCAGGTGAAATGACTTCATATAATTCTAGAAATTTCTGAGAAAAGACAAGGACTTAGTTCAATTAACATAAGGAACAATGACCTAGTTAATGTCCATTCATGCAACTTATTCTGTGCATTTCGAGGCATCCAAGGCTGGATGTATTATTCCAGATTCAATTCTTCCACTGGCTCCTTATTCATGTTAGACAATCAACATGATTTCGGGATCTTAACCTCTCTTTGAGATGTTGCTCTAGGGGTACCTTCCTATAGATGAGATGGGTGTTGACTACACCGTATGATTCTTCATTGCCAAGAAGCCTAAAATATCCTCACAAATCTTTCATGATAGTACTCTTCTTATTGTCTGGTCTGAAGTTTAGAGACTTACAGAATGTCAGAGCTACACTCTTAGAATGATGTTAGAGCTGCAAGGATTCAAACAATCTTGTTTTACAACAGAGGAAACTGAGGCCCAGAGAGAGGAAATGACTTTACCATTGGAATGGAGCACTGAAAGTCACTAAAAAGAAATTCTAGCTGTCATTATCTATGTACCCTAAGTAATGCCATTTATTGCAACTTTGGTTCCCAGATCTGTCAAAAGGCAACTTCATTATTTCCACTGTTTCTTTCGCCATCACCCCAAGTCTTCATGTATGCACGTATTACTTGAGATGGACGGAAATACTTTGAGGATGTCCTCAAATTGTTGGATCAGGTCATTATTTCTTAGGAAAACCGTAAGACCTTAGACCTGAGAAACATGGAGGTAAGGAGGTGAGGAAAGGGTGGGAGAAATGGGAGGACAGACAATGGGATATTACGGGAGAAAGTAGGTCTTGAATAATAAGATTGATGAAGCAGAAAGCAGAGGACACACTAATGGTAAAAGAGACCCCAGGGATGTTTGACAAGGACCCAAATGGCAAAAGATAGACTTCACCACAGATCACTCTGCCCTGCTGGACAAGCCTCAGGCTGGCCTGAGAGATGGGAAGTCTTGGGAGGTTACAACAATGCATTCCAATGCCATGGGCTCAACGCCAGGAGCTGAGGCATGAGAACCAGGATGAAGGGACAAACTGGGAGGAGTGTCTGTTGGGATGAAATAGTAGAAGCACCTCTTCTTCATCTCTTTTCCCCACATTCTATCTCTCAGCTACCTCATCCTCCCTCTTTCATTATCGCCCCATCTCTCCCTTCCTCAATCCTGCTTCCTTGACATTTTCCATATTTGCTATTACTCCCTCTCAGATCATATCAAAGGTTGTGGAAGACTTGATCAAAGCAAGGTGCCACTAAGGAATTTTCTAGATACCTTCTTGTCAGGATAAACTGACTAGTCCTGTTCTTATGTAACCCCTCTTCCATTACATTTTTGCTTTATACCCAATTCCCAAACCCAGTTCCTAGTCTCTTTTTTGTTCAATGTCCTTTCTAACTAATATAAAAATTTTGTTCTTCAATAATTTTCAGAAGTAGAATTGGTAGAGTAAGGCTAGAGATTGTAGGGAAAGGTACAAGACTGAGGAAGGGAAAGAGTCTAGTCACGCAGGGCCGGAAACTTGTGGTCCTCTAGGTCCTTGAGTATGGCCTTTTGACCAAGTCTGTTTTACAGAATCCTTTTATTAAGGGGATTTGTTCTGTGAAGTTTAGATTCAGTCAAAGGGCCACACTTGAGGCCCTAGAGGACCACATGGGGCCTCGAGAACACAGGTTCCCCACCCCTGGTAGTGGAAGTGGTGTTGGTCCCATTCAAAATTAGTTTTTTTGCATTTTCCTTTTTTGCTTTCTCTGGTGACAAATGATCTTTTGTTTGGTGGAACACTGCGCATTATACGTTTTTGTAGGTTTGTTTTTATAGCACCTATATCAGTGCATCACTCCCCACACCCTCCTTCCAGAGAGCTATCCCTTAAAACAAAAAATAAAAAAAGGTAAAAAATATTTCAGCAAAAGCAACCAACATATCATGAAAGTGTCATTATAAAGTCTTCCACACTAATCCATTACCCCCAAACTAGGAAACATAGTTGTTCAGAATTTTTTTTATTGGGCCCAGCTTGATCATTGTACTTCCACAACATTCAGTTGTAATATTTTATAATTGGTGGTGGTGGTGATCTTTCAGTCTACATAGCCATAGTCCTTCTTATGTTAGCTAGATGGTTCAATGGATAGAGTGGAGTCTAGAGTCAGGAAAACCCAAGTTCAAACCCAGCCTTCTACACTAGCTCTGTGACTTAAGTCATTTAACCTTTGTTTGCCTTAATCTACTGGAGAAAGAAATGGCAAAGCACTCCAATGTCCTTACCAAGAAAACCCCATGGACAGTATTGGTGTGCTATGGTCCACAGGTCACAAAGAACTGGACACAACTGAACAATATCAGTTATATTGGGAGTACAACTAGGTGGTGTGGTGGATAGAACATTGAGACTGGAATCCAGAATACCTGAGTTCAAATCCAACTTCAGACACTTATCAGTCATTTAACCTTGTCTGCCTCAGTTTCTTCATCTGTAAAATGAGCTGGAGAACGAAATGGCAAACCACTCCAGTACCTTTGTCAAGAATATCACTGATGGAGTCACAAAGAGTCGGTCATGACTGAAACAACCAAACAATAACAAAAGTCCTTAATTATACTTTCTTGGTTCTGATTACTTCTTATTGTAACAGTTTGCAAGTGTCTTCCCATGTTTTTCTGTATTCATTATAGTCTTTATCTGTTACAGCACCATTCATGTACCATGGTAAATAGTTCTCCAATTAATAGGCATCTAATCTGGGGAAGCTAAATGGTTCAATGGCTAGAGCGCTAGATCAGAAGTCCTGAAGACCTAAGTTCAAATGTGGCCTCAGACACTTACTAGTTGGGTGAACCCTGGGTAAATGACTTAAGCCCTGATTATACAGTTTCCTAATCTGTAAAATGAAAATAACAATAGCCACTATGTCCCAGGGTTGCTGTGAGAATCAAATGAGATGATAACTGTAAAGTGCTTAGCACAGTGTCAAGCACATAATATTATATAAATGTTAGTTATCATCACCATCGTTATCTACTTTGTTTCTAAATCTTGGCTACCACCAAAGAGGACTCCTATAAATGTATTTGTACACATGCTTTTCTGAACCAGTTCTCCACATGGCACTTTGCTTGTATCTCTCTTATAAACTTATCATATATATATCAATGTGTCATATATTATTTTTATTATATCTCATTGTGCACATAGCAATGATAAGTAGACTTCAGCCTTGCTTTCTTAGTCTACATGTACACTAGCAGTCCCAAAGTGTAACTGGTGGGGTACTCCTCAGGGACAGAGGGACTTTTCAATGCTATTGGCTTGATATTCCCAACTCACCAGTGATTGTTTCCCTGACGCTGTTTGCCAGTTAAAACCACTTAGTGTTTACAAAGGGATATTTACTGAAAAGATAGCAAGAGCCAAATTTCCGGGGATACTTCTTCCTCTACAGTTTGGTCCTTGGAGAGAATGGGCTCAAACTTAACATGGTAACTATAAACATTCCTCCCACCATCAGGTTCACTTCCAGGTGTGGCCCAGCCAATGGATGAATCCCTCCCTGGCTATTGTGTCTTAGCTTCCAGGTTGATGCACTTCGGGGCTGGTCAAGCCGATGTGTGTTGTGTTTGTCCTTTGTCTAGAAGACGACCATGATATCAAGATAATGACGTGACTTGCAGTTGACTTTGGTTTGAGTGAGGGAGGGCTGTGCACAGTCACCAACCTCACTTTCTTCTCCTGAGCCATCTGGGTCCAGTGGCCTGATATTCATCAGGAAGGCTGGAGATGGCCCTGGATGCAATGGGAGACCCTGGCCCTTCCAGGCTAAGGTCTTATGTTCTCACTTTGAAATACACCCATTCAATGAATAAGCTGCTTTAAGTTACTCATTTAATAAAAAAAAAAAAGTCAAACTAGGAGGGGAAGACCCTCAGGACTCCTGGGTAAAAGAGAAACAATTACAATTTAGTATTTACAATTACTCTATGCGAAGCAGGTGAGCACTTGTTGTCCAGTCTATGAGCTCCAGAGTGAGTTGGGTTTGAACAAGAAATGTAGCCAGTAAACCCAGAGGAAAAAAAGGCAGCTTTTGGGCATGAAGTGTACAGAGGAGAGGGAAGAAGGAGGAGCAGGAGGAGGAAGAGGAAAAGGAGGAGAGGAGCAGAGCTACTACTACTCACTCACAGGTTGTGTTTGTCCTTCATTCTCAAAGAGAACTATGACATCAAAATGATAACATGACTTGAGAGAGGGCTGTGCAAGGTCACCAGCCTTATTTTCTTCTCCTGAGCCATCTGTGTCCAGCGGTCTGATAGTCATCAGAATGACTGGAGATGGTTCAGGATGCAATATGAGATCCTGATCCTTTCAGGCTATGGTCTTAGAGCATTCTCACTTTGAGGGAGATACACCCAGTCAAGGAATAGGCTTCTTTAAGTAGTTGCTCAAGGGATGGATGGCCCCTTTAATCAAAAAAAAAAAATCAAACTTGGAGGAGAAGATCCTCAGGACTCCTGGGTAAATGAGATACAATTACTATTTAGTATTTAAATCCACTCTGTGCTGGGTGAGTGGGTACTTGTCCAGTCTATGAGCTCCTGAGTGAATTGAGTTTGAAGCTTGATTTTGAGTAAGGCATGGAGCCAGTAAACCCAGAGGAAAAAAGGCAGCTTTTGGTGGTGGAACACTGGAGGAGGAGAAGGAGAGCTGCTGCTCACTCACAGGTTGTGTTTGTTCTTCATTCTTGAAGAGGACCATGACATCAAGATGATGACATGACTTGCAGTTGAATTTGATTTGAGTGAGACAGGGGTGTGCAAGGTCACCAGCCTCATCTTCTTTTCCTGAGCCACCTGGGTCCGGTGGCCTGATATTCATCAGGATGGCTCAGGATGCAATGTGAACACAGGGCTGTAAGAGCCAGGGTGCCTGGCAAGTTCTACTGATTCTTTCAGTCATTCCAGCTCCAATCCTCCTTCACCTTAAGAACAGGAAAAAATAAAATAATGGAAACAGAAGCAACAGCAAGGCCATTCATACATGGTTTCATGTTAACCTGGGTAGAAAGAATAGACCACTGGTGCTATGTCTCTCTCCTTACCAAGAGACTTACAAGCAAAGGCATACGGAACCAGCCTGAACTATCTCCAGTTGTTTTCAATGTGAGCATTTATACTTCAGAGATCAGCAAATGTCACAAATCAGAGCTTCATTTATAGTTTTATTTATTATCTAGACTTGAGAAAGTGACTCAGAAAATGTTAATGATGCAGATTAAACTTAAAAGAATGTAGTGCTCACTTCCTCCCACCCCTAGAAAGCCAGTTATTAAACATTTACCAACATACCTCAACTAATAACAGTCCTTGCCTTGACTCCCACCAGGAAAGAGTGAGAATTCATTTTGGCCAGCTAGAACTTTTTATAGGCACACTCATTTTGGGCTTGACAGTCAACTAGAAGGCTTTTCTTTCTTGTAAGAAAAATCTAAAGCATGCAGAAAAGAAAGAATGACAGAAAATCTGTGTATGCTCTGAATCATTCCATATCATCATGCATTCCCAGAAGGGCGTTTCACAAGCATTCATGTGGGTTGATCTTAGTTAGAGTAGTACCCTGTGTATACTCCCAAGACTAAGCCCAGTTACACATACAGTGCTCTTGTTCAGTCTTGTCTAGCTTTTGCTGAACAATCATCTTGGCAGAAACTGGAGTGGTTTGCCATTTCCTTCTCCAACTCATTTTACAGATGGGAAAACTGAGGTAAACAGGGTTAAGTGACTTGTCCTAAGTCACACAGCTAGTAAGTGTCTGAGGCTGGATTTGAACTGAGGAAGATAAGTCTTCCTGACTCCAGGCCTGGCACTCTATCCACTATGCTACCTACCTGCTCCATACATACAATATTCCTCTTCTATATTGTAAAATCCATGAGGGCAGAATCTACCTAATTCAAACTTTGAAACTCTCCAACTATCCACATTAAGCACTAATATTTGTTGAGGAGAACTCTGCTTTTCACTGCTTTCAAATGAAGGCCATCAACCAGCCAAATGTACTCCTCCTCTGTGTACTATCCTTGACAGTAACATATATCACAGTTAATATTAGAGCCATTGAACAGAAGTCGGAAAATATTTTAGAAGCATTGAAAAGGAGAAAGGAAAGATCAAGTTAAAAAGGAGACAAAAGTATTTGAGGGATCTTCTTGTACTTCAGGGTTTTCCTTTCAGAGATTAATTAGGCTCCAATAGGTATATATACATTCAAGGTGTGTACACGTGACTCTACCTGCTTTTAATTTGCAACTTCAAGAAAATCCAGTATTCTCAGAAAGGGGGAAAAATAAATAGCTGAGCACTGTGAGTCATTTCCACTTCAAATATACTTTGAGTTGATTATTCCTCAATTAATCAAATAACTGGTGTATCCCTAAAGTAGTATAAAGTGACACACTGTGTGAAATCTATTTTTCGATCCAAAATCATTAAGTCCAGCAGCTTGTGACTACATCCCTGCTAATTCTGGTACCCATCCTTTCATCCTCCATTAACTCTGGTGTGCCTAACAGGCTGTCAGGAATAATTTCCCAGGACGTAAATAATTCAGAAATTAAAAATTAATAAATAATAACAGAGAGCTACTGGGAAATAGAGTGGGTCAATTAGTAAGCTCTGCATTCTGTTTCTTCACAGCGGGGGGGTAGGGGTGGGCAGCCACATTCGTTATTTGAATCTTTTCTCCTTTTCCTGGGCCTGATTTACAGCTCTTCATTACAGGATCCAGTCAGACACAATTACCTCCATCACTATCTCAGTTCCTAACTTCAAAGAAACCAGGGTTTTCTTGTCGGCTTTTTTCCCCCTTGCAGCAGCCTCAGCTTGACGTCCCTGGAATTCCTTCCACCCAGACTAATTAATAAGACTTAGACTTATCATATTCACTTTCCTTCTTTGATGTCCTACCTTAGTCAATCATCCTATTTAATTAGAATTTCAATGATAACTTTACTTATCTTGTGGCTAGATGTAAATTAAAATAATAGGATTTTAATTCTCTTTCTCATGGGGTTATGACATTTTGAAAGAAAAGTTTCAACACCAACATGATGTTATGAGCTTTCTATATGGGGAAGCATTCTATAAAAAATATTCTCCCCCTTGCTACAAAATGCTTTCCCTGTTAAATAGACATTATTCAAAGCATTGGGGATTGAGAGGGTGCCCTACGGTTGGGGAATGGCTGAGTAAGTTATGATGTATAACTGTGATGGAATACTATTGTGCTACAAGAAATGACAAGCTGCATGCTTTTAGAAAAATCTGGGAAGACTTAAATGGACTCATACAAGTGAAGTGAACAGAACCAGGGGAACATTGTACACAGTAGCAGCAACATTGTAACGATGATCGATTGTGAATGACTTCAGCAGTACAGTAGTTCCAAAGGGACCAGGATGAGAAATGCTATCCACCTCCAGAGAGAGAACTAATGACCTCTGAATGCCGATTGAAGTGTATTTTTTAAACTTTCTCTCTTTCTCTTTCGTTTTGCTTGTGTTTTCTCTTGTGGCATGACTAATATGGAGATATGTTTTTCATGACTTCCTATGTCTAATTGATATCAAATTGTTTACCTTCCCAAGGAAGCAGAAGGGACGTGAGGGGAGGAGAGTGAATCACCGGAGTTTTTGGTTTTAACGGAGATGTTGTTGCACACATAATATTCTCTTGGTTGTTGGAAATTATTATTCTAGTTCTTTTGATTTCTCCTCATCTCTCTTATCATGGGATTTTCTGTTCAGTAATTTTTCAGTTGCGTTTGATTCTGTAACCGCATTTGGGGTTTTCTTGACAAAGATACTGGAGTGGTTTGTCATGTCCTTCTCCAGTTTATTTTACAGATGGGGAAACTGAGGCAAACAGACTGAAGTGATTTACCCAGGATCACACAGGTAGCAAGGGTCTGAGACCAGATTTGAACTCAGGGAGATGAGTCTTCCTGACCCTAGGCTCTCTGCTCTATTCACCGTACCACCTAGCTGCTTTATGTAACTGTGGTCTTCATATTGAGAGAGATGTGGGGCTGCATTGTTTTCCTCTCTGGTGCTTGCAACCAGAAAGACTATGAGAACTATAGATTTCAGAGGCATTGATGTGACAGGTAAGCAAGCAGGTGAGTGGGAAGTAAATGCCCAGTAGATTTAGAATGGGAAGGAAGCTTAGACACCACTAAGTCTAGCTTCCTCATTTTACAGATGAGGAAACTGAGGTACAGGGAAGTTATTTGGTTAAGGTTGCCCAGCTAATTAATTTCCTGAAGTGGAATTTGAACTCAGATTTTCCTGATGCCAGGTCCAGCGACTTATCCACAACTTCGTGCTGTTTCAAATAGAAAATGGAATGAAATGAACTGAATGGTGGGAGAGGGGACTGAGGAGATAGGTGTCCTATAATTGATATAGGAATCATCTTCCCCTCTACAAAGCAAATATGATATTAGAAGTAAAGGCAGGGGAGGAAAGGAAGGTCATCTTGTGTGTCTCACTCCCCACTCCTGCCTCTCCTACACTCTTCACTAGAATGTGTCACTAGCCAAAGCATTTGCCCCTTACCTTCTGCTGATCTGTGTGCCCTGTTGCCCAAATGGGGGCTCCCTCTCAAGCACCCCATCTAGAATGCCCCTTACACATATCTCAGAGAGCATAAACCCAAGCCTCCTTCTATTCCTTAATTACAACATAATGTGACATTTAATGTTTTAGTGGAACATCAGAGCATTCTAGTGAACATCAGAATTTTCTCATGGAATCCACATTCCCATAACTCAGAATATTTGTGCTCTGTAGAATAGTTTTGGAAGATACAGTCTACTGATCTTTAGAAATAGCAAACATTGGGGTCTGTAATCCTTCCTTGGGTTTGTTGATACATCATACAGCCCTCACTCACTCAAAACAAAGTCAAGTGCAAGTCATGTCATTATTTCTCTGGTGGCATGGTCTTCTTCGGCAATGAAGGATGAACACACACACACACACACACACACATCACAAGCTAACAATTTTTTTTTATTTCCAAGGCTTCCTTTTCAAATTCTCTGATGAGAGTTAATAATGTACAGTAATCATGTTTCAATAAATAAAACATTAATTTTATTTCTAGAATTTCCATCTCCAGAGTATGAAATTTTGAATGAAATCATCAGACATTAGCCTTGCCAAAAGTGAGCTTTATCATAGATTCTGCTCAGTGAATGGGCTATTATTTATTCCATATCTGGAGACAGTGGCTTCCTAGATCCTTGTATAATGCTTTGCACTTCTCTTATGCACATATCATAATACATTTTGCATTATTGTAATTTGTGTGTTTATTGATCTAGATTATAAACTAGGTATCTTGTACTCCTAGCATCTGGCATTATACTCTGCCCATAGAAGGTGCTTTTGAATTGAACGAGTCTGAATTTTGTTTTTATTCACAAGGTCCCCATTCACTTGTGAGTGAATTCAAAAGTAGGCATGCAGCAATATAGTACAACGCTATCAGCTATCAAACTATTTCTAAAACACAGATACGATAAACGTTGTCACATAAATTGAAAATCTTTTAACAACTCCCTTATCACCTCCAAGATAATATACAAAATCCTCAGTGTGGCATTTAATGCCTTCCATAATCTACCTGCCATCTATCTTTCTTGTCTTGAACCATCTCCAGTTGTCTTGATCTATATCTGGCCACTGGACCCAGATGATTCTAAAAGAAAAAGTGAGGCTGGTGACTTTGCACAGCCCTGCTTCACTTAAATCCATTTCACTTGCAAGTCATGTCTTCACCATCCTGATACCATGGTCCTATTCAAGAATGAAGGATGAGAAACAACCTTTCTTCTTTTATTTCATGTTACTCATCCTCATACACTTTCCACTCCAGTCAAGCTTGTCAGCTCACCATTCTCCATATGCGACACTCCCTCTCCTTCTTTACTCAAATGATCCCCCATGTCTGAGGTGTCCTTCCTTCTCAGCTCTGCAAAGTAGACTTATATACTGTTGTTAAGTCATTTTTTCAGTCATGTTCTACTCTTTGTGACCCCATTTTGGGACCTTCTTGGCAAAGATACTGGAGTAGTTTTCCCTTTCCTTCTCTTGCTCTTTTTTACAAATAGGGAAATGGAGGCAAAAAGGGTTAAATGACTTGCCTAGGGTCTCCTAACTAGTAAGTGTGGAAGGCCAGATCAGAACTCAGGAAGATGAGTCTCCCTGACTCCAAGCCTGGCACTCTATGCCACTGAGGTGCCCCCATGGAATCATTAGCTTCCTTCACAACACAACTTTGATCACACCTCCCAGAAAAGGGAGGCCTTTTCTGTGTCTTGAATTACTAGTTCTCTGTCTCAAAAATGCCTTATAATTTTTGACTTATACCCAGGCTGTAGCCCCACAACAGAACGTAAGATCCTGAAATGCAGGACCTGTCATTGTTTTGCATCCCTAGCCTAGTGCATGGTTGCCATTGTAAAAATGCTTGTTGAACTGAACCATCATTTAAAAAATTGTCATTGAACACCAGGCACAGGTCTGGGTGTCAGGGCCAGCTGACGTTCATCAACTCTACACGGCCAGGATGGATTTGAAGACAATATTGCTCTCAGCAGTAACGAAGCAAATGTTGCTGCTTGCATGATCTTTGGAACCCATGCTGGCCCCAATTAAATTTCTGGGTTTCCTGCACACACTCCCTTGGCTAAGTAGTTGAATGACTCCTGGTTTGATCTGTCTTAGTCCATGACCCTGGGTTCTCTCCCCTGCATACAAGCCGATACCCAAAGAAAGATGACAATTCACACTTCACCAGATAGCCCAACTAGACAGACAGCCCACCTGGGCTGTGCATTGGACTCTCAGCCCTCTACTCTTCCTTGAGCACAGTTTGGAGTATAACACTTAGCTATAACACTGAGAAGAAGCAAATATTTGTAATTAATTCTCAGTGTATATGTATGTATAACAATTATTGTTTCGATAAGATGGAAGTGAGGATAAGAAAGTTTTTCTTATTCTTTGCTATTTTTTCATAGTATATCCCTGGGCTTAGGGTCAGGAAGCCTTGAGTTCACCCAGTCTCAGACACTGACTAGCTATGTGACCCCAGGAAAGTCATTTAACCTGATTGCCTCAGTTTCCTGAACCGTAAAATGAGCATAGTATCTAATTCCTCAGGTTGTTGTGGGGATCAAATGAGATATAATATCTGTCAAGTGTTTAACACAGGGTCCGGCATATTGATGCTGTTGTTTCATTGTTGTCATGTCTGACTCTGGGTCCATACTGTCCATGGAGTTTTCTTGGGTGGATACTGGAGTGGTTTGCCATTTCCTTCTCCCGAGGATTAAGGAAAACAAGGTTAAGTGATTTGCCCAGGGTCACACAGCTAGGAAGTGTCTGAGGCCAGACTTGAACTCATGAATATGAGTCTTCCTGATTCCAGACCACTTAGATGCCTATAATCTATGTACATTTTATTTTCCTTCAGTAGAACAGAAGCTGCTTAAGGAAAACAGGTTATAATTTGCACTTAATAACATAACAAAAAATAACAAGCCTATCAAATATTACATGCCAAGTGAGTATGATGGGTTATAAGGGGAAAAACAAGGAATTAGCTTAGCAGTCTGGAGACTTGGGTTCGAATCTTGATTCTGACACTGACTGTGAAATCTTGGGTAAATCGTTCAGTCTCCGACTCCTCAGTTTCCTCATTGGTAAAAGGACTCAATTTCTAAGTTCTTTTAGGTCAAAAAGTCTATGATTCACATGCTGGAAGAGCGCAGTTCTAACAGTTGTCGGTGGTGTTCCTTCCACCCCATACTTTCTTTCTCCAAACTTCTCAGTGATGGTTGCAAGTTAGGACCAAATTCATTTTCTCAGAACTTTAGAGTTGAAATGGACCCTGAGGATTACCTATTTTACGGGTCCTTAACTTGGAATCCACCATTTTTTTAAACAAATATTTGACCACTGTATACAAATAGAAGTGATTTCCTCTGCAATCCTGCATATTTTATTTTATGCATTTAAACGCATCATTCTGAGAAGGGTCTACAGGCTTCACCAGGGTGACAAAGGAGCACAAGAAAGGCTGAGTTAGAAAACTGGGGACCAGTGCCCGCCCTTTCTATTCAGTGGGATGGGCAATAATAGAGCTCAAAGCTTTATGGGAGTCAGGAAAACTTGAGTTCAAATCCCTCCTCCAGCTGTGTAATCCTGGACGTCACGTCTGCCTCAGTTTCCTCAATCTGCAAAATGACTAACACTAGCACCTGCCTCCCAGGGTGACTGTAAATATAAAATGAGATATTTTAAAGCATTTTATAAATGCTTATCCTCGTCATCCAGGGATGGAAGGAACCTCAGAAGCCACGCAGTTCAACCCCAACGCCCCGTTTTGCAGACGAGGAAACCCAAGCCCAGAGAGGTTAAGCGACTCTTCCAATGGAAGCCAGCTGCAGAGGCAGGATTTGAACCCAGGCTCCAGGCGCACACGTGATGAGGATGGTGAGCAGAGTAAGGCCGGGAGAGCTTTCCAGACTCTGGGGAGCTGCTAGAACCCCGGCTCGGTCTCTCTTCAGTTTCAAGTCTACCGATCTCTCCCTAATACATTCGGCTCGTCCGCAGCCGTACGGAAGGCGTCCAACATGGCTGCGCCCATTCATACTGCCCCGCCCCCTCCGTGACGAACTTCCGTTCTCGGGCCCAACCAGGAAGATCCTGGGCAGTCACTACTTGAACTCTGAACTCGGACGCACTTCCTCTTCCCTCTTCCGGTGACGGACCTGACAGGTATGGCGGCGCTTCGGTTCTCGGCTTTTGGGTGGCTCTTCGCCATCCGCCGCCATCCGGCGGGCGGATGGGGCCGGGGTCCCCCGGGATGGGTCCCCCTCGGGGGTCGCGGCCCGGGTGGCGGGTGGCTTTCTCCTTGCGGCGTCCGGAGCGCCCGGCGGGAGGGTGACGGCTCGGGTCGGAACCTTGGGCTCTCGGGACGTGGTGGAGGGGGAGGGGATCCCCTGCGCGTCCTCTCCGCGCTGCTCATTACCGGGGGCTTGTCTGGGGGGCCCGGCCCGGGCGCTGATGGGAAAAAGCACCCCCAAACCTGCCTTCCCTTGGGCGGCTTCCGAGAGCCCGGAGCGCCCGATGGGGTTAGAGTTCACCTTGGCCCTCTGGCACATTGCACGTTTAGCTTCTAGCGACCGCGGGGGCGTCCTCGGAGGAGAGCGTGCGAAGCGGGTGGGGGTGGGGTGGAGGCCCCCATGCTTCCGGCTTGGTGAAGTACTAGAGACCCGGGCCCCGCAGGCGGGCCTAGGCCTCCAGGCCCGGGGCCATCCAAGTCTGGCCTCCCTCCGGTCCGGCTCTCCTTCTCCGCTTGCGGGGGGGGGCTTATATTTGTACCAAAAAAAAGAAAATGCCCTTCTGTGCAGCCCTGCCTCTTAGCGTGTGTGGCCTTGGGTGAACGGATCTCCTGGGTCCCTTCTGACCCTGGTTGTGGTCTTGGAGTAGCTAATACGGTTCTCCTATTAATAAGCAGTCTTAGCGTGGCTTGTCTGCTGAAAAATTGGTGTTTTGTTGGTGATAAAATTGAAAAGTAATTGGGGTCGGGTTTTTAAAAAATGAATAGAAAGTGGAAGTGGGTTTTGCACGGTTTCATAGGATCAAGTGGAAGGGTGTATTGATTGCCATCTCAGTGGGCAGGGGAGGGAGAAGATGTGGAAGTCAGAATTTTTTTAACGATAAAAATTAATTGATGTCATAATCTAAGAATTTGACTGGTGCTACTATTTTTTATTTAGAAATTAAAAATGGTTCAGCGTCTGACGTATCGCCGTAGGCTGTCCTACAACACAGCATCCAACAAAACTCGGCTGTAAGTATTTGTGTTTAAATTTGTCATAAAGAGGATTACAACTTCTTGAAATTTCTTTACTTATTCTGTGCTCTTTTGGATGCAGGTCGCGAACCCCAGGTAACAGAATTGTTTACCTTTATACTAAGAAAGTTGGAAAAGCACCAAAATCAGCCTGTGGTGTGTGCCCAGGAAGGCTTCGAGGTGTAAGTTCCTACTTTTATTTTTTTATTAGCTTGTCAATTTGGTATTTGTAATTTTGTGGACTCCTAATTAACCAGGGTCTGCACCATGAGAATTTAGCATCTTTTAATCAGTTTTCTAATAGAATGTAAGTTCCTTGAGGGTAGAGACTTTTGTTTCCTGCTTCCCATCCCCAGCTCTGAGCACAGTATCTGCCACGTGATAGGAGGTGCTGGTCAGAAGATTGATAAGTACTTTCTTATTTGAAAGTGAATTTCTCCTGTGCCTTTTGGCATCCAAGGGTTGTAAAGCAGTGGGAAGGAAATCCTCTTAAGCAAGCAATGTGAGACCAACGCTAATTCAAGTAGTGCGTAATTGTAGAATTGTAAACGTCATTTATTAATATGAAGTCTGTGCTGTATTTTTATACAGGTTCGTGCAGTGAGACCTAAAGTTCTTATGAGGCTATCAAAAACAAAAAAGCATGTCAGCAGGGCTTATGGGGGCTCCATGTGTGCTAAGTGTGTCCGTGACAGGTAAATAACTTTTAAAAGTATCTTTTGCAGAGAAGGGACCAGCCAGTGGTTATATAGAATGTTAATAGGACTCAAAACTGATTGTAAATGGGGGTTATGTGTTTATGTGCATCTTTACTTGGTTTTAGGGTAAAGCAGGCCAACCTTTATGATAAGCTTTGGGGAGGTGGTAAACAATGTTGAGTGTATTATGGAAAGCTCCTTGGTTTTATGGGGGTGAGCACTGGGGCACAAACAGCTAAATGATCAATCTGACAGCCTTTTAAAAATCCTTATCTTTCTTGATCTCTCCAGCTTTTGGCACTGACTGCCCTCAAGGCCATGTCCATGATTGTCCTCTCATGGGTATCTGTGCCCAGCCCCCGAGTGTGGGCATTTGTCCTGGGGTTCTCTCCTAGGTCTGCTTCCTTTTATATCCCCTTGGTTACTTTTTTGGATCTTTAGGCAGGTGACTGCCAGAATCCGTTTTTCCATCCCTGAACTCTAGTCCTTTACCACCAGCTGCTTTTAAGTATGTAGAATAGGAACCAACCTCCCTAGGAAGAATTGGAGTTTTTCTGCCTCCAAGCCAGCACGCATCTGAGCAGAGGACTGAGCCTGTTACCCTGGTGCTCTAGAGTCTTGTCTTTTTCCCTCCCTGATAAACTGACTTCACAGCTTGGCATTAAATCCTTCATAGTCTGGCTTCCCCCTTCTCTGTCTGACTGGACAGCAGATCTTCCCAGCAGGTGGCATTTTGGCTTCTCTCAAGCTCAGGTGCCATTTCTTTCTGCTCCATCTTATTTTCTTTATTCTTTCTCTTCATAAAACCTACTTATTTGTTTATGTCCTGTGGTATTGTGGAGGTCTTGGGATCTCTGTTCTGGTCCTTTCCTTTAAGTTCCTGACTCAAAGACTTGTGTCTCTCTAAGCCGTCATTTGTCAGTCACATCAAAATCTTTGACTCATTTCCATGGGTTCGTAACCCTCAGCTTAACAGAAGTCTATGAATCCCATCTGCCTCATACAGGGGTGAAATTAAACCCCAGGGAGTTAAGTGGTACATTAGATAGAGCTGGGCCTACAGTCAGAGTTCAAATCTGGCCTCAGATAACTTATTAACTGAGTGCCCCTGGGTAAGTCACTTAACTCTTATTTGCCTCAGTTCCTCGTCTATAGAATGGGAACACACTAGAGAAGGATGTGGAACAGTTTGCCAAGAAAGCTCCATGGACAAAGTCTAACACAGCTGAACAACTAAGCAACAGCAGCAAATCTAAGACTCAGTTAAAACTAAGTGAGGTTTAGAGATTGGCTCACGCTTTAGTAGCGATTAGGTTTTAGACCTGATTCTTTTTACTCCCCAGCTAGTGCTTGTAGTCAGGATGGAGTGTGATGGAAGGGCCTGTGTCTTCCGTGTTGGGTTGCCAATATAACCTAGCTCAGCTTTTGCTCTTTGGAAGATAAACAGGTGATCACAGACTAGGGCCATTAGGCCATTGTAGAAGTGCCTTTTCATCAGCTTCATGCACACCTTACCTTAGCCCAGGTTTCTGCAGATTTAAAATTAATTTTATCAGTTACTCATTGGAAGCAATAGTGCTTAAAAGAATTCATGTTTGAAATGTTTAAAAAACAGACATTTTTAGAGCCTCCTTAAAGTATTTGGGAATAACATTGAAATTGAATGTTTAGCTCAATATAGCCCATATTGCGCTCCGCCCCCCCTTTTTAACCCTGAGGTGAGATTAGCTTCTCTCTCTTTTCTTGTCACTTGATTGCAACTGTTGGTAGGAAAATTTTCTTTGAGTTGGCATCTTATGGCTCTCTTTTGGATTATTTGAAAATGATTGGATTTACTGTGGAATTTCAATATTATTCATTTTAGTTCAAGGCCTTAGGTAAGTCTTGGAACTCTTGAAACCCTGAAATACAATGTTAAAACAGTGGACCCTCAGTGTGGCATGATGGGAAAAGCACTGGATTTGGAGTCAATTTGAGTTTACATTCTTACCCTTTCTGGGCATCAGTTTTTCATCTACCTTTATATGATAGAGTATTGTTTGAAAGTGATATGGTCATCTAGGCACTGCAGGAGGCATCCATAGGAAATAGCTTTTTAAAAGCATCATTTTACTTGTGATAATTACCTAGCAAGCTTTTGGTGTCAGGGAAGTGACTTTCCAGGTGAGGGTGGGTGTGTTGTGGATCCCTTTTGCAGTCTGGTGAAACCTGTATGGGACCCTCAGAGTGATGATTTTAAATGCCTAAGATTTCAAAAGAAATCAAGTAGACTGCTTAAAATAACTAGACAGCATACAGTTGGCATGTTGCTGTTGTGTAGGGAATGATGAGTTGGTGGAAGGGTTTGGATTGAAGAAGGAAGATGTTATCCCCCTTCAAAGAAACAGCACAGGCAAGTGTGGTACATTCTTACACAGATGCATACCAGTGTGTGTGTGGAGGTATGTCTATATGTGTATCTGCTTAATTGTGTGTAGCCTTGGGAGAGGAGGAGGGGAGTAAAAAGGTGCACAGCAGAGAAAAAACGTACAAGGAAGAAAAGATGGACAGCTCTGAACTCCATGTGTAGTGTTTATTATTTAGGCTTTCTGGAAATGGAAATTTATTGCTTCATATTTTGAATCCTCTCAATGTTCTGTGCGCATGGCAGTGGTTTTTAAATTTTGTGTTTGTTTGTTTATTTTGTATTTAAACATTTTTAAATTACACACAAAAAAAATAGTTCACTGACAAATTATCCAAGTTTTTTAAAAGTTCATGGACCTCAGTTTAAGAACTTCTACCCTTGGGGGGAATGTCAACCTTGAGTCTAATGAGTCTGGTTTAGTTTAAAAGTATTAAATTATTTTAGATTCGTTGTTCCCCCCCACCTCCCCTGCCCTGTGTTGCAGCACTTAGCACAAGGCCTGATATAAAATAGGTGCTTAATAAAGGTTTGATTGCTTTAATTGGTAGGTTTATGAATTGAGATTTAATTTTAGAAATATTTTTACATTAAGTGTTTGTCTTCTAGGATCAAGCGTGCTTTCCTGATTGAGGAGCAGAAAATCGTTGTGAAGGTGTTGAAGGCACAAGCACAGAGTCAAAAAAGTAAATAAAAAGGATGTTTTTTTGAATAATAAAGATAATTAAAATGTATATTGAGTGTTCTGGGCTCTTGTATCACTGTTGCTCATCCTTCTTTAAAGTTCTGTAGTGGGGAACGTTTAGTATTTGGACCTGAGGAATCTCTGTGGCTCTCCCATTTCTTATCTATGGGATCTTTGGGAAAATTACTTAACTGTTCCATTTTCATTTGTTAAAATGAGAGACTTGATTGAGATGTCTAAGTTACAGTGTACATGTTTATATTTTTAGCAATGGAAACTTTTCAGATGTGTGATTCCTAAAAGGTAAATCTAAAGCACAGTTATGTTTAAGTTGCTGAGTAGCTTCTGGTGCCCAAAATTTTGAGAAGAAGTGGGGTTGTTGATGGAGTTAGTGTGCGCACAAGACTCACCATAACTTGTGAGGCTAAAACCTTAGGAGAAGTCAACAAACATTTATGAAGAACCTACCATGTGCTAAGCATTCTGCTTACTAATGAGGTGCAAAGAAAGACAACTGGATTATTATTAGGAATGGGGACTCAGAACCCCTCCAGTGAGTCCTCCTTAAAACCAAGTAATACTTTCTCTTCCCCTGAGGAGCCACAGAAGAAAAAAGCAGAGGAGAATGTGGTGTTAGCCGGGGATGCTTTTTAGTAAGTGGGGCAGGGGTGAGGGCGAGCTCTACTCCAAGGAAGGCTTCTGTAATTGAAATAATCCCTGCATAAACCCTTATGTTCCATGGTTCCCCATCCCTAGTTTGTTCATAGACATGCATTTGCTTTTCGCTCGTGTAATCTCAAGCCACCGCCCATTTTGATTTTAAAAAGTCAGTCAGTGGCAAATTGGGAAAGAGCCTGGGTAGGTTTAATTTGCTGTCAGTTGGTTATTGTCCACTAAGTGGGGTCAAGAGTGCTGAGAGCTCAATGTTATTTATTAATTTTGGACATGTTTGTCCAAACTGGAATTCCTTCTATCAATACAACCCTAAGGATTGGGACCTTGGTAAATGAGGAAACTACTTGGGCAACTTGGCCATTCAGTTAATGAGAGAATTTGCTTGATCATACATATTGGGTACAAGAAATCTTTTTTTCAATGGGCTTGGAGGTAAAAGAATTGTTCATTTAAATAATGGAAAGTGTACTGGATGTGGAGTGTTGCATGTACTTTTATATTGTTTTACTTGTTTTCATTTGAATATATATATAAAAATAAAACAACAAGCAGGATCACATGATACTCTACCCTTCTAGGTAATTTGCCTCCTATTTAATGAAACCTTTGATTTTCTTCAGCCAGAAGGGATCTCCCAAATTCCCTGCTGGTATTGCAAAATGCTTAAAAAAATCTAATTCTAATCTCACAGCAACCCTTGGAAGTAGGTGTTATTTCCATTTTTCAGATGAAACTGAGTCAAACATATTAAGTGACTTGCCTAGGGTCACACAGCTGGTAAGTGTCTGAGGTTATATTTGAAAGCTCTAACACCAGGTGCAGAAGTATGCTACCTAGGTTGTTTTTTTTAAATAATTTTATTGGGATCAGGGTTGCATTGAAAAGGAGAAAGAAAAACATAGTTTGACAGTAATTTTTTAAAAAAATACTTTGCAAACCTTACAGTACTAAATAAACTAATATAACTACAGTTTAAATTCGCAATGCAGTTCCATTTTAGAACTAAAATGATTTCATCCTCTCTCCCTGTACTGACTACTACAATAACTTCTGAAGTAACCTGTTTGCCTGCTTTCTCTTTGCCAATCTCTCCAGCACATCACTACCTTCAAGGCCAGGTCATATTCTTCAAGGTCTCCTTATTGACACCAGGGTAAAATATACCATCTTCAGCTTGGCATTTAAAGCTGTGCACAAAATGACACCTGTTTGCTTTTCTAGATTTACTTCACACTATTCCCTAGAATTAATGAATGAAAGAAGTTTTTATTAGTCACATGCAAAGTCCTTAGGGAGCAGCAGATCATAATGTCCTCCCCATTGATCAAATCCTATCAGTCTGATATTGAGCCATGACAGTGCCTGGGACATTGGTGACAGGAATGTCCTCTTTCTGGGTCTATAGCCCCTTCAAGAGCAGTTACCAGACTACATCTTCATGAATTTTACTTCCTAGGATGATGCCTGGGGACACTAAGCTCTAATCACGGCTAGTCTCAAGGCTTTTGGGTTCAGGGTCCTGGACTCTCCCCATAAAGGTCTGAGGGAAGGTGATGGTAGTAGTTTGATTTGTTTGACACATGCTTCTGTTTCTCCCTCGGTGTCCCTCTGCTTCAGCTAAAAGGGTTTGCCTGCCCTGTGTGTACCAGTCATTTGGCATCTAGTGGGGATGACCAGCCCCCTTTCCACAAGAGTTGCTTCCCCAGGTGGGAGGGCTGGACTGAAAGCAGGACTAGCAATTTGGGGTCCTATCTGTTGGTAGCTGGTCAGCAGTTGTGTTGATAGCAGTGAGGAAGATAGACTTCTCGATAGGGATTTCTTCCCTTAAAGATGACAGAAGGGGTTGGGGCTGGAAGCAAGTGTGGGCACTACTTTTCGCAAGGGTCTTAGGGTTAGGGTCCTAGACTGTTTCCATCAAGATCTGAGGGAAGATGGTGGCTAAGATGGTTGTGGTGGCTTGACTTCCTGGTACATGAGGCCTCCTATCTCAGGGTACTAGTCTGCCATATGTGCCCTATGAGTGGGGCTTAGTTGGCATTTCTAACCAGACTCACTGGTGTATGTCTGTTCCCAGAGCTCAACAGTGTCCCTGTGGCTAGGGCACAAGAATTGGAATAAGGAAGTTCTGGTTTTGGATCCCACCAATGATACTTTCTAGCTGCGCGGCCCTGGTTAAGTCACTTAGTCTCTAACCTTAGTTCCTCCATCCGTAAAATGAAGGTGATGGTAATGCATGCAGTACCTGCCTCACAATGTTGAGGTTCAGGTGAGATAATGAAGGTAAAGTGCTTTGCAAACCTCACAGCACTTTCCCAACACCAGCAACTGTGATTTCCTTCCTCAGGGCTCAGCTCAGGCATCATCTTTTAAGGGGAGCTTTCCTAATCCCCTATTGGTAAGGAACCCTCCCTCCTCACATTATTAGATCCATTTGTCTGTTCCGGTGTTCTTTTTCCAGCAAGATGTAAGCTCCTAAAAGAACTGGTTTGATTTTTAATCATTTATTTTTATATGCCCAGTGTCAAGCCTGGCACATAGGGGCAAGAGAAATGCTTGTTGCATTACAGTGGAAACCCCAGGTCCCAGCATTATGATCCATTTGGATCATACTGTTGTATATGAGATTTTGTTAACCCACTCAGCTAAAGGATATCATTTTTCATTTTTACCCTGTAGGTATGGCTCTCATGTGTTACAGTATTTTAGATGCAATGATTTTGTTCATTCACAGATAATCTTTAGAGTCAGCTCTCTGGCTTGAAACCAGAGAGGGTCTACAAATCCCTCTCTGGGGGAAGTGACAAGGTTCACTTAGGCATAACTAACGGGAGGGGATGCACAAACCAACTCACAAACGTCAACTCCCCACTGCATCCATCAGCAAGAACGGGGAGGGACAGTCCTAAAGGAGCGTGCAAGTAGCTTAAATTTAAATCATGAATGTCGAATAAAATCTCATTGAAATGCACCTGTGGGTAAGATTAATGTGGCACACACCTGGCCTAATTTCCCTATCTTATTTATTATTCTCTTTATTTCTGGTATGTTCTCCGGAGCCTACAGAGCATTAATAAAAAAATAAAATGCTGAGTACAAATATGAATTTACCGCTATCAGAGCAGTTACTCTATTTACTTTGTAATATTAATACACCGCTTCATTTAATTAACACCAATAATCCACTGAAGGCTTCTGGGAGTCACTTTTTTTTAACCTGGTGTAACAGAAAGAACCCCATACTGAACCAGAGAACCTGGTTCTAGTCCAGTCCTATTATTTCCTAGCTTTGTGACTTTGTGCAGGTCTCATGACAGGTAGGTGGTCCTGGACTGGAATCGCAAAGATCTGAATTCAAATCCTGACTCTGATGCTTAACTAGCTGTGTGACACTGAACTTATCCTTCTCAGACTCAGTTTTCTCATCTATAACATGGGAATACTACCCTACTACTACTACCACCCTACTACTACTACTACTACCCTACTACTACTGCTCTACTATCCTATTACTACTACCACTACCCTACTACTACTACCACCCTACTACTACTACTACTCTACTACTACTGCCCTATTACTACATCTGCTCTACTACCCTACTACTACTACTACCCTAGTACTACTACCACCTTACTACTACTGCTACTCTACTACTACTACTCTACTACTACTCTTATCACTACTACTACAACTACTGATAGCTAACATATAGCACCTGCCGGGTGTTAGCCACTGTGCTAAGTGATTTACAAACATCTCATTTGATACAACAACCCTGAGAGGCAATATCATAATAGTGATAACTAAGATGAAGCTATGTATCAGGTACTGTGCTAAGTGCTTTATAATTATCTCCCTCTTCACAATAACCCCATGAGGTAGTCCTAGCTTTCCCATTTTACAGATGAAGAAACCGAGGCTGAGAAGTAAAGGCATTTGCTCTGATGTCAGATTTGAATTCAAGTCTTTGTGACTCCAAGTCCAAAGCTCTCTCCAATGTGTCCCATAGATACTTTATTTGATTCATATTCAACATCATCTGGAGAAGTAGGAGCCAGTAGCCAAAAAGCTACACCTGCCCAGGCAAAGTCAAGGGCAAAGCCAAGCAACTCTCTGAGGCATATGTCATATATAAGTAATGTAAGTAATAAGGGCAGCTTGGTGGCACAGTGGATAGAACTCTGGGCCTAGAGTCTGGAAGATTCATCTTCCTGAGTTCAAATCCAGACCCAGACACTACCTGTGTGACCCTGGGCAGGTCACTTAACCCTGTTTGCCTCAGTTTCCTCATCTATAAAATGAGCTGGAGAAGGAAGTGGCCAACCACTCTAGTATCTTTGCCAAGAAAATCCCAAATGGGGTCACAAAAAGTCCAACACGATTGAAATAACTCAGCAAGTAACAAACCAGTAGGCACTCTGTAATTTGAACATACCCCCTATGCACGCTATTTTTTCCTGACCTTTGGCCCATGTAAAACCCAAGGGAGGCCTATGACTATGCTCCTCCCTTTATTTGGAGCCATCTCCAGTCATCCCGATCTATATGTGGCCATTGGACCCTGCATGGCTCTGGAGGAGAAAGTGAGGCCTCATTTAGATCCAATTCACTTGCAAGTCATGACATCATCTTCCCAAATATCTTCAAGAATGAGGGACAAAAAAACAACAATTATTTAGTTTCCAGATTGGAGAAGAGACAGATAAGTTTACTTGATTAATAAAAACATTAAAAGTTTTAATGTGTTAAAATAAAAATTTAAACCCTCTTACCCAACAATTAATATAATTCATGTAATTAATTTTAGTAAACTATAATTTTTTTTTCTAAACAGATCTCATTTTAATAGTACACCTTACTTTAGGAACAGTATATTTGGCCCACTACTGGAATTAGCTGCCTGAATCCTCTACATAATTGTTTAACCCCAAATGTCCATGATATGGGGGACAAGAATTTTGTACTTCTGTCCTAGATTACACTAAAAAGCTGAGAAAAGTGGAACTCCTTTTATACATATAGATACAGAGGGAAGACAGCCTCTCTCTCAAAATATTTTGTTTTGAAGAGATTTCTCATTGAGTCTGGTGTCTAGCTTTTCCTCAGTGATGTAAAATATTATATAATATTTCTGGTGCATCTGAATGTTGAGTTGGAGTTTGGTTGCATCAATTAATTATATTATTATATATTATAAATTATAATTAATGTTATCTTTGAGGTGGTATGCTGTAGCGCAACAAGATTATTTCAGTTTCCCACTACTTACAAACTTATGTAATCTTCCTTCTTCAGCAAGTGACCACCAGTGCTGGATTTGGTCAGAAAACCTGGGGGGTTCAAGTCCTAACTTTATTTATTACCTGTGAGTTCCAGAAAACCACTTTACTTTTTGAGGGCTTCAGTTTCTTTACATGCAAATGTAAGAATTGTACCTAACTCTTTCTAGCTCTGAATCCTCACTCCAGAATTAAAATCCTTTCTAAATTAGAGCTAATTTACAAACCCAATATAAAAATGTTTGTTTGTTTTGTCAAATTAATCTTTTTAAAAATGTAGGTCTGACCACATCACACATATACTCTTCCCCACACCCCATTCAATAAACTCACCTTCAGCATAAAATGCAAAATCCTCTGTTTGACGTTCAAAGGCCTCCATAACCTGGTTCCTGTCTAGCTTTCCAGTCTTCTTACAACTTAGTTCCCAACATGTATTCTTGGATCCAGTGACCCTGGCCTCCCAGCTATTCCTTTACACAACATGCCCCATCTTTAGATTCCAGGCGTTTCACTGGTTGTTTTCAAGCCTGGAAAATGCTCCCTCCTCATCTCGGGCACCTAGTTTCCTTTCAAATCCCAACTAAAAGCCCATCTTCTCTCCTGATCCCCCTTATCATCTCCAGTTAATCACGTTTGTATCTTGTCCGTACATAATTGTTTTTCACATCATCTCCTCCATTAGATTGTGCGTGAACTCTTTGAGAGCAAAGATTGTCTTTTGCTTTTCTTTGCATTTTCAAGGATTAATACAGTCCTTAGCACATAGTAGGTGCTTAATAAATACTTATCAACTAATTAGTTATGTGATCCTAGTTTAATTAATCAAACTTCTCTGTCTTAATTTGGATTACATGATCTTTAAGATTCCTCCCCACACTAAAATTATATGATTTTCATCTCTGTAATCTGTATGTGAATAAATTCAGGACTAGTCTGTGCCCCTAACTTTCTGAACCATTGTGCATCCTCTGGCTTTCAGTGCTTTCTGTTCTTCTAAAAACCTCTCAGAAAACGATCTCCAATCTTCCAAAGCCAAACTTAGAAAAAAGTCATCCCAGTTCTCTGCTTCTATATCCCCACCTTCCAATTAACTTCTCAGTCCCTTGAAACCTGACTTTTGGCTTCACTTTTTGACTCAAAGTGCTCTCTCCATGGTTACCAGCAATCCCTTAATTGCTAAAAACAACCAGATGACCTTTTCTTAGTCCTCATCCTTCTTGACCCCTTCAGCTTTTGACATTGACACCCCACACCCGTACTTGGACTCACTGTCCTCCCTCAACTCTGGTGACACTGACCTCCTGTTCTCCTCCCCCAACATACATGACTGCTCTTCCTTACTCCCCCCTATCTCAAAGTGTTCCCCAAGGCTGAGTCCTGGGCCACTTTGTCATTCTTAATCCTTTCTCTAGGTGGTCTACGTTGGTTCAGCTCAATAATCTCTATGCTGGTTACTCTTAAATCTATACAACCAGCCCTAATTTCCCCTTGAGTGGCAATTCTGGGCTAGAAATCATCATGAAGATGCAGGCATCTCAAAGTAAACATTCCCACAGTGGAATTCATTATCTTTCCTTCTAAACCCATTTTTACTCCAAAGTTCTATTCATTTCTCTTATCTGAGTAGGAACAGTTTGTTGCTGACTTGGAGGGACAGTGGAGCCAACACATTGTTGGCAACAGTGGAGCAGAAAAGGAGTGGGCAGCTCTCAGAGATCTGGTGTACAGCACTACATTTGCTCATCTGGGTCAGAACACTCGTAAACACCAGGACTGGCTTGATGAAAATGATGGGGAAATTCAGAAGCTGCTAAATGAAAAACAAGAACTTCACAGGATTTACCAGCAGGATAGTTCATCCATCTCTAAAAAGGTAGCATTTACTTCCATCAAAAGTAAAGTACAAGCAAGCTTAGAGAGATGCGGGATTCCTGGCTCAGTAAGAAAACAGATGAAATTCAGTTTTATGTTGATAGTAACAATCCAAAGCACTTTTATGATTCTCTCAAAGCTATTTATGGACCAAAAATCCATGGTGCATCACAACTATTCAGTGTTGATGGAACCACATTGACTGGTGATAAGGACATAATCCTAGAGAGATGGGCTGAACACTTCGTTAGTGTTCTCAACAGACCATCACCAATCAGTGCTGAGAATCAAACCTTCTACTGACCGTTTACCTCAGGTTGAAGTCCTTAGCTGAACTTCCAACCGAAGAAGAGGTTTTGAGGGCCAGTAGGGTCATTTCATGTGGAAAAGCACCCGATGGAGATTCTATTCCAGCTGAGATTTACAATTTGCTCATACAAAAGTTAACTGAAATTCTCCAGGTTATATGGAAGAGTTCAAAGATGCCTCCATTGTCCATCTCTATAAAGGTAAAGGGAATAGATTGTCCTGAGACAATCACAGAGGGGTCTCTCTCTTAGTCACTGCTGGCAAGATTCTTGCTAAAGTCCTTCTTAATAGGCTGATCCTTCATTTGAAAGACAGTCATATACCTGAGAGCCAATGTGGCTTCAGAAAGGGCCAAGGAACAGTTGATATGTTTTGATGCCCAACAATTCCAGGAGAAATGCCAGGAGCAGAACAGAGGTCTGTACACAATGTGTGTAGATCTGAGAAGGTCTTTGACATCATTAGTCATGAGTGCTTATGGAAAATTATGTCAAAATTTGGTTGCCTGGAGAATTTCATCAGTATTGTATGTAAATTTCATGATAGCATGTTTGCCCAGGTTCTGAATAGTGGACAATGCTCTCGTGCCTTTCCAGTCACCAATGGAGTGAAACAGGCCTGTGTGTTTGCTCCTAAGCTTTTTAGCATGGTGTTTTCAGCCTTGTTCTCAAGTGCTTTCAATGAGGATGAACATGATTTCAAGGTCAACTACCATACCGATGGTAAGTTCTTCAATTTGAAAAGGCCAAAGTGGAGGGACTGTTGGTACATAATTTGGTTTGCAGACGATTGTGCCCTCCATGTAGCCACTAAGCTGAGATGCAACAAAGTATAGATCAATTCTCTGCTGCCTGTGCTAATAATTAACATCAAGAAAACACAAGTGCTTTATCAGCCACCACCACACCATCCATATGTGCAACCATCAGTTACAACAAATGGAGAAGTTTTGAATGGAGTAGATAAGTTCAGTTACCTTGGTAGTGTACTTTGCAAGAATGTACACATTGACAATGAAGTTGATGCACATATTGCCAGAGCTAGCTCAGTGTTTGGGAGCCTCCAAAGAAAAGTTTGGGAAAGAAGAGGTATTAGACTGACTACCAAACTGAAGGAGTACAGAGCCATTGTACTGACCTCACTGTATGCCTGTGAAATATGGAGAGTACCAGTCCCATGCCAGGAAACTGAATGACTTCCATTTGAACTGTCTTAGGAAGATTCTGAAGATCACCAGGCAGGATAAGGTACCAGACACTAAGGTCATTACTTGAACTAAACTGCCAGATATTCAAATTATGCTTCAGAGAGCACATGCAAAATGTACTCATGCCAAAAAGACTATTTTATGGAGAACTCACATGGGGCAGGTGATCACATGGTGGTCAGAAGGAGTGATACAAGGACACCCTCAAGGTCTCTCTGAAGAACTCTGGATTTGACTGTGACATGGGAGGCACTGGCACCAGATTGCTCAGCATGGTGTGCCCACATCAGAAAAGGTGCTGTGCTCTATGAACAAAGCAGAATTGAAATAGCACAAAGGAAACGTAGGATGCACAAATTTGAAGTAACCACCCCAAACGTTCACACAGACTTTGTGCCCAACCTGTGGAAGAGCATTCTGAGCTCGTGTTGGTCTGATCAGCCAGTCGTACACATTGAAACTTCCCTTTATCATGGTGATGTCATTTTGGTCCTCTTTGAGAACGAAGGACGAACAACCCTCATTTTCACTAGTGTCACCAGCATCCTTCTGTTCTCCAAGGTTTGCAATGGCAATCACAGGATCACAGATCAGACTTAGAGCTGGAGGGGACTTGAGAGGTCATCCAGTCTAACCTCCATCATTTTACTAAGGAAATCCTCCACCCTGTTCTTTCTCACTTCCCATATCCAATTTTTATGTGGTTGTTCAGTTGTTTTCAGTTGGGTCTAACTCTTCACGGCATTTGAGATTTTCTTGGCAGGCATTTGAGTGGTTTACCACTTCCTTCTCTACCTTATTTTATAGATGAGGAAACCGAAGCAAATAGGGTGAAGTGAATTACTCAGGGTCACACAGCTAATAAGTGTCCGAGGCCAGGTTTCAACTCAGGAAGATGAGTCCTTCTGACTCCAGGCTTGGTGCTCTATCCACTGCACCACCTAGCCTTCCCACGTCCTATTAGTTGCTAGATTTTGTTGATTACACCTCCATTGTGTCTCTCACATTTGACTATCACCTTCTCTCCAATCACATAGCCATTCCCCTATTTCAAATGCCCATAACCTCTTTCTGGATTACTAGAATAGTCTTTTTAACTGGGCTCCCTAGTTCCAGCCTCTCCCTTCTTCAATCTGTCTTCTACACAGCTGCCACATTAATCCTCTAAGTCAGGGTGCTCACCATGTCCCTTCTCCAGTCTAGCATTTCCAAAGCCCCCTATTGCTTCCAGGATAAAATATAAATGCTTCTATTTGGCAGTAAAGCCCTTTACAATCTGCCTCTGGCCTACCTTTCTTGTCTTATTTTTTATATTTGTCCCCTCCGCTCACTGCATGTTTAAGACAATCTGTTCACCAGTCCCAGAATTTGGTATTTTACCTCCTCGTGCCTAGAATGCACTCTTCTCCCTTTTTGCCTCTTGGAACCCTTAGCTTCCTTCAAAAATAAGCCCAAATGCTACCTCCTATGGAAAGCCTTTTGCAATCCCTCTTCTTGTTAGTGATCTTTCCTTTTACATATTATTTTATATTTATTTCTCCGTTTTCACGTATCTTCAACAGAATGTAAGTAGGGATTGTTTTTAATTTTTGTTTTGTATCTACCTTACACATTACACATTAATGAACATTTGTTGAATCGAATATTCATTTAGATCTCAACAGAGAGGTATGGTGCATAGGGAGGCAGTCTCTCAAGCCCCACCTTTGACACTGTATATCAGCTGTGTGATCCTGGGCTAGTCACTTCACTTTTTTGAGTCCTCTGAATTCTGTAGAAGTGGATAGACTGCCAGGCCTGGAGTCAGGAAAACTCACCTTCCTGAGTTCAAATATGGCCTGAGACACTTATTAGCTATGTGACCCTGGGCAAGTCATTGACCCCGTTTGCCTCATTTTCCTCAACTATAAAATGAGCTGGAGAAGAAATCAGCAAACCACTCCAGGATCTTTGCTAAGAAAACCCCATATATGGTCACGAAGAGTCCAAAATAACTGAAAAACAACTGATTCTACAACAGTAATTCTCTAAGACTTTAAGCTTCAAAGAAGGTGCTGACCAGCGTTGGTAGAAGGGGCTCACCATACCTCATCTGGGGGCACTCCATACCAAGGAAATCACAGATCCAGTCCCTATCATTTATACCTCAGTATGATTTACTTCTTTACTTCTCTCAGGGACTCTCATATGTTAAATCTGATCATTCTATGTGCAATTTTATTTCTCCCTTATTAAAGGAATTTTGAGTTGGGTATCCAAAGTGTCCCTTTAGATATTAGGGACTTACAATTCCATGCCCTGTGGCCAAAAAATGTTCCATTTGTAAAAGGAGCAGAAATCAATGAGTAAGCAAAATACAACGTTTTCCAGTGGGGTGTGGGTTTCAATCCCCATGTTTTAAATATAAATGATATTTTAAAGATAAATGGTGGTATCATTATGGTCCTCTTCGAGAAAGAAGGACAACAACCATACTTAATATAAATGTAAATGCTAAATACAACATTTGGAAAATAGACCTTTTCCCCTACTTGGAGAATCTGAGTCTCTAACGTCCTCTAAGTAAGTTACCCTTTTGTGGCTTCCTCAAAGCAGTTTGGGGGCTTTCTGGCTGAACAGAGAACAAAATGCATCAAGATGGTGGATCCCATTTTGAATGATTAAAGAAAAGTGATAATGCTGAAAATGGCCCCTAAAAAAGGCAACTGAAATTTTATCCTCCTATATTATTCTTTACACAGTATGATTTTTTTTCATCTCTTTCAAATAAAGGGAATTTTTTTTAAGTTGCCAAATATGCCAAGCTGTATTTGATTAGTTCTGGGCAGAAGCATGTTTGGGCATTTGAAAACCACAACTGGAACCATCTATTCTGATGGGCTTTAATGCACTGGGTATTTCCTTTCAACCAAACTTGAGAAAAGTACTTTGATATAATATACATATGGAAATATTTTACAACATTCTTAAAAAGTTAGATATTTTTATTCAGCTTATATAAAACACACTTTTCAATGTGTGCAAATGTGGATAAATCAATCCCTTAAAGGATCTATTGTCATTTCTAAACCAGAAAAATTTAGAAAATTTTAATTTTAAAAATCAATCCAAGTTCTTATGACAGAACCATGTTGACAGCTCATTGTTTTTTATTTAGTCAAATGGCAAACAGTAACAGTTGCACCTCCCCAAAAGTCCTTACCTCTTAGTATCCATAGAAACAAAGGAATCTTTGGATTTTTTTCCCCTAAAAGTATCAGTTGTGATGAAACCTATGTTTTGCATAGGCCCCTAAATTGTAACTTGTATCCTGGGACAGATTCTTTTGGAGTCTTAAAGATTGTCCCTGCATGTTTTTCCTACTCTTTTGGGAGATCTCTCTCTCTCTCTCTCTCTCTCTTTCTCTCTCTCTGTTTTTTAGTGCTCTTAGAGTTCAGAGTTAAGAATTGGGAAGATCAAAGGCTCATCAATCTAGATAGAACTTGAAGGGACCTCAAAGTTATCTAGCTCAAACTCCTCGTTTTACAGATGTAGAAAGTGAGACCCAAGGAGATTATGTAATTTACCTACGGTCACCTAGCTAATCAGTATCAAAGCCAGCCAGCAGTGTCCCAAAACTCCTTTATCCTTGAATATGTCAGTAAGTCTTCTTGATTTACAAGACAGTTAACATAAAATCCAAACTACTTTAGTTTATTCAACCAAAACACTGTTCCTATGTTTCTATGAACAGAAATACACACTGGAGGTTTAAAAATGTGCTTCCATGTTGTGTGGCAGGACCTCAGCTTTGGTGATGCTTGATTGCTAATGAGTCCTTCACAACCTGGAGAGGGGATTCCTTTAAGTAAGCTTACACTTCCATCATCCTGTCAACAAGAGTTCAGTGATTTTAAAATTATAGTGATATGGAGTACTGGGATTATTTCTGAAAGCAAACTCCTGCCCCACTGTGGCTACCATAAGCAACTACACGTTGGCAGCTAACATCAAGGTCGGTTTGTTGTTTAGTCGTTTCAGTTGTGCCTGACTTTTTGTGATACCATTTGGGACTTTCTTGGCAAAGAAACTGGAAGGATTTGCCATTTTCTTCTCCAGCTCACTTTATAGATGAGGAAACCAAGGCAAACACAGTTAAGTGACTTGCCCAGGGTCACACAGCTAATAAGTATCTGAGACCAGATTTGAACTCAGGAAGATCAATCTTTCAGACTTCTAGCCTGGCACTCTATCCATTGCACTGCTTATCTTTTTGTTTTAAAAAATTGGAATCATTTTTATGATAGCCTCAGAAATCTACAGACTTGCAAATGGGTTTAGTAGCCAGACCACAACAACACCACTTTTACTTACTTTTATTGGTTGTCAGGTACGGTTAAAATAACATGTTTGAGGGGGAATGGGGGGCTTTGTCATTCAGTTGTGCCTGACTTTTCATGATCCCATTTGGGGTTTTCTTGGCAGACATGTTGGAGTGGCTTGCCATTTCTTTCTTCAGTTCATTTATAGATGGGGAAACTGAGAAAAACAGGGTTAAATGCTTGTTGACTGACTACATGACAGTAATCCTGGAGGTAAATAGTGCAAACAGAATTAACTCCATTTTAGAAATGTGCAAGTTGAGGCCTAAAGTCATTAAGGCCATTGTTCCTGCTGTGGCACCATACTTTATATTTGGCACTTCTATCTCGGTAATACATCAGAAACATGCAGAGTTCATCTACAAGTCTTCCATGATATAACCATAAAATGAAACGAAACTGAGATAGAAAAATGAAGCTAGGAAGGCAAGTTTCACTGTATTAAAATAAATTCACCTGACTAACCCTGTTTCTTAGGGAATCACTGAATTCTAACAGTTACAACAAACCCTAAATGGAATGGCTTGCCTCATGAGTTACTGAGTTCCCTGTAACTGGAGGTGATCCTATAGGAACTATTTCCTTGTTCAGAGGAAGGATTCACACTTCAGGTATGGTTAGCCTCCATATTGTCTAATGCTCTTCAATATACAAGGGGCTCAATATTTCAGCTTCTGTTTGGAATTCCTTAAAGGATGCATCTTTAAAGAAGAACTGCTAATAATATTTAAGTTCATTTATTCTGTTTCAAGAATAATTGCTGACAAATCATGGTGGATATATTTTTAAATGAAAAAAGAATAGCCTTAATTTACCCCTATTACCAGTAGCAAACAAAATCCATCAGTAGTACAACGACAAATTCTTCATCCCTCTGTTGTAACTAAAAGGATTTGAATCTTTCTTATTTTATTATAGCAGAGAATTAATTTTCAAATGTAATAATGAGAGAAGCTCCAGGGTCTGTTGTGAAGCCTGAACAATAGAGCAGATTACTTTTCACTTTGTGATAGGACATTTCTGGAATTCCCAGCTCATCCTCCTTTCCCTACCCAAAGTACTTTTTCTGAGAAATCACCCAGAATTTGTTTCTCTCTTTGTCAAGGCAGTTTTTATCATCTCAAGGTCTTCTCTTAGGACTTCACCCTGTCTCTTGGCATCTCTAATCCCTGTTGTCACAGTTCCTTTTCTGCCGTTTTTTCATCTGCTCAGACTGTTAACTGCCATGTTGGCCAGCTCCACTGGTTCCCCAAATTATGTTTCAAGAAGTCCTGGAAGTGGCCATCTCTCCACAATGTCTCCAATTCCCATAGTTAAAAGGACCGTGGAGCTGGGACAAGTGGCTGGGGTAACATCAGAGGCTATCCAGCTTCCCTTCTTCTCAATCCCACCACATAGAGCAGGAAAGACTTGACATGCAACAATGTCCCACATCTCTCAGGAAACTCTCCAAGGAATTATGGAAGTAAAGATGTACCCAGTTCAGACTTCACCAAGACTGAAGGGTTATAAGAGGTACAGGCATTAAAATGTGAAAGGGAAAGGAAGATGCCAAGGAAACACTTTACACCTTAAAAAAAGTATGAGGCCTGAATAGCTCAATGAACTTTCCTCAGACATCTTTATAAAGAAATACAGAAATAAACAGAAGGAAGACCAGACAAAGGATAATTTTGAAAGCTATGTGTAAGCATAAAAAGAAAAATAAGTTGTACATAATAAAGATCTGTAGTTTCATGTAAAGTCTTCTGTTTTGTTTTTTTCCTTTTCTACTAGATATACAAAAACAAAAATCAATTAAAAAAAATGAACTTGTCTCAGGACGTAGACCCTTTTAGTTATTAGGTGGTACAGTGGATAATGTAGTAGGCCTGGAGTCAGGAAGCATAAAGTAAAAATCTAGCCTCAGACTCTGACTAGCTCTGTGACTCTGGGAAAGTAAACTAACCTGTCTGCCTCAGTTTCTCAACTGTAAAATAAGGATAATCATAGTATGAATCTCATGGGGCTATTGTGAGAATCCAATGAAATAATATATGTGAAGTTCCTGGCACACAGTAGGTGCTTAATAAATGTTTGTTCCCTTCTGTCTCTAATCATTCACCTACATAAGATCCCACAGTAGTCTGGGAAGTGCAGCTTGGCTAAACACCGTAAGGGTGGGCATTCCTTCAACTAAGGAAATCACTTCTGAACCAAGGTGGATTGTCAAATAGGAAACACTGGACCTCTCCCACACATCCTGCTTGGCCTGGCAGTAACACACCTTAGAGCTCAGTCCCCAAGATCATCAACAAAGAGAGGTTTACATCAATCCAAGGCCAAGGTTGCCCTGGCTGGAAAAGTACAGGTGGCATTTGGGCTGAAAAAGAGCATTGTAACACTATCTGAAGGGAGCATAGTCACAAGCAGTTGCGCTACAGGGAGGCTGAAGACTGCAGCTACCCACTAAAGAGGGAGCCCAAGGTATCTTGAGTTACCTTCCCAATAGCAGTCTTAGCCACAGGTTGGGCTTCTTTCCGAGTCCAATTCAATAGCAGAGCCTGATAAGGAGCCTGACCCAGTCTACCAGCAGATGGACTCACTCAGTTGAAGCACCATGCCCAACATGAAACCAGCCCAGCTGAGCAGAGGAGTGGCTCACTCATCACCAGTACTACACTCAACAATGAATTCTGTTACTGAGAAAGAAAGGGTCCTGCATTCTATGAGCTGTGAGGTGCCTTGGCCATGTGTTCCCCACACATGCACTTCACTAACAAGTTACTCCAAGTCCACAGGCCTGGAATTATGGAACTGGGCAAGGGCTAGTAGAAATAATCTCATACAAGGACTGGCTGAAACCGGGAGTGCTAAATTTGGAAAACAGGAAATTTAGAGGGCACACAACAGCTGTCTTCTCACATCTGAAGGGCTGTCACTGAAAGAGGCCTAACACTTGCTGTGCTCATCTCCAGATATCAGTTCTAGGAGAAATGGGCAATAAGGTAGATTTCCATAGTATCACAGATTTAGAGCTAGAAGGGATCTAAGCCCAAATCCCTATTTAGAGATAACAAAATGGGTTTAGAGAAATGAAGATCTCTCGCCTAAAGTCACATAAGTAGTTCAGAGTCAGATCCTCTTTCTCTTGACCCAGTGATCTTTCCATGATACCATGATCCCTAAGTTGAAGCTTTTTTTAAGGAAGTAGACTTCCATTGAATGTACAAAACAATTATCTCTAGTTCCCATTGTAATAGCAGGGTAAGTTTTGAATGTTATAACCCTAAATCAACTCTATTAATATTAAGAATAAATTTAAAAGTAAGAGGTTGAATTCCTATTTTTTGCCTCTTTAAGTATCTCATTTTGTTGTTCACTCTTTGAGTCATATCCAACTCCTGTGACTCCATTTGGAGTTCTCTTGGCAAAGATACTGGAGAGATCTGGGAAACGGACGCAAACAGGGTTAAGTGACTTGCCCAGGGTCACACAGCTAATAAATGTCCAGGCTGGATTTGAAATCAGGTCATCTGGACTCCAGTCTCAAAGCTCTATCCATTGCACCACCTACATACCCTAACTCTTGAGTTCAGTAAAAAAAAAAAAAAAGAAAAAGTAAAGATACAGTAAATGATGACAAACCATAAATAATAGTGCATAAACTTCATACAAATTGCAAATAATAAATACTATGGCTCTGAGGAAAACAATTTCTTGAGGTCATGACTGCAGACTTTTCCTTGCAGTTGGTTTGTCTCTATTTCCAGAATGGAAAACAGAACTAAACTGCTAGCCTTCAGAGCCTGTCCAAAAGATGGCAAGCCCACCATTGTTGGAATTCTTTTTTTAAAAAATATTTTACTTTTGCCCAATTTTAACAAAGTCTCTCCCTCCTTTCCTTTCCCTCTTACTGAGGATATGGCATAGGTTATACACGTGTAGTCATAAAAAACATTTCCATGGAGAGTTATTGTGAAAAAAACATGCAACAAAAAGTAAAGCGTATCTTCGATCTGTATGTATTCACTCTATCTGTTCTTTCTCTGGAGCTGGACTGCACCTTTCCTATGAAGTCCTTCTGAATTGTCTTGGATCGCTGGAGGGCTGGTAAAAGCTACGTTATTCCCAGTAAATCACGGTGCAATCCTGCTGTCCCTGAATCCCTGGGATCGTTAAACCAGAGGCTGGAGGGCTGTTTGTCTGGGAGGTCATTAAGGGGATCAGTACTTTCTGCTCAAACGCCCTCTGAGGTCCCTTCCGACGCTGATGACGTAATGAAAAAAGGGCCTTCAACATTCTGAATGTAGCTAAAACACGTCGAGATACAAGCATCGCCATCAGCTGGGCCCAGGCCGGGTGTGGGGGAGGCGCCCCTCCCCCTCCCCTTCCCCTCCCCCCTCATCCCCTCCAGCTGCAAAAGCCGGTGCATTGTTATATTAGAATACGGAATCTACAGACCAAAAACCTGCGTTTGAAATAGAACTCTACTTATTACAGAAGTGGGTCTTTCAGCCTGTAAAAAACGAGGGCTGAATCACCTCCAAGAGGGGCCCTCCCAGCGCCATCTTTCTCCTCCAGCAGAAGTAAGGCGCAGACACTAACACGCAACTTCCGGTCTGGGCCGGAGCTTCTCGGCAACCCAAAGCTCCCGCCCACTCGTGGTCATCCAATCCCGGAGCTACACGACGTCAGAGCCCGCCCAGCTTTTCGGCGACCAGTGGGGAGAGGCGAGGAGGGCGGGGCTCATTCGTGTCCTCCGCCGTAGCCACGTCGAGAGCTGTGCGGGTCCTGGCCGGTTAAACCTTATCACGCAATTGTATCTTAAAAACCCCCAAATCTCCGAACATGTCCAATGTCTGGAAACATTTAAAAATAATTGCGTTCTGTGTTTGAGGCTGGGTAAGGTTGCTCGCCACGGCTCTCGTCTATTCTTCCTCAGGCTTTTTTCTTAGCTTGCAGGACCCTAGCGATCCCTCCCCGCCCTCAGCACGCTCCCTACGGAGGGTTCTCCTTCCGGTGCCGCGGCGGCGGCGGAGTGAAGGGCTTGGGGGCCGTCGGACGTCGCCGCCGCCGCCTCCTCCGCCGCCGCCGCCATGGAGACGTTGTACCGGGTGCCCTTCGTGGTCCTCGAGTGTCCCAACCTGAAGCTGAAGAAGCCGCCATGGGCCCACATGCCGTCAGCCATGACGGTGTACGCCCTGGTGGTGGTGTCTTATTTCCTCATCACTGGAGGTAACGCCGGCGGGGCTCGGGCTCGGGGGGTCCCCGCGGGCTTCCGGGTTCCCTCGCCTTCCCCCCGCTTCGTTCAGCGTCTGTGTCCATATAGACGCCATCGTGTTAATCCATCAGTAAACCTTACTAAGCTCCAGGGACGCAAAAGGAGACCAGAGACTGCCCCTGCCCTGCAGGAACTAGACGGGGCAGAGAAATTCGTACAAAGCCAGCTGATCCAATTCGGTGAACTTTTATTAAGCGCCTACTGCGTACCTGGGTGTAGAAAAAGAGGGGAACGCGGGCCCTGCCCTTAAATCGAGCGGGGGCAGGGCAAACAGTTCTATAAATAGTCATTCAATGCAATTAACGTTGCTAGAATGATCCAGAGTGGAAGCTGCTCCAAGAGGCCTTAGCTGTCTCGGCGTCATGGGGGAGCCTGTGAGCCATTTCTTACATATCATTTATAAACGCATAACCTAAGATATTTGGGATTACAGAGGAGCAGCTGTTCTCAAATACTGTCTGTAAATGCATATCAGAAAATATTTGGGGATACAGAGGAGTAACCCTGCCTCAGATAACATTTATAAATGCATATCATAAAATACTTGGGGTTACAGAGGAATCCAATTACATTGAAGTAAAAAGTTCAGTCCCTCCCCCCGCACTTCTTGTTACTTTAGATTAAACGTACCCTGGAAGCAGAACCAGAGTTACAGAATTTTCTTTGTTCGTGGACAAAGTAATGTAAGCTTGGATATCAAAGGGTGGCCAAGAACCAGCCTGGCTTAATTTGGAGAAATTGTTTGCCAGAAAGTAGGATACTGGTAAGGAAATTTTGTTCAGCCCCATCATTGGAAGAATAAATTGTGTGGGAAGTTTGTCTCAGCCTCGTTCACACCAGTGAAATCAGAAATCTTGGAAGCTGTTGTAGTAAGAAATTGAAAAGGGTGGGTCCTTTATATAGAGTGATGAGCTGGCAATCCCCTCTTGGATTGCCTTCAGCCCTTTAAAGCCTTAAAATCTGCTCAAGCTTGTCCGCCTGCTTTCTAATTTCATTTTGGATAAACTCAGCTTTTTTAGTGGAGAAAATGTGACATAAATAATTAACTTTTATATTTGAATATAGAGTATTTTAGCTGGAAGGGACTTCAGAAGCCATCTAATTCAGTTGAACCTTTATTGGGGAGGAAATGTCGTAGGTTATATAGATGAAGAGTATCCTAGACTAGGAAGGTGATAGGGTCGTTCTGCTCTGGTCACTCTAACTCTAGAGTATTTATTGTATTCACTTTGGGGTGCTGTGTTTTAGAAAGTTCTTGAATAAACTGGAGAAAGTTTTTAAAGGGGCATCCAGGATAATAAAGGGCCTCATGCCTTTCCCAAATGGAAGTGGGTATTTAGTATTCATTTTCAAGCAAAGGCTGGATGACCACTTGGGTGGTATTTAAGGTATAAGTTAGAATAGATGGCTCCTTACTTTACATCCCTCTTTGAGCTTCTCTCCCTGAGATCAAGACCCTAGTTAAGGGTAGAGCTGAGATTAGAATTTGAGTCTCCTGATTCACAGCTCACCAATAATAGTAGATTGCATCTCTTGACTAGAGAGCCAGTGTTTCATACAAGTTTTAAGTGTTGATGACAGTGAAGTGGAAATAATATACTCTTTCCTATGTAGATGAATTGCCAGAAAAATTCTGGAATACTAGCAGTAGTCAGAAGTGCTCTTTTTGCTTATATTTTAAAAATTATTTTTCCAGTCTTTATAAATAATAGTTTACAGAATTACAGATTATTAGTGGGGGGACCTTCTTTTCATTCAGCACCTTCTCACTTTCCTGTGAGGAAATGGAGGACTAGAGTTCTGTAACTGCATCCTAAATCTGCTGGTTTCTTTGCATAATCTTCTTTGTGTAATGGAAGTTTTGCTTTTAACTGTTCCTTAAATAGATACTGTGTATCTATATTAGGTTCACAATTCTGTGCCTCTGCCCTCCCCTCCCAGGAAGCTTCAGACCTCAGAAGTTTATTGGAGAGTTTATAGACCCTGCAGGCACCTCTAAACTTTTTAATGTACAGCTTCCAAGTGTGTTCTGTAGAGGGTACATCTGTGTTCTTTTATACTTCACCCTCTGACCACTCCTGCTCTGGATCCTTGGACCACTATCTTCGTATTGTAAACGTGATTATCACCCAAGGATTTGTCCTTACTGCTGTTTTCTCCACACTGTCACATCAGTAATTTTTATGTAGGACATGGCTTTGGTTATCACCTCTCTGCACATGACTTTGAGATCTATATCTTCAGACCTGATTGATGCTCCTAGACTTTAGGCCCACCTTTCCGGCTGTCCATTGAACACATGGGTGCCATGTGCATATTCAAATGGAACTTCAAGCATGCCTCAAACCAAGCTCATTCCCCTCCTCACCTTACTCCAGAACTCTGTCCATCCTCTTAAATCTTACATTCCCACATGTCTGTTAGATGTTGCTTTGTTCTCTCAAGTTCTCCAGTTTCAGTGAGAATCGTTTTTGATTCTTTTCTCAATTTCTATACCTACGGCTGTCAGTTCTTCCTTTGAAGTCTATCCAACATCAGTCTCTTCTCTACCATCTTAGTGAAGGAGTTTCATTGGCTCTTGTATAGGTAGACCTTCAGTCCAGATTCTTAACTGTTCTCCCTGCCTTTAGACTTTCCTTCTTCTAGGACAGTGGTTCTCATGTGGCACAATAGCCCTGATTTTTTGCTAGATGTGTGAATTAAATAAACTTACACTTGTAATTGTGTGGATATGTGTAAGTCAGCTCTCCTGTAGTGTGCTGTCATTCTTCAGGAAAAAGAATAATACTGTGAAAGAAGCAAAAGAAAGTTTGAGAACTACTGCTGTAGTTGATGTTCTGTTAATTTTTAGGTAAATTGTTTGGGTAGTGTCACTCCCCTAATAAAAAACCTTAATAACTCTCCATGACTTAGCATTTAAGTGCCCACTATGTGCCAGGCATTATGCCTCAGTGCTTGAAAGGCAGAAGACAGGCTCCCCCCTTGAGCTCAGTCAGATGGGGGAGACAAAATGAAAACAACAATCAACTCTGTACAGATTGGCTGTAAGTAGAATAAATAGAAAACGACTGACTGAGGAAAGGCACTAAAAAGGGACTGAGAAAGATTTCCTCTGGAAGGTGGAATTTTGGCTAGAATTCAGAGGAAGCTAGTAAGTGGAGATCAAAAGGGAAAGCATCCCAGGGATGGGAGACAGCTAGAGAAAAGTTTTGTTTGAGGAACAGCAAGGAGGTCAGGGTCAGGCGTGTTGAGAGGGTCAGCACCACTGATGTGAGGGCTTGCTAATCATCTAACCATCACCCAGCTCTCACCTCTGGCTCCAGGAAGTTGTAGCAATGGCCACACTGTGGTAAAAACTGTCTTGGCAGACAGGCTAAAACCAGGTTGATGGTAACTGACAGGCTTCAAACCTGTGAGTGACTTAGCAGGATGTCTACTATAAACATGAAGATTTTTCTCAGCAGAATGGACGGATGAAAGTAGTTTGTTCCATTGATCTTGAAGGTGACTGAAGCTCATGCTGTGGAGAGCTTGGTCAGACATCAAAGAGCTAAGGTTATCTACCGATTCCTGTTCTTCCTTTTGCCTTGCCACTGGACTTCAGTGACTCTGGAAGAGAGAGTGAGACTGATGACTTTGTGCAGCTGTGCCTCACTTCAATTCATAAGCAAGTCAAGATAGCACCTTGTGATGTCATTGGTCCTCTTTGAAAGTGAAGGACAAGTAGCACCATGGTGGGGCCTAAGGTCTAAGAAGACTGGGAAGGTATGTGTGGGAGAGGTAGGTTATTTGGCTCTGAATTCTACATGAAGTTTATGCTTGATTGTGGAGGTGATGGAGAGTGACGGTTGGACCTGCATTTGGGGAAATCACTTTGGTAGCTGCATAGAGGATGGATTAGAATAGGGAGAGGCTGGAGTCATGTCAGGCAGACCAACCAACAGAGTATTATAGTATTCCAAGCGTGGGGAGATGAGGGTCTATACCAGAATGGTGGAGTATCAGAACAGAGAAGGGGGTTATATTCGATATACTTCTGCAAAGGCGAAATCAACTGGCTTTGGCAACAGATTGGATATAAGGGGAAAATAAAGTGAGGAATCTAATGGTGACTCATCAGTTTTGAGCCTGGGTGACTGGGAGGATGCGGATACCCTAGACAGTAATAGGAAAATTTGGAAGGTGAGAAGGTCAGGGGAGATGGGGAGGGTGAGTTCAGTTTTAGATGTGTTGAATTTAACATTTCTGTCAGACGTATAAAGTTGGACATGACACTGGAGGTTAGGACTATCGGTTGAGAATCATCAGCATATAGTTGAATCTGTAGGAGTTGACAAGGTTACTAAATAGTTTAGAGAAGAAAAGATGACCCAGGACAGAATTCTGTGGGACATCCATGGTTTTTGGAGAAGACCTGGATGAAATTCTATCAAAGGAGCTTGAGAAGAAGCAATCACACAAGTCGAAGGAGAGTCAGGAGAGAGCCGTATCATAGAAGTCTAGAGAGGGGAGAATTTTAAAGAGCAGGGAGTGACAATGTCAAAGGCTGCAGAAGGTTCAAAAGATGAGAACTGGGAGAAAGGCCATTTGATTTGGCAGTTAATTAAGAGATCTTTGATAGCTTTGAAGAGAGCAGAGGCTAGAAGCCAGACTGTAGAGAGTTGAGAGTGGGAACAGAGGAGGTAGATGCACTTATTTTTGAGAGCCCTTGCCAGAAATTTAGCTACAAAAGGCTGGAGAGATGTGGAGCAGAAGCTAGCAGGGTTGGGTACATCAAGTGAGGGTTTCTTTTGAGGATGGTGGAGACCTAGGTATGTTTGCAGGCAGTAGGGAACCAGCCAGTGGAAAGGGAGATGTTGAAGGTAAGTGAGAGTGGGGATGATAGAGAAGACAGTCTGTCAGAAAAGATGGGGTAGAATGGGAGAGTGGGATCAGCTTTGGCAGCAAGGGCCACCTCTTCAATCAAACTGGGTGAAGCAAGAGATAGTGGTGAAGGTATCTAGGTCATGTAAGAAGAGGGAGCTCTTGGACAATGGCCTTTATTTTTCAGTAAAATATGGAGCAAAGTTATCTACTGAGGGAGTGGGGAAAGAGGGAGCCAAGGGGCATTGAGGGTTGAAAAGGTTTGAAGAGCTGTTGTGGTGAGATACTGAGTTAACTAGGGAGGTGCAGAAGGTATAGATTGCTTTGGAACATTGAGGGCCCAGTTGAGGTTGCACGACATCAGTGTGATTTTGTGATTTTTCTCCACCTTGGTTCAGTAGCATGTATGTAGGAGCAGAGGCCGGAGATGGTAGGGATGATCCAAGGCTGAGGCCTGGCAGGGTCAGATTGAGGTGTGAGGGGACAAAGGACTCAAGAGACAGTATAGAGTTGAACTAGTTCAACAAGGGTTAAGGTAGTGAAAGGAGTAGTGTAGCTAGTGTGGAGGAGATGACCCAAGAGGGAACTGAGGGGACAGGCTTATTTGGAGCTTGTGGTGTAGATGAAAAACAGGATTTAGGCTTTCAAGGCAGAGGGAGAGTTGGAATCACAATAGATTGTGCTCAAATTGGGGAGTTTCAGGATTCATGGAAGTGACACTTGTGGAGAATGCCAAGTTCACACCATCTTTGTGTGGTGGAGGTGGGGAGGAGGAGCAGGTCATGGGAAGCTAGGGTGTTTGAAAGAAATGTCAGCGTAGATGTTGAAGTCCTCCAGATACCGTTCAAACTCACTGTAGGCATATTTCAGCCTACCTTATTTTTCACCTTACACATTTCCTTTCTCCCATTCCTGGAACTTAGCTTGCCATTTCCCATCTTCCATGATGTCTCTCATTCCTGAAGTATCCTCCCTATCCTGCCATTGGCCTCCTGTTGAAATGAGACAGCATGGTGTCATCATTAGAGCACTGGATTTAGGGGCAGCAGATACCAGGATCTTGTTCTGCTCTCTGATACTTACTAGCTGTATGACTACAGGCACCTCAACTTAAGTTACTGAAAGCACCAGGATCTCTGTTAAATGGGTCATCTAGCATCTACTTAACAAGACTGTTGTGGGGAATCAAAGGAAATGTTGTGTTGTCTGCAACTCTGAAATGTCAGCTATCACTGGGGGAGCATCGGTATGAAGAAGGGACCTACTTTCCTTATCACCACCAGGACTAACCAATGACCAGCTCCCAGTGATGGGAAGATATACTTAGGAAGCAGCCCCCAAGACTAGGCCAGTTTCTGTAACAGATGACCTGCGTCCCCACAAGACTCAGTAATGTGGTGAAGAAGAAAGACCAACTCCATTTATTGATATGAGGGTCCAGGTATTTATACTCAGAAACTGCAAGCCTTCCAGACATTCTGCTTGTCTTATCTTAAAGACTGTGAGCCTAGAGGGTATCTATTTTACGTATCCCTTGTTTTCTGTATTCTCTTGTTTTGGGGGAGGGGGCTGTTGGAGAGCCATTCCGGATGATAATGAGCACAGTCTCCAAGAACAGTTTCCCTGAAGGTCTATCTTGATCTTGTCAACCGAACTCCACCCTGTCCCTCCACGAGCTTCAAGTCCAGTCCCTGAAACCGTCTCTAGGGAAATAGCCCCTGAGGAGTGGGATCTGGCAGCTGCTTCTTCACATGCTGCCACTTCTACAGAACTCTTCAGCCACCACCAGAGTCCTTGGCACTATCCAGTGGCTCAGTATCAGAAATTGATGATGGTTTTATCAGTAGAAATGATGTTGCACAAGAGACATTGCCATGTATTCTACCGCTGCACTCCAAGGACCAGGAGACCTCTCCATGTGTCTTGGAACTGAAACCTCCTCTATGTGTTATCTCCCCCTATTAGACTGCAAGAATGTCTCTCCCCATTGACAGCAACTACTCTCTTTTCTGTTTGTATTCCCAGTGCTTAGCATAGTATTCTAGCATAGTAAGCACTTAAGTCCTTTGTGATTCATTTATATACTCAGTTATCTTCCCATTTCCCAAAGCTGTATTCAGGTGCCATCTCCTCTAGGAAGCCTTTCTTAATTCTTCCAACTGGAAGAGATCCTTGACTCCTGTCGAAGCTCTTTGTACCGCTTCTGTTCTGTTACCATGCTGTTGTTATTCAGGCATGTCCAACTCTGGACTTTTGTTCGTGGCAAAGATACTGGAGTACTCTGCCATTATTTTTCTTCCGTTGTGTTTCCATTTTACAGATGAGGAACTGAGGCCACTAGGGTTAAGTGAGTTGCCCAGAGTCACACAACTATTAAGTGTGTGAGGATGGATTTGAACTCAGATCTCCTGACACCAGGCCAGTACTCTATCCATTGAGCCACCTAGCTGCCCACTACCATGTTGTAATTTGTAGTGGTTTGGGTTTTTTTGCCTGTAAGTGAATTATGATCTTGATAAATGGAGGAAAGTGCCAATTGGTTTCATAGGGTATAGAGTTGGAAAAAGATGTTCATCTCTCATTTTCCAGATAAGCTTAACCAGACTAAGACTGTGTTGTTCAGGATCACACAGGTAGTAAGTAAAAGAGCAGAGATTTTAATCCATTCAGGCTGGTCGTCTGACTTCAAAATGCTAGGCCTGAAGTAAGGAAGACTCATCTTTGTGAGTTCAGATCTGGCCTCAGACACTAGCTGTATGACCCTGGGCAAGTTACTTAACCCTGTTGCCTCAATTTCCTCCTCTGTAAAATGAGCCAAAGAAGGAAGTGGCAAACCCCTCCAGTAGTTTCTTTGCCAAGAAAACCCAAATGGGGTCCCAAAGAATTAAATATGACTAAAATGACTGAACAATCACCACCTGACTTGAAATCCACTGCTCTTTCCATTGGTACCAAATTTGATATTTGAGGATAAGACTACAGATCCATCAAAACATGTGTCTTCCCCTCCACCCCCAACTTTTCTTCCCTCTTAGACTAAAAACTTTGTTCTTATTCATCGTTTATCTCTGGTACCTTGCCCATTGTAGAGACTTACAGATTTATTGAATATGACTAGATGAATGGGAAGATGTTAGAGCTTTTGCCAGAAACAGACAAGTTAGGAGGTACAACTGACTTGGGAAAATAATGAGTTTGTTCTTTGAGGGCCAGGATTACTATCACTGAATAAATATTTGTCAAATGAATGCGTTTAATGTTCAATTGAAATGTTAGTTATTTTTGAATCTTATTTAATTGTTTGGAAACTGAGTATAATTTTTTGTTTTAAATTGTATAAAATCTAAATCAAGCATAATAAAACTTTATAGACTTTATAATTCACTAGACAAAAGAATTTGCAAAGTAAGTTTGTAATAAATTCCTGTTGTTTTAATTTGGTCCATTTCGGTTTCCAGATTTTCTGGAAGGAGAAAAGGTCTCTTCTCTCCTAAAAATCAAGAATTGAGAGTATAGTGTCATTAAAGGCCAGAGGGAGGCACAAAGTTTGTACTGGGGAAAAGTTCTTTATGACATTAGTCATGAAGAAAAGGAATCTGGACATGGGAATGTAGCAAAGAAATAATACAACTTGATGACAAGAAGGTCAAAGGGTCACTCAGGTTAGAGGCTACAAACTGCCATTCCTAAGGGGAGCCCAAAGTTAGATTTAAAGTTATGTGAGTGGAGAAAAGCCCATAAGTTTATTGGATAAAGGAAACTAACAGAGATCATGTGGGGATCACAAGAGTTCAGGGCCCTGTAACTGGATGTGTTGGCAACATTGAGGCTAAAACACTTGCTGTTTCCTGATGTCCTCATGGGCTGTGGTGGTCTCGCCATCTGTGTGACCATCCTAAAAGGGAGCAGTTTGCTGAGACTGCCAACATTATCCTATTGAATATCAACAGAAAGGTAATGATGATACCTTTATACTGATTTAAAGTTATGATGAGAAAATGATCAGGATTATATGATAGAGCTTCAAACTTTGTTTTTTAAATGTGGTAATGTTGTTTTGATTTTAATCCCCTCCCTCCAGTGTCTTCAGTTAGCCAGGGAGCCGCTTTGCCTGATCCTGTGTTAGGTGCTGGAAGTGCGAGTACTAGGAATGTAACTGGCCCTACTCAGAAGGGTTAAGCAAAAAGATGTGTAATTAGGCTACTTGGTAGCAGATGTAACTTTCCACTTGGCAGTGATCTTTAATTGCCAAATCCATTAAACTTTTCTCAGTCCTCATCCTCGACCTCTCTACAACCTGTGGCACTGTTGCTACCCTCCTCTCCTTGTTTCCCTCTGTCCAGGTTTTCCACCTGTCTGTTTTCTTCTCTACTTCGATGCTTCTTTGTGCAGGTCACATCTACTAATGGAAGGTTCTCCTTTCTAAGTAGTGATTCTCTTAACTATCTCATCGGCTCCCATGGATTCCCAGGGAGTGTTATCTGACTGCTAATAATTCTGATCTACTCATCTGGCCAAAATCTCCAGACATCTTGCATTGGATGTTCCTGTGATGTCTCAGACATCGCAAACTATGTCTCTAATATTGTTGAGAGCGCAGCCCAGTTTGTCCTGTTCAGTTCTTGTTTGCATTGTTTGTATGCCATCTCCCACTGAATTGTGAGCTCCTTAAGAACCAGGACTGTTTCTTCATTTTCTTTGTATTCTGAGCACTTAGCACATTTCTTCATAGAAATGTTTTAAGTTTAGTACTCTGATGTAGCCATTTAACTTGACCTGAATTTGGCCTGAATTAATTTGATTCAGCTGCATCTTGGTGTTATTTCAGCTCTGCCACCTTATATGTTAGTTCAATCAAGTCTTCTGTTTTTTTGTATATTCTGAAGAACATTCTTCATGTTGTAATAAAATGTTAGGACTCTTATAACATGTTCATATAATGTTCATGTAACACAAGTAGTATAACTATTTCCCAGTCATTGGGCACAAATTGGTTTCTAGATTTTTGAAAAAGGTAGGTCTTAAAATTAAAGACATTTAAATATTTCATTTGATTTTAAATTTAATGTATATAGAACCTCTCCAGAAATAACTCACAAATTAAGGGAAAATTTTTTGAAATAGTTATGGAGTATATTTTCTTCTTTTTTTTTATTTCTGAATTCAGGCCATAAACTTATATTTTCCTTTAAACAAATATTGGGAGCCTTCTCTATTGATCACTTTGTAGCAGTACTAAAAATTAAGACTATCTCATTCTTAACCTTGAAATAATTTTCTAAAATTCTGAACACAGTTAAAGGGCCCATAATCTTAAATGGACTTGTTTGATCTTTACAGATGGAGAAAAAAACACCATAAACATTTTTTATTTTAATTTTATATCTTCAGAGAAAAGATAAAGCTATGATCTTATTAATCCAGTCTAATTTTCAATGTTATTTTTCACATAGGAATAATTTATGATGTCATTGTGGAACCTCCTAGCGTTGGATCTATGACAGATGAACATGGACACCAGAGACCAGTTGCTTTCTTGGCATATAGGTAAAGTAACTGGGGATGGGGTGGAGTGGAGGGAGGGGGTTGAGAGACAGAACAATGTGTACTTATTTTAAAATGCAAACAAATTTCCTTAGAGAAAGCACCATTATTTAAAGAATAGTTGCCTTCAATGCTAACTTTTGGAGTGACTGAGTTTATTTTTTTCTCTAGGGTCAGTATCTCAAAAGCATCTCCACATCCTCCTATAGCCTAGGTTTCTGCCCCAAAACTTTTGGGGAGTCCTGGGCTCTGTCTCTTAGGCCACCCCACCCCACCTCAGTCCCTGGAGTCACATCTCATTCTGTCTGTTCCCAAGGTCTCTGGCCTGATGGTGCCAAGCATTGCTCTGCTGGTGCCATTATAGGCTGGGCAGATTTCCATTATTTGGAGCTTGACTCTCTGAAGAGAAAGCACAAATTTAGGAGGTTTTGAACTCTTTAAAGTCCAGACACATGCTGCCCTTGTTCTTCCATTCACCTGCAGGGATCTTTGCAATGCTGGCTCTTGAGGCCTTAGCATATTTCTGCAGTTTGGAGCTTGGATCTCCATGGTCCCAGAAAGGGAGGGGTAGGGGGTGTTGCATTTTTTGCAAGCTCCTGAGTTAGGTGGCTAGTTAGTGTGGTGGGCAGTGGAAGGGGAAGTGCTGAGTTAGGTACTGGTTCATGGAGTTGTTATATTTGGGGTTCCATAGAGACAGCTGAAAGTGTTGATGCATAATTTCTGTTTTGGAAAGGTTTGAGAAGTTGTGAGGATTAGAGAAAACGTTCATTCTTCCATCATGTTGGGTCTGTGACCCTGATTTTATTTCTTACAGCAAGGGGTTCTTAACTTGGAGTCAGAATTTCTTTTTTAATTTTTGGTGATTGTATTTTAATGTAATTGGTTTTATTTGTAATTTCTCTGTCTTTTATTTTACACATTTAAAAACAATTTCCAAGAAGAATCCTGTGACACAAAAAGTTAAGAACACCTGTCTTAGAGGAATTATGCTTTCCTCAGTCACTTGTTTAAGAAAGATCCATCTTCTTTAAGGAAAGGTAGCCATCCAAAATGAATACATTATAGCATATGTGATTAATAAATATGATTTCTTTAAGCTTGTAGGACATGAATGTTTTGTTCAAGTAATGAATGTTTTTCTAAATTTCAAATATTCCCCTAAAAGATTCCCCTTTAAAAATGAAAATAGCTTACTTACTTATCACACAACAAAATATCTATTAAGTTTAAAATTCCTTTGCCATTGATAATACGTATTTGAA
>CM053774.1:89233504-89251585 GCA_028658325.1 Potorous gilbertii | reverse complement strand
GAAGGAACTTCAGTGATTCTCTAGTCCAGCCCTCTGATTTTACAGATGAGGAAGCATGCTTCAAGTAGATATGTTTGAGAAGGATGCTAAATTGACAATGCTTAAAAGCAATTACGTTTTGTGCATTATTGGAAGCTAAAGCAAAATTCATCACACCTCATTCTTTTTGGGCATATTCTGTAATTTCATTAATTTTCCATTTTCAAAGGAAAGCCAGTTTACACATTCAATCTAAATGTGCCAAGTATCCTTTTGTAATAAAATCAAAACAAGCTGTTAATTATCATTCTAAGTATAGTCATCTACTGCAAATAACTGAAAGGTTTGAAAAAATTACTAGAGTGAAATAAAACATTGCCCTCTGAGAGACAAGTAATCTTTTCAGCTTCTAGAACTTGTAAACATGAGGCTAAATAACATCTACATTCCCCTAAAACACTTTTGGATAGAGCAAGGACAAGACTTTTCACTGAGAGTCACAGGATGCAAGGGGCAGGTTCAGGGTTCCCAACTTTCAGAGAAATGAGAGGAAAGCATGTTCTTGGCAGTCCTATTTTTGCAAAGTACATCCACACACTACCAGCTCCTTCCTGGTGGTTGTTAGTGCTATGTACATCTGTAGATGGTAAACATGGGCCCAAAAGGATTTGTAGATGAACATATCATATGGTAGGACCAAGAGGACAGAAAATGAAAGTCAGGAAAACTAAGTAGCCCTTACTTCTTGATAGAAAAGTATTCTTTTGTTGTTGTGTTTCCTAGCAGTTGCTATTATAAACTTGCCAAAAGAACACTGAAACTAAAGATCCAGGGGGAGAGGGGTTGGGCATTAAGTCCACGGATACAAATGCTTCCAATCCAAATGCTCCAATTTTTTTTTTTTAGCTTTCATGTTTTGTTTTGAATTTTCCTTGGTGCAAACCACTATTTCTATGTAATTATTTTTCTAATCTCTCTATTCTCTGCTTTTCTTCTACTTTGATCATACTTAGGTATCATTAATGAATTAATTTAATTTACTTCCACTAAGTTAATAGTAATTTACCTACACACCATATTCAATATGCTGGAGAATACTTCAGACCTTTTTCTAGATTAGAATATAATCTTTTTTCTGATTGCTGAAAAACTAACAAGACTTACCCCTTTCATTTCTTACTCTCAAACCAACTTTTCCAACTTTTTTTTCCCAACATATCCTCTGCCCATCTTCACAAGCTGAGCTTGTGAAGTTCTTTGTATTGTTTTCCCCCTTCTTCATTCTTTACACCCAATACTGGCATGTAAGAATCAACAGTAGGTCCCTTTGAATGTGCTTATCATGAACACTTCAAGACAAGATGATGAAAGCTCTATGAAATGATGTTTCTTATTCTTTGGTGCACGGTTAAACCAGCTGTCCCAATATCTTCAGGAGAACATGTGACCCATCCTTCCATTTAGCTACAACTTCTGTCTTCAGATTCATTTATGGCAAGGATGCTGTTCAGTCTCTCTAGTAGAAGATCAACTTATGTGTAAATGATCTACACATTTGTAGAACATCCACATTAAATGAATTCTTGAGGTCTCTCTAATGACTGATCCTTACTCTATACCTCTGCTGCCATCTTTCACACATTGAGACACATTTTAGATTTTCATTGATTTCATGGGTCATCATTGCCAAAGAATTATTCATCCAGCAGTCAGTCTTCTGATACTGAGACTTTGTAGACTTTCTAGAAGATGTATATCAGTAGAAAAGGAGGTGGAGTAGTAACATAGAAGATGAAAGGATAACAGATGAGCAACCTGAGTGCTACAGCAACATCTACACAATATTAAAAGATCAATGGGTAAGACCTCTCATTTGTAGGGTAGATCCTCGATGGAAGCTTCTTGGAAGGACACTGATTAGAACTGCCTCAATCAATAAAACGTTGATTAAACACCTACTATATCCCAAGCAATTTTCTAAGCACTGGGGATACAGAGGCAAAAGACAGTCTCTGATTTCAATGAGTTAACAGTCTAATGGGAGAGGAGATATGGAGAGCTTTCAGTCTGCACCAATAGAGGAAGTATCTCTATACCACTGCCATTGTGGTTCCATTGACATATTGGGATATATGTTAGAGTTGTGTTATGACACATATTTATAGCTGTATGATCTTGAGTAAGTCATTTTGCTTGGGCAAGCCACAGTCTGTGATCCTTGGCTTCCTCAACTGTAGAATAGGGATACGCAGTCGAACTAATATCCTCCATGTCGGGAAGAAAGTGCTTTGTAAATATTGAAATGCAGCATTCATGTAGGTGGTGATGATGGTTGTGGTGGCGGCAGTGGTTACTTCTCTTTTGGTAATATATTGCATCACACTATGAAGTGTCCTGAAAAGTCTGAATTTGTTCATGTGTATGTGAAGCACCTTATAAATCATCATAATGTTGTTATTCTTACATTCTTAGCCTTACTTTAGTGGTTGTTGCAGCTCGTCTCCTGTAAATAGAAGTGATGGACATGTGTATACAAATGCATGTGCACATGTATAATTAAAGCATTTGGATGTCAGTTTCTAAAGGTGTTTTTTTATTTTCTAATGATTTTTACTGCTCACTGCAGGGCTGTGTTTCTGCCAGCCTAATCCTGCAGATGAAAGCCAAATATCTGCTTCTTTTAACTCCTGTAATTGATGTCATCTTCCTCTTAAACATGAAAATGCACATGTTTTTTAAGACATCTGGGACTTAATTGAACACTTGCACATGTTCTTCAGCCATTCCATATCAGAGAAAGAGCCTTTTGTTTTTATTCCCACCTTATTCTCATTATTATGTAACACATAATTTTATATGTGGATATTATACATTGCAGTTTATGAAATGCTTTCCTATATACTATTTCATTCAATCTTTACAATAATCCTTGAAGGTTGGGAGGGTGTGTAGTAATTGTTCATTTTATAGAAGAGAAAACTGAAGCTCCAAGAAAATATGTGAATCGAGTTATAGGAAGCATGACTGGAAAGTTAGAGGGCTTTAAATATTGAGCTGAGAAACTTTTATTTTAGTCTAGAAACAAAAGAGCAACTGAGGAATTTTGATCAGGGGAGTGATGTGATTTGAATTTTGCTTTAGGAAGGTTATTTTGGCAGCTATGTGTGAGTTGATAGAAGAGACTAGAAGCAGAGAAACCAGTTAGGAGGTTTTTGCAGTAGTCTTGAGGTGTGGTAAGGATATGAATGAGGGGGGTAGCTGTGGGGATGGAAAGAAGACTATTGATTGGATATAGAATTGACAAGATTTGACAATTGATTAAGCCTGGGCAGTAAGGGAAAGGTAAGAATCAAGGATGACTTAGAGGCAATAAAGCTTGGTGATCTACTGTACATAGCAATAAGTAGTTGGGCCTTAAAAAAGCCAAGTTGAACTAAATTCATGCACTAGATATGGACTGGATATATCCATACTTATTTAAAGTTTAAGGTAATCCATTTATACCATAAATACTATTTTTCTTCCTTGCTTTGCTTTACACACTGTACATTTTTGTCATCTTTAGCTGTTTTTGAATTGTTTTCATATCTATTATTTTATCCTCATAACCCTTTTGTGTATCTTCTGGTGTGGTATGTGGTGTTGTGGTGGTCATCAACATTATCTTTTACTGGCTAACCCTATACTTTTTTCTATGGATCAGGTTACTTCTCTACTCAGGTATACTACTATCTCTCCAGCTATTCCTTTGGCACCTCTCCTCTGGGAAGGACTTTTCTTCCACATCAAGACCTGGGGAAGACCAGGGAGCTTCATCTATTTAAGTGCTAGTCCAGCTAGCCACAGTCCTTTGATCACTATTCACTCCTTCATTGCCTAGGGAAGAGGATCTTAACCTTTAGTTGTGTGTTGGACACCTTTGGAAGCCTGGTGAAACCTATGAATCTCTTCTTAGAATATTTTTTAAAATTCATAATTAAAAGAAATGCTAAATTTTAGTTAGAAGTTAATGAAAATAAAGTGGCACCTTCCCCCATCCCAATCCAAGTTCATAGGCTACCCTTGGCAGTTGGTTGGCCCCTGGTTAAGAAGTTGACCTAGAGGGATTATGGTATAAATATTCTCTCTTTCTGCCCTGGAAAGTTGTAAAAATTAATCAGTAGTTCCATTTATCATCTCTGAGCTACTAGACAACAAATTTCTTGCAAAAACATAGGAGACTCAAAATCTTTTTCCTGGATCACAAGCTCCCTTAATCTCTTCCTCTAAACTGTATTTCTACTGAGTAACACGGATTGGTGGCGTATTGGTCATAATCTATTTTTTTCCCACAATTTCAGGTTTAAGAAACAAAAAAGTGTACAAGTAAAGAAAGGTTAGCAAATTTTAATTGATTTTTAAGTTTTTAAAATTTATTTTCAACATTCATTTAAAAAAAAGTTTGAGTTCCAAATTCTCTCTTCCTTTCCGGCCTCTCCTCCACACATTGATAAGGCAAGCAATATGATATTAATTATACATCTGAATTCATACAAAACATTTCTATAATATCCATGTTGCAAAAGATAACGCACACACACATATAAGAAAAATAAAGGAAGTGAAAAAAGATTGCTCCAATCTGCACTCAGAGTGGCTTACTAAAGTAAATATTTTTATTAGTTCTCTCTCTAGAGGTGGATAGCATTTAGGTTAATAAATTTTTAAAAGATGGCAGTCATCAGGATCTTGCCCTCTCTGATGAGAAAGAGGGAAAAGAAAATAGAAAAAATGAAGGCTCAGTGTCTCTGGTCTCAGCAGTCCTCATTGGTCTCTGGTCTCAGGAGTCCTCACTGGTTTCAGCCACTTAATACCTGTCTCACGTCTTTCCTAGATGATTTGATCCCTCTTCCTGGGTTCTGTTTTTATTGTGGTCATCTCTCTCCAAGATTTATTCCTTCTTCTCCCACCTCACTTACAGCCTCTTGATGCCTCTCTCCATTTTTGCTCTTCTGTTGATTTTTTCCCCCAAAGTCTCCAGGTAGGATGGGTCAAGCTTGTCAAAAGTCAAAATTTCCAAGAAGAGATGTGAAAAAACATCTTCTCCCATTCCTTTGCAGAGGTGAGAAGTCCACAGGTCTGTAACACTGCAGAGTTTCCCAAACCCAAACTGCACAAAGTTTGGTTAGTGCAGTTATCTGCTTAAAACTGCACTAAGACTTCCCTTTATTTTAGTTTTTTAAATTGCTGATTTTTCTCTCTTTGTCTTTTAAAAATATTTGTTATAAGGGATGACTCTCTAAGGGGAGAGGGAATATAGAAAGGGGAGTGAAATTTAGGTTATATTCAAGCAAAAGATATAAAAAATTCTTAGAAAATAAAGAAGTTAGATCCTCTTGTAGTTTCAACATCTGGGTGAATTCCCTGGAAGAGTTGAGTAGTGAGTAAGGGGAACAATGTGAAACTTTCTCCAGAAACCAAGGGATATCCATCTCCAGCTTCTTGATCTCCTTAGGGATGCTAAGACAGCTCTACATACAGGATTACCTGCATTAAACAGATGAGGAAAGTGAACCCCAGAGAAATTACATGCCTTTGCTTATAATCACGTAGCTAGTAAAAAGCAAGAATAGTACTCTTTTTACTAGACCATATAGCATTTTTTCCCTAGTTCACTGTTTTTCAGCTAAGTGACTTAAGAATGTCTTGATGCCAAGAAATAGAAATGACAAATGTGGCTTTCACTAGGTTCAAATACCATGAGGCAAAAAGCACCATATAGATGAAGGAAAAATATGGTCCTTCAAGTTACAAAGGAAGATTCCGAAATAAACTGGAAAACAAATGAATAAGGCTGTTGAATCAAATTAAATTGATAAGATTGATGACTGGCGGCTTCTTTGTATCTGCCACAGGGCTTAATCACTTTAAAAAACTGACATTGGTAACATAAAGAGAGAGATGTAAAGTTCTCTGTAAGGAAAGGATTGGTTTTATGATTTTACTGGCTTAAGAAATTCTCAGATAAGAAAAAAAACCATACTACTAATGGATGCTGCCTAGATCAGTGGTGTCCAAATTACTATCTAGGGCACCTGGGACGCTGGGGCATGACTCCAAAGGAACATTTCCCTTTGATCAGCTGAAGGATTGGAAGAGTAGCTGCAATTCTCTTTCCCCAAAGCAGCCAATCATGGGACATAATCTCTAGCACAGCCACACTTACCTGTCCGAAGTTATACCCTGGTACTTACCTCACCCCCTCCTGCATCTGGGTAAGCTCCCAGCCTTTTCTTTCTGAGTAAGGTATTGGCCCCTCAGGACAGTTGTAATGTAAGCCCAACTGGAGCAATTGTACAGGTTCCATTGGGAAAATCACACTTCCACCCCTCTCATGTATCCACCAGGGGGGAAATTCTCATAGATGAGCACCATGAAAAGTTTTGGGGATGACTAAGGTTAAAGTAATTTACTTTAGTAAGCCACGTCAGCAGCAGGTTAGAAATGGGACTTGAACCCAGATCCTCATCAAGTCCAGATCTCTCTCCACTATACCAGTAGTAGCAATAGAATAAAATTAGATTCCTTTCTGGGTGCAGATTGACATAGAATACCAAATTAAGTTGTATTGTATTTTTATTTTGTTAAACATTTTCAATTACACTTTAATTTGGTTGAAGCCCACTCATGAGTTTTGTGGGCCACTTGTCCCAGGGGACCTCAGGTTTGACATCTCTCTACTATATCACACTACCATAATGTGGTGTTATTCTTTGTTTATTTTTTTAATAACAATAACACCTTATATTTGTACCTGGACTTCTACCCAAACCTGGGGTATTTTGCATGCTGTTGCAAATATAGAAGGAGATATGGCTTCTGATTGGTGAAGACAATGGTAAGCACAAAATGATGCCTATCTGGGTAAGTATTTATTTATATGGCTTGCTTCTTTAGGGAGCGATATGTGAACAAAGGACTCAAGGAAGAGAAGTAACCATTGTAAGAGATCTACTCAGAATTACAGATGCATGGAAGGAGGTAACATCCTAATAAGTTCGGATTTCTAGTTGATAAAATCCAGAGACAATTCCCCATGGGTGATACTGGTTCTTTTTTGGTTTGAGCTAAAATATTATCTAACTTGAGGATAGCTAGGTGGCACAGTGAGGGGCCAAGAATCAGGAAGATCTTAGTACAAATCTAGCTTTATATACTTACTAGCTGTATGACCCTGGGCAAGTCACTTTACCCTGTTTGCTTCAGTTCCCTCATCCACAAAATGAGCTAGAGAAAAAAAATGGCAAACCACTCCAGTATCTTTGCCAAGAAAACCCCAAATGGGGTCATGATGAGTCGGACACAACTAATCAGCCAAACAACAACAAAATTATCTCCCAGTTAAAAAGCTTATGCACTCTTAAGTATCTGTAAACTTCTCCAGTTTTGGTTTGCTATCTTGCTTGCATAACTGGGTTTACTCACCATTCATTACTTGTGATGGTCTTTTATATAGAATTTTTTGGAAGGAGCCTAAGTTGGGGAATGTAAGCTAAGGGTTACCTTCCTCCTTAAGAGCAACCAGAGAAATGGCTTTTTTTCTGAATGCAGACTTGTACCCCTAGACTAGACAGATATTTGAGATGTGGCAGACTGCTAAAATTCTAGCCCTCTACCCATCTTGGGGATTGGTAAAAAAGAATCCCAGACTTCAGGAGCACTTCTACTATCTGCATGCCACCCCTTTCAGCTAGGGTGTTGATGGTGAAAATACTGTCCTTGGGTCTCCTCCTTTTGATAGGTGTGTGTGTGTGTGTGTGTGTGTGTGTGTGTGTGTGTGTGTGTGTGTTTGTAGTGATATGTTCAAGCTTCCCCTTCCCTAGCAGAAGCCATCCCTCTTCTAAACTTTCCAATTTTTGTTAAGGGCACCACCATCCTTAAATTTACAGAGATTTCAAAATCTGTGTCCTCAGCTGCTCACAGTCTCTCACCACACTTTCTTCTATAACCAGTCAGATGCCAGGTCTTAGCAGGTCCCTAGAAGTATCTCTGAAAATATCTACACAAAACCCCTGAAGCTTGGGACAGTTCATCCTCCATCCTGGAAGCAGAGCCCTACTTTTAACAAAGACTTAAAAGTCAAGTAATAGGCTGAGAAAATGAGCAAACAATGGAAAAAACCTCTAACTATAGAAAGTTGCTATGGTGATAAGGAAGATCAAAACACACACTTAGAAGATAACAAAGTCAAAGCCCCTATATTTAAAGCCTCCAAGAAGAATATGAATTGGTCTCAGGTCATAGAAGAGCTCAAAAAGCATTTTGAAAATCAAGTAAGAGAAGTAGAGGAAAATTGGGAAAAGAAATGAGAGTGATGCAAGAAAATCATGAAAAAAAGATTCAACAGCTTGGTAAAGAAGGCACAAAAAATGCTGAAGAAAATAACACATTAAAAAACAGCATAGGTGAAATGGTAAAGAGATACAAAAATACAGTGAGAAGAATGCTTTGAAAAGTAGAATTGGCCCAATGGAAAAGGAGGTACAAAAGCTAACTGAGGAAAATAATTCCTTAAAAATGAGACTTGAAGCTAATCATTTTATGAGACATCAATAAACAATAAAACAAAATCAAAAGAATGAAAAAATAGAAGACAATGTGAAATATTTCATTGGAAAACCACTGACCTGGAAAACAGACCCAGGAAAGATAATTTAAATATTACTGGACTACATGAAAACCATGATCATAAAAAGAACCTAGACATATCTCCCCCCAAGAAATCATAAAGAAAAACTGCTCTGATATTCTAGAACCAGAGGGTAAAACAGAAATTGAAGAAGTCTGCTGATCACCTTCGGTGAGAGAGATGCCAAAATGAAAACTCCCTGGAATATTATGGCCAAATTCCAGAGTTCCCAGGTCAATGACAAAATATCTCAAACATCCAGAAAGAAATAATTCAAGTATCATGTAGCCACATCCAGGATAGCACAAGATTTAGCAACTTCTACATCAAAAAATCAGAGGACTTGGAAGATGATGTTCTGAAGGGCAAAAGAGCTAAGATTACAACCAAGCATCACCTACAAAAACAGTAAGTATAATTCTTCAGGGAAAAGAAATGGATATTCAATGAAGTAGAGAACTTTCAACTTTCCTGATGAAAAGATCAGAACTCAATAGAAAATTTGACTTTCAAATACAACACTCAAGAGAAGCATAGTACTTGATAACTGATAGTTGGTGACTGATGATACAATATAGGAGACTAAGGATTGATAAGACAAGATATTAAGACAGATGAGAGAACAGTATAATAAAGACATAAAAAAGAGATAATTTTTAGGAGGAGATAGTGGTCAACAGTGTTAACTGATACACAGAGGTCAAGAAGGATGAAGACTGAGAAGAGGCCATTAGTGTTTGCTATTAAATCGTTGGCAACTTTGGAGATTCTAGTATCAATTGAGTGATCATATCAGAAGTCATATTGCAAGAAACTGAGCAAGAGGAAAAGAAGTAGAAGCAAGTAGGAATGATTTTTCCAGGAGTTTATTTATGAAAGAGAGGAGAGATACATAACAACTTGTGGAAATAGTATGGATGTGTATTTTCATCTACAGCAGAGAATGAGCTAAATGAGCTAAAGATTATTGGGGGTCGGTGGAGATGATGAGGGGGCTAATTTGCTGGAAAGAAATGATGAGAACAAGGGTCCGAGTAGAAGGCAAGAAGAATCTTTCCCCCTCCCCCCATTAGTAAACGAGGAGAGAATAGAGGGTGATATCAAGAGGTTTTATAATTTTAAAGCCACAGTGAAGAAGACAGAGCTTGTAGGGGGAATGACTTCTTTTTTTCTCAATAAACTGTAATAGGAATTTGAATTCTGAAATTTGTAGTTCAGAGAGCCATATGTTCTTTCCCTGAGAGAAAAATTGAACTAATGTAGTCTTTGAGCTGGAAGGTGGACTTGAATCATATCTAGGAGTTTTGAAAAAGGGACCCAGTTTTCAGGAGTATAGATTTAGAGCAAACAGTCAGGTTTACATGAACTGAACAGCAGCAGCATCAGCATGGATAGATGAATGAAAGAGCATTTATTAAGCATTTATTGAGTCCCAAGTGGAGGTGGGGAAGGGAAGGGTACAAAAAGCAAAGACAATATCTATCCTCAAAGAGCTTATATAATGGGGGATGCAGCATACGAGGGGACTGAATACCAGGGAGAAGTACTTTTTATCAGAAAGTTACAGGTGTAATGAAGGGACAATAAGTGAATAGATCCCATTCAGGAATAATGGCGGAGTTGATTTTATCAACATTAACTATTTGCAGAATTTTAGACAGAGGGAGAGATAGGAAAGTGAAAAGAGAAAAGAGGAGGAGAGACTCACATAGAGAAAGAATGCACCTGAGTCTATGGAGGAGATGACTGAAGAGTCAGCAATGAAGCAAAGCATAGCTGGGATTCTTCCTGAAATAGTGGTCTGGAAAAGGGAATCACCAATCAGAAAACTAGAACCCCAGGCAAAAGGTTCTTCATGATGGGGAAGGAAATGTTCATTGAGGCTACAGAGAAATGTAGCCATGATTGAAATAGCATCCTCAGACTCTGTCTGGGACTTAATGAGCTAGAATTGGAGAGAAACCCAGCCAGCAGTGGGCAATTAGAGAAAAGAGTTGATCTGCAACAGAAAGGAAAGAATTGAGGTGAGCTATTAGATTTCTGTAGGCATCTTGGAAAATAAAGAGCCCAGACTGATGCTGCTGGTTAAAATTGCATTTTCCAGGATTGAAGGAAGTACCTTAAAGGTCTATTCTGTTGCTAACTCCAGCCCCTACTCTTCATAACAGGTTTTGTTTATATCCTCTTTGCTTTAAAAAAATCTAAGCTATATAGAACCAGGAAGACATTATAGAAACTAACAACATTGTGTGATGATCAACTACGAATGACTTGCTCTTCTCAACAGTACAATGATCCAAGACAATTACAAAGAACTTAGGATGGAAAATGTTATCTACATTCAGATAAAGAACTGATGGATTCTGAATGTATATGGAAGCATACTATTTTCACTTACTTTGTTTTTTCATGTTTTTTTTTTCCTTTTGGTCTGTTTTTTTCTTTCACAATTGTGACTAATATGGAAATGTGTTATATATGATTGTACATATATAACCTATATCAAATTGCTTACTATTTTAGGAAGAGGGGAGGGAAGGGGAGGGAGAAAAATTTGGAACTCAAAATCTTGTAAAAATGAATGCTAAAAATTGTTTTTGCTTGTAGAAAAAAATGCTTGTAAAAAAATAAAATCTAATCTATTTTCTTTCTCCATTCTTGAAGCAGGGGCTATTTGTCTTTTTCTAGATGTCTTCCTAGTGCTTGGCATATAGCAAGTCCTTCATAATTGCCTTTTCACTCATCCATTTGTTATCAATTCATTTTTTTGTTTCTAATTTTATAAATCTCTTTGATTTTTCAGAATTTATAATTTGGTGTTTGATGTTTTTGATTTGTTGTTTTTATAGTTCTTTGGGTTTTTTTAGTTGTAGCTTCAATGCATTGACCTACTCTTTCTCTATTTTGTTTTGGAGACATACATTTCCCCCAAAAAACTATTTTGTTTTTTTTCCCAAAAGTTTTGGTATACTTTCTCATTGTTTTCATTTTATTTGACTAAATTGTTTATTTTGTTTATGATTTGCTTTTTTTTTACACAGTTTTTTTAAGAATTAAGTTACTTTCTTCAATTGTTAATCTTTTCTTCAAAGTCCGTTTATTATGTGTACTATTTATTGCATTGTGGATAGCAAACTTCTTTTCTCTACGTTTGTGAGGTTTCTATGCCTTAATTCATGATCAATTTTATAAGCAGTTTAGAAATATGTAAATTTTACATTCTCATTTAGTAGTTGTCAGGGATCTACCATTTATCAACTTTTAAAAAATTTTATTAAGGTCTTTAACTTCTTTTTTGTTTATATTTTTGTTAGATTTCTGTCAATCTCAAAGGGGGTGCATCATAGACTCCTACTAGTATAGATTTACTTTCTACTTCTTGGATTAACTTTTCCTTTAAGTATTTAGATGCTATGCTATTCAGTGCATAGATATTAAGTATTGATATTGATTCATTTGACCTATGATATCCTTAAGCATCATGTAATTTTCCTGTTTCTCTCTTTTAATAATGACTGTTTTTACTGTTTGTTATCTTGTAGGAGATCATGATTAATACCTCTGCTTTTATGAACTGATCTGAAGAAGCAAATTAGATTTTTTCCCCTAGTCTCTAATTTTCATTGTAAATGAATTTTTATGTTTTAAGTAAGCAACACATTCTTGGATTTTGCTTTCTATTACATTTTGCTCTCATCTTCTACTTTATTGAGTTCGTCTCATTCATTTGCATGGTTGTTACTTGCATATTTTGTGCCATCCTACTCTCTTTTACTTTATTCTTTTGCTGTCTTCTTGTTGATTTTTTTATTTGAAATTTCTTATTCTGAACTTAAATAACAACAAAAAAAGAACATTTTCATATATACAGCAAAACACAAAAAGGGGATGCGGTAAGAAACCACAAATCTCTATATTTCTTATTACTTACTTTAAAAAAGTATAGAATACTTACAGGTTACCTTAAAAATATCCTGCTTGTCTAGGCTTCCTTCTGAACTTCCTCCTGTTCCTTTTAACTCACTTCCCTCAATTAAAAACTAGAAAGAAAAAAAACCTTACAACACATAAGCATGGTAAGGCAAAATAAATCCACACAAGTGACCATGTCCAAAAAAGATATTTCCGGTCCATTGACCTCTTTGTCAGGAAGTGGTAACATACTTTGCTGTATGTCCTCTGGAGACATGGTTTACCATTGCCTTGTTCAAGATTTTTAAGTCTTTCAAAGTTGATGTTACAATTTTAACCCTGTACAAATTGTTCTGGTTCTGCTCACTTCTCTTTGTATCAGTTCATAACCAGCCAGGATTCTCTAAAATTATATTTTGTGTAATCTCTTACAGTGCAATTATATTTTATTACAGTTGTCTATTGCAGCTTGTTTAGCCATTTTTAATTCATAGGCACCTCTTGTTGGGTACAGGCTTAAATTTTTGTTATTTTCCTTTTAATCCTTCTTTCCGGAACAGGAAGTTTGTTTTCTACACCAGACTCTGTGTGTGTGTGTGTGTGTGTGTGTGTGTGTGTGTGTATGTGTGTGTGTGTATTCAACTCTGTTTTTTGGACATTTGGGCAAAAGTTGTCATCAAAGAGGGATATAGTTTGCTCAATGTGGGGAAATCTGGGGAGAATGGGAATGCAAGCTCACTTTCTCCTCTGTTCCTTGAACATTTGGGTCAGATAGGATGAATGGAGAACTGACAATAGGAACTGGAAAGTGTTTTGAGTAATGTTATGTCATGAATTGCAATGAAGACTGTTTTGAGTGATCTAAATTTTAAAGTTTAATCACATTTTAAAATACATCCTTTAAGTCCTTCAACCTGTCCTGTCTTGTATTCCTGCCAGCTTCTGGAAAATCATGCTTTTGGTTTAGACCAGGGATGGGAAACTTAATAAAAGTTTAATAAAAATACAATAAATAAATAATAAAAATAAATATTTTAAATATTAAATAAAAAATTAAGTAATTTTTAAAATAAAACAAACCAAATCCTTAGCAAAAAGGATTTGTTATGTAAAACTAAGGGCTGTACTTGAGGACCTAGAGGGTCTCATGTGGCCCAAGGCTGCAATTTCCTCACCCCTGGTTTATACTTAGCTGACTGTTTTCTAGGTCAAGAGGAAGAGGTTGGTACTTATTTAGGAGAACGTTTTTGAGGTCAGGAGGCTGCAAAAGATTCTTGATTTCTTTGTTTTATTTTCTCTTTTCCAGTGTTATTTGATATTATTTCCATTTATATTCTCTATGCTTCAGCCAAATTTTCTGCCTCTCCCTTCACAAAGAGGAAGGTGTTGAAAGAGGGTGTGCCTAACTCTAATGATCTTTAATTTATGCAATGTTTCCATCTCTTCTCCTTTCCTTATCTCACCCTTGATCACTGTTACTTACTTTCTTTCCTTTCAATCCCTATCACCCTTCCTAATCTACTCTTTGATGTTGTAGTTTGCCTAAGACTAATTCTAGCCTACCTTCCCTCCTAAACCATTTTTGCCCTTTTTTTGTCTTCTCATCCGTCTCAGAGAAGTTTAAGGTCTTTCAAGACCAAAAGAATGTGTGTGTATGTGCGCAAACACATGTGCTTTTATGCATGTATGGATGAGTAGTCAACTTTTTTTTTTGCCTTTTGGAAACTATTCCAAGATCTTCTTTTCTTTATAGGTTAGTCAAGTCTTCTGTGATCCCAATTGTGGTTCTTTGGTACTTGAACTCTTTCTTTCTGATTGTTTGTAACATAGTTTATTTGATCTGGAAGCTCTGGATTTTGAACATTAAGTTCCAAGGGTTTTTTATTTTGGGCTTTCTTTCAGGAATAGCTTTTATTTTTACTTTGGATTTCAACAGATCTGGGCAGTTTTTGTTCATAATTTCCTGAAATATGGTATCCATGCTTTTTTTGGTCATGATTTTCATGTAGTTCAATTATTCTTATTATTTTTCCTTTTCTTGTTTTCCAAGTCAATTTTTTTAATAGTATTACTTGTTTTAGTATAGTATTACTAGTATAGTATTACCTTACATTTCATTCTGTTTTTAAAACTATTTTTATTTTGTTTTATTATGTCTTATTGCCTCATGGAGTCATTGTTTTCTGTTTCATCCAATCTAATTTTCAAGGACTCAATCTATTTCTTGGAACCTTTGTTCCAGACTACTAATTCTTCTTCCCATTCTTTGTTCCATAACTCTCATTTCTTTTTCTATTCCAGTGTAATTCTTGCCTCATTTCTTCTAGGTACTCTTGTGATCCCTATTATCAGGATGTTTCTTTTTCATTGACTTTATTTAGAGTTGTTTTAGAGATACTCTCCGGGGTTTACCTTTGGAGTTTCTCTCAGTAGTTTTTATTCAATTTGTTTAGCATTTTCTTCTGTTTACTCATATCTTTAGCCTCAGTTTCTGAATTGGGACTTCACCCTCAGATTCAAATTCCTTGTATACTCTCAGATAGATTAAGCTAGTTCTGCTTAGTCCTAAATGTGATGACTAAAACGAGGTCCCTCCCCCTTAAGGGTGACTTTGGAAGCACCTTTTGTTCTGAACCCATGGCCAGATTACCAGTAGTTGAAGGGGGAAAATAGTTACAGTTCTAGCTCCACAGTTTTCTCAGACACTGGAGAAAAGAGTTTCTAGTCGTAAGGGTACTCATAGGGCCTGTCTGATTCTCCCCCTTTCCCAGCTACCATGCCAGGAGTATAGACATAACTCTTGGCAGATGTGAGTCAAATCTCATAAATCTATCCATGTCATTCATGAGTTATATAGATTTGTTTAGACAACCTATGTGCACATATATTATTAATCAATGTATTATATATTAGCATAATTCATTTTTCATTAATTTTTTGGTTGAGACCTTTGATTTTCATCAGTATGTGTGGTTACATGGTGAAAAACTCTACAAATGCAAATCCACAGCTATTGTATAAATCACAGTTTTAGAGAATTGGCAGAATCACTGAGAAGTTAAATGACTTGCCTATAGTCACAAAGCTATTAATTATCTTCAATTTTAAGTTCCAAGTTACTATTAATTATCAGTGACAGGATTTTTTTTCAACTCTCAGTCTTTTGTCCATTACACTATACTGCCACTCCATCACAAACAATAGCTTTGGTTAACCAAAAAGCACCGTATTAAAAGTAATATTGGACAGATACTTGGTGCATTTTTAATAACATTCCCTAGAATGGCTAATTCATAAGTTCCAAACAAGTGATCCCAAAGTACAGGGTCTCCCCAAAATCTTAGTGTAATTTTAAGCTTTAAGACACCTTCTATCATAATGTAGACACAAAGAGAAAAAAAAATCAGATTTCTGTACTTCACATCTAAAACCTGTCCAGGAATGAACTTCATTTTCATCTTAAATGTATGCATTTAGACTTTCATTAAATAAACACTCATCCTTCACCCACTTTGCACAGAACACTTTTAAATTCTGAAGAAGATAAAATGAAAAAAGATTCATGTTTTCCCAATCTGATAGATGAGTTTATGACCAAGGTGATTATGATGATGGCCTTTAACAAAGCGCTATGTGACTTCCCAAACCACTTTAAACTCTCAAGACTGTGAAACTGAGGCATTGAGATTGTGATTCACCCAAGGTCACACAGCACTGTGCTTTGCCAGAGCTAAAATTAAAAACCAGATCATGGTTCAATGGACACTGTGGGCCCCAAAATATCCCTGACTACTTGATGGGTGTTTTTAATTAAAGTTTTGATAGATTCATTGAATGTTTCAACTCTTTGTGACCCCATTTGGGGTTTTCTTGGCAAAGATACAGCAGTGGTTTGCCATATCCTTCTATAGCTCAAATTTAAAACCTCAAGGGGACAGATCAATTCATGGATATTCAATAATGTGTCAAATGTACAAAATATTTCATAAGAACAAGAAACATGAGTGTTGTGCAGAAAGGATCAGAGATCTAGCCAGTTGAGTATTTCATAAGTTTACTATATGATAACCAAAGTAATACTTTCCTAAAACTCCCACTTGAATCTTCAGTAGCTTAAAACTATGCTAAGATTTTTTGGGACACCCGATATAGACTGAAACTCCTTACCCCCATGCCCACTTCCCCTACACACCAAAATTCACAGTCATAAGCTATTAGTTCTACTATACTTTCAGGCTTTAAGTAATACATGTCATGTTTGTCAGCAGTGGAATCAAAAATAGTTCTCTGCATTTATGTGAAGTATTTGCAAAGTACCAATATAATCACTCTTTCTAAGGCTGTCCATGAAAAAAAATTACTAATTTCAAACACCTTAGTAGCCAGAAAGAAACAGATCAAATATTGTGGAACCACATTAAGAATTACACAGGATTTAGCAGCTTCTACACTGAAGGAGCAGAGGGCATGGAATATGATATTCCAGAGGGCAAAGCAACTAAGATTATAACTAAAAATAAACTATTCAGGGAGACTAAGCATCATCCTTCAGGAGAAAAATGGTCATTCATGAAAAAGAGGATTTTCAAGCTTTCCTCATGAAAACACCAGAGTTGAACAAAAAATTTGATCTTTAAACCAAGACTTAAGAAAATCATAAAAAGGCAAAAAGGAAAGAGAAAACATAAGGTATTCATTAAAACTTAACTGTTAGCATCCCTACATAGCAAAATAATACTTGAAACTCTTAAGAACTATATCACTATTAGTATAGTTAGGAGTATACATAGACAGAGATGTGGGTATAAGGTGATTTTGATGATACTCCTTTGCCCCCTCCTCAAAAATCAAGGGTTGAGAAAGAGAATTACACTGGGAACAAAAGGAAGGGAGAGGTAAAATAGAGGAGAAGAGATGCAAAAGACCTATTACAGTGAAGGGGAAGATGGAAAGAGGGGCAGTGAGCATTGCATGAACCTTATTCTCATCAGAATTGGATCAATGAAGAAATAGCATACACAATAAGTTGGATATAGAAATCTATTTTACCCTATAGGCAAGTAGGAGGGAAGGGGGTTGAAAAAAGGGTGGGAAAGATTGACAGAAGGGAGGGCAGATTTGGGGAGGCAGTGGTCAGAAGTAAAATACTGGTGAGGAAGGAAAGAGTGAAAGAGAGAGAAGGTATACAGGAGAAAAAATAGAATGAAGGGAAATGCACAGTAAACATAACAGTGAAAGTTAATGGGATGAATCCACTTATAAAATGGAAGCAGATAGGAGGATGAATTAAAAACCAGAATCTTACAATATGTTGTTTAAAAGAAACACACTTGAAGCAGAGAAACACAGAAAGACTAAAAGTAAGGGACTGGAGCAGAATCTATTACGCTTCAGCTGATGTGAAAAAAGCAGGGGTAGCAATCACCTCAAAATAAAGCAAAAATAGATCTAATTAAAAGAGATAAAGAAGCAAACTATACCTTGCTAAAAAAGGTTCCATAGAACAGACAACAAAGTAATAC
>CM053774.1:89211644-89233004 GCA_028658325.1 Potorous gilbertii | reverse complement strand
TATGTGTATGCATGTATATATGTATGCGTGTGTGTATGTCTCCTTCAGCCACACTTGTAAAGCAAACTAGGAAGCAGAGATTCTTGTAGCTGGCTAATAATCCTAAGAACCTGGCCAGCCCAGGACTGCCTTGGTGAGGGGCCTAGTAAGCCAGCCCAGAAAACACTGAAGCTGCTACCTTGAGAAAAAAGAAACTGCCGAAGAATGAGTTGCAAATTGAGAACTGAGAAAAACAAGTAATTTTCATTAAAGACCAGAGCTGTTGGCTCCTGTCAAGCTTTAAGATTTCTCATCATTTCACAACTTTCTCCTTTGACTTGTCTAATTTTTTTTAAAGTCTTTCATTATTTCATGTTGATATCACTTTCATTTCCCCAGCTTTCTTCATGACTCAGTTCAAATACCTTCTCTAGCAAAAGAGCTTTCCCTGCTTCCCCAGTTGCTAGCTCCCTCCCCTCCAAAGTTACTTCCATCTCCTCTGTATGTATCATGTATTTACACATTATCTCCATTACTAGAACATAAGCTCTTTGAGGGCAGAGACCACTTTTATCCTTTTAAAAAATTCCTAACCCTTAGCTCAGGGCCCGGCACATATAGCTTTGTTAATATTTATTCATTTATTCATTGATCTCTCAATATATTCCTCTCACATCCCAACCTAAGGAGCCATCCTTCTTTATAGAAAAGAAAAAAGGGGAGAGAAGGGAAGCAGTTCAGCAAGATTAACCAACACAATAACAAAGTCTAAGAGTGTATATATTCACTTTGACACCTGTAACCCCCCCCATCTTTGCAAAGAAGAAGGGAGGAGCCTTATTATATCTCTGTCAGGGTCAGCCTTGGTCATTTCAGTGTTCAGTTCTGGGTTGTTCTTACCCTTTGTTATAATCTTATGCATATTTTTTCCTCAGTTTTGTTTCATCCACTTTGCATTCATCCATATATCTTTCCATGCCTTCTTGCATCCTTCACATGCATAATTTCTTAATATGCAGTGATATTCCATCATATTCATGAAACTATAATTTGCTTAGCCATTCTCCTTTCTAGTTTTTTCTTTAAACTCAGTGCTATACTTACATGGTGGGCAGCTAGATGGCATGGTGGATAGAGTGTGGGTCTGGAGTCAGGAAGATTCATCTTTTTAAATTCAAATCTGGCCTCAGACACTTACTAGCTGTGTGACCTTGGGCAAGTCACTTAAATGTGTTCATCTCAGTTATATTATATGTTATATACATATATAATAGATATTTTATATATTATATAATTATGTGTGTATGCATGTATATATATATATACATGCATACATACATGTATATGTGTATATATATCTATAGATATATATACAAACCAGAGAAGGAAACAGCAAACCACTCTAGTATTTTTGCCAAGAAAACCCCAAATGGGATCATAAAGAGTTGAACATCATTTAATGACTGAACAACAAACTGCTTTCATGTAGTTAGGGACAAGGAGTGGCACCTGTGATATCTTAGGTGTGGGAAATTCTTGGAGAGAAACTTTCTCTGTCCAAGCAAGAGGCAGCTAGATGGTACAGTGGATCAAGCATTGGACCTGGAGTCAGAAAGCCCTGACTTCCAATCTGGCCTCAGGCACTTGTGAGCTGTGTGACCCTGTGTGAGTCACTCTGTTTGCCTCGATTTCCTCATATGTAGAATAGGGATGATAACAGTGCCTACCTCTCAGAGATGAGATAATAGTTGTCAAGTGCTTAGCATAGGGTCTGGCACATAGTAACTGCGTAAGTGTTATGCATTCTTATGATGTTGGCACTTTCTCTGCAGTTTATAGGCTTAGAAAGTTGCCTAGAGGTTGTTGTTCAGTCATGTCCAACTCTTTGTGACCCTATCTAGGGTTTCTTGACAAGCATGCTGGAGTAGTTTGCCATTTCCTTTTTCAGTAAATTAAGGCAAACAGAGGTTTAGTGCCTTTCTCAGGATCACACAACTGGTAAGCATCTGGATCTGGATTTGAAATCAGGTCTTTCAGACTTCAGGCCCAGTGCTCTATCCACTCTTGCCTAGAGTACTGAGAAGTTAAATGATTTGCCTAGGATCATACAACCATTTTGTGTCAGAGGAGAGACTTGGAACCCAAGTCTTCCTAGCTCTAAGTCCAGCAGAGCCAAACTGCATCTTTTTATGTAGTTATTTGCAATGAAAATCCAGGGAGAACCTAAAGATGGGTTATAGATTTTTTCCAGGTGGTGGGAATTAAAAGCCTATGTCCTGCTTTATAGGAAATTCAGATGACAGGAATCCAGGATAGAAGAACTAGTTCATAAGCAACTTGAGAGCAAGGTTGGAGTCTTATTTAGCTTTGTATCTTCCTGAGCCCCAAGCACGGAACTTTGCACCCAGGAGGGGGTTTAATCAATGCTGGTTGAATAAATGAATGATATGAGGGGTGGTAGCAGCAATATAACAATGGAGTATATAAACAGACCTGGATTCAGTGGTGGAAGGAAATAGATGCAGGGGAGTAGGCCCCAGGTCAAGAAATGTCTCAGGGTTTATCAGTAGCCTGACCTCATCCCCACCCCACTGTGATGTCACATTGGCTCTGGCACATGGATCTGATCTCATTACAAACGTCACCTATGAAGCAAAATATTAAACAAATTTCACCCCTTCTCACCTTTGGTGTCAATGCTTTTTAGGAAAGGCAGGAGATAAACCCAGTGTCCAGCCAACTGGACATAGTCAAATGTTCAAGGTTGCATGGAAGGAAGTACAGCCGAATGCTTGCTAAGGGCAGATTACACATACAAGGGAGTGATGAATCAAACTCAAACAGAATGCTAATCAGACAACATCTGATCTCTACCCCAAGCAATCCTGGGGTGATAAACATACAAATACTATAGAACCAGAACCCCTTCTACCGTTCTAGGAAACAGACTACTCTTCTCCATGGATTCTGTGATCTGGGGACACTGGCCTCCACCTTCTGACTCTTCTTTCTCGTTGGCTGTCCCTTATGCCTGGAATACTCTCCTTCCTCATGTCTTGGCTTCTTTGAAGACTTAGCTCAAATCCCACCTTGGACAAGAACCCTTTCCTAATGTTTGTTATTTTTCTCCCTGCCTTAACGTTGTTGTTTGCTGCTGTGTTGTTTCAGTGGTGTCCAACACGTGGTGACCCCATTTGTGGTTTTCATAGCAAAGATACTTACAAAGAAGAGTCTTCCTACCTTTTGGCCTGGTGCTCTATCTGCCATATCCCCAGCTGACTTTGCACACCTCCTATTTCTGTTGTTACTCTTGGATTTTCTGCTCTCTTCTTATTCTGAAGCAAAGAAAAGTAATTCAGATGTAAAGGGGTCCAAGAAATCTTAGCAAAGTGATGTGCCAGTTCCTTCTCTGGCTCAGTTCTCTTTTTTAAACAGATGAGGAAACTGAGGCAAGCAGGGTGAAATGATTAACCCAGGGTCACACAGCTAGTAAGTGTCTGAGGCCAGATTTGAACTCAGAAAAATGAATCTTCCTGACTCCAGGCCTATCTGGAGTGCTGTATCCCCTGTGCCATCTTCTCTCCCTTAATGCTAGTATCTTTCCCTTTAGGATTATCATCTGTTTACACTGCCTATATCTTGTACATATATGTATGTATGCTATGTCCCCCATTAGAATGTGATCTCCTTTAGGGCAGAGACTGTGTCTTTGCCTTTCTTTGTATCCTAGGACCTCAGTATAGTGCTTGCCACATAGAAGGTACTTGATAAGTGCTTATTAACTGCCTGAGAATGAGAATTCAGCATTCTGAATTCATCTTTTTTCCACTACATCCACAATGCCTTTCTAATTCCACTTCCTAAAGAGGATAAACCAGACTTTAGAATTAAGATTCTGCCATAAGAATCTGGTTAGAGATTCTGTAGTTGAGATAGACTGGACAGGGGCAAGAGGGCAATCCCCACTAGGAAGATTGAAAGAATCTTCTTTTGAAATGATCCTGCAGGTCAAGGGGATCAGATACTTAGCCTACCAATCCAGCTCATGTCAATAACTCAGATGAAAAAGTCCTACTTTGTTGTTCACTAACTTGTGCTAAAGTTGGCTCAAACATTCAGATATCTGCAGCTAGTTAACAGAAAAGTGGTGAAAAGGGGGAAAGTATTAAAGAGAGAGTATATCAATTAATCAATAAATTAGCAAGCATTTATCAAGTACCTACTATGTGTCAGGCATTGTGCTAGACCCTGGAGACTGAAACATGAAGAATGTATGTGTTCTCTCTCACTAATAGTGATATTGAGAAACACGCTTTCCTGACTGAAAACACTGAACTTCAGGGATCTCAAAGACTTCTATTATCATATTTCAGGAAGGATTTTCCTACCCTCTCCACTTTTTACATCTGAATTGTTTTTCTGTGTTTCAGAATAAGAAAAGAGCAGGAAAACCAAAAGGGACAAAGGAAATCATTAGGAGGTGTGCAAAGTCAGCTAGGAGGTATGGTAGAGAGAGAGAGCCAGGTCAAGAGGTAGGAAGACTCTTCTTTCTGATTTTGAATCTGACCTCATGCACTTACTGTGACCCTGGACAAGTCACTTAACTCTGTTTGCCTCAGTTTCCTCATCTGTAAAATGAGCTGGAAAAGGAAATTACAAACCATTCTAGTATCTCCGCTAAGAAAATCCCAAATGGAATCACCCAGCATCAGACACAACTGAGTAACAACAGTAAAGACAAGGAACCAGATTGGGAATTCTCTTCCTTGTATTGGGTGTCTCACATGGGTGAAAGGGGAAAAATGACTGACAGTCTAGTCAAGCAATCAGTTAACTAATGTTTGACTGACTATTGGGAAGATGAGTGACATTTCTAATTAGCAAGCATGTTGCAGGTACTGTGCTAGGTACCAGAGGTACAAAGACAGCATGTGCACATAAACTTAAGTTGGAAATAATATTAATACCAGCTCATGTTGTTGGGAGGAATGAATGAAATAATGTATGCAAAATATCTTGTAATCATTAAGGCTCTATATAAATGGCGTTATTCTTCTTATTATAGAAAGTCATTCTTCTGATGAGTTTTTGGTTTGGTGATAGTTATTTAAAATGTTCATAAATTTTCATAGATTCACATTGTGTCTGGGTGATTGTTTGCAGCAATTGTGTTTGCGATTATGGTCTTGTCCCAGTACAATCTATTTCTTGAGTTATCAAGGATAGCTTGAGGTCTGCATTTTTAGCATGAGAATTTGTCATATTAGCTTATGAAAGATAATGAGTTTCTGATGTTTAATTTTAACCACCAAGTCATGTCTTGTTAGATATTCCCCACATACTAGATTTTTGCTGCCTATGGTGATGCGATGCCTCATTTTCACCATTTCCTTGTAGAATCCTCGCTGGTCGTTAAATCTGGGCTTTTTAGGTGACCTGCTCCTGAAATGCCATCATGAACTCAGATTTGCACCAAACCCTGACTTTTCTACATGCTCACTTGCAACTTCAGGAGTAACTAATATAGCTTGCAAAGTCTGTGGACATTTTTAGTTTTTAGAAACTGAATTTCTATAAGAAAATTCACATAACTAATCCGTTTGCTTGATGGTTCTTCATCAACATATATTTGCTTGAATGTATGCAAATGTTGCCTTAAGAAAAGGGGGGATTTGGTTCCTCTCCACTCCATTCCACTTGTAGTCACAGATGTAATCACAGTGAGCTGTTTACCAGTTAACAAGGTGCTAATATATTCTTGGATGAAAAGGTGGTCACCAAAGATGGATGTTATTATTCTTTCTAAAGTATAGTTTCTCTAAACCAAGACAGGCATTGTCATTATTTGGGTTGAAAATTGGTATGGCTCCCCTGGAACCTTTAAATAGGGAAGCCCTGGAGGTCTTGGCAATTGGGGAATCTGAGACAGACTTTTCTTCACCATTTCATAGGTTCCATCTGAAAGTAAACCACTTCACTTATGTTTGACAAGTCCAGTGGTATATATCTATTGTTTTTATTTAGTGAAGAGATGTCTGCTTATGCTACAAGTATTTCTCTAAGTTTTTAACCTGTTTGCTATGTGCTCTGAGAACTTTTATTAATTCTCTTCTCTTTTGAGGAAGAAATATTAATCTTTCCATAATACCTTGAGGTGGTGAACCCTGTGTTTTGTTTATATTGTATGGTGTTTTTCCTTTGGTTGATTCTTTAGGCTTGATTCCAAATTTTCTATAGGTCGTTCTACAGTTCCAAAAGTAGATGTTAAGATGGATTTTCTTGCTATATACAGCCACAGCTTTCCCCTGGATATATACAGATCTTGCCTAGAGGAGACCAACACTTCACCCTTTCATTCAATCTGACCTCTGAATTCAAGTTAGAAACCTTCTCTCTCCATCTTTCCTCAGAGTTCATTAAACATTTTAGAACTGTACATTTATTGAGTCCGAATGACAATTTGATACCTTTGGATAAAAAGTTCCAGAGACAAAGCAACTTAATGGTATTTTTCCGTGAAGCATATAATCATGACATCCACTTAGTTCCTTCTTTACCTTGCAAGCCATACTAATTTCTATTTAGGAAAGATGACATTAGGTTTAAGATTGGGCAGAACCATAAAGGCTGAAATTCTCTCTCTGGCAGATCTCGTGCTTTACATCAGTTGTGACTGATGTTATTTTGGTAGAATACTTATAGTAGAAAACAAATTTCCATGTGACTATCAAATATTGTAAAATTCTTACTATACATGTACATACACACATACATACGTCATGCATACATATATACACATATATATAGGACATGAATAATCCATAAGGATGGGATCAAAGACTTTGTGATGAATAAAGTACTATAATAATTTGTGATTATACCTTGCATAATAAAATCATCATTATGTAAATACATACATAATAAATGCAAGATAACCTTAATCTCCTGGGGTTTTAGTATCCTCATCTGAAAAATTAAAGGATTGGTCTCTGATGTCTCTTCCAGTTCCTTATCTATGATCCTCCCATAGGAATTCTCTTCCAATGAGAGAGGACTTCAATTATCTTTAGGCCATGTGCATTTTTATTCCATATGAGGTGAGGGGAGGGCAAAGTCTAAGCTACAGTATACAAGATACCCAGAGTCATTGCAAAACCTTACTCAGACAGATGGCAGAAAGCCCAGCGCCCACTTTAACAGGAGTCAGGGTCCAGGGCCGAGGATCTTGTCCAACCATCTCATTTTCCCTAGGGAAAATGGACTTCAAAGGGGAGGTGATTTACTTGAGAACACGAAGGTGGTGATTAGCAACACAAGAGTTAAGACAAAAAAGGAGATGCTGTGGGCTCTTTGTATGTGTGTGTGTTTTCTGTCTGTATTATAGCATACAGGTAATTGTGGGTATGTAGATGGTCTATGATTCAATTCTTTTTGTCATGTCTCAGTCTTCTCCAAGAAGTTCATAAAAATATTATCTGTTCTAACCACTAACTCAGTTCAAACCTTGCTAATATGAAAAATAAACAGACCGGGCCACATTCCCTGCCCTTACTCCCCAGTACACACCAGGTGTAGTCAAAATTGACATCCTCTGTCAGACTTCAGATACTTCAGATTTTATCATGATCTTGGTCTTTTTCAACCTCCATTTGATAATAGGTATATGTGTATTTCAAGGGCACATGCTCACTAGGGTCCTAGAGGAACTGGTGGGCATTTTACTGAGATCCTAGGTGCTGTACCATGTGCTCAGGACAATATAAGGTCATGGGATCATAGCTCTTGAGTGGGAAGGGGCTTCAGAGGTAACTTAATCCAAAGCTGTCAAATACAGTGCCAAAGCAACTCACAACACTCTCAAGTATAGCTGAACTACATTAAAATGAATTGGGAAATATTTAACAAAGTAAGTAAAAATACAACAAGACATAGGTAATATTACATTTTAAAACTAAGTCAACTTGTGACTCACAGGGACCCTTTTGGCATGGATTAGTGGACTCCATTTCTATTTAGGCTTGACATCATTGATCTATTCCAGCCCTCTCAATTTGCCATTTATGAGAGGCCCACAAAGATTAAGTAATTTGCTTAAATTCATCCAGGTAATTCTTATTAAAAGTGGGATTTAAATTCAGGTCCTCTTACTCCAGGGCCGGTTCTTTTTCTATTGTACTTTGCTATCTTCTGAGGCAGGTAGACGGCATAGAGCATAAAGTGCCAGGTCTGGAATCAGGAAGACTCATCTTCTTGAGTTCAAATTGGGTCTCAGAAACTTACTAGCTTGTGACCCTGGGCAAGTCACTTAACTTTGTTTGCATTAGTTCCCTCATTTGTAAACTGAGTTGGAAAAGAAAATGGCAAACTGCTCCAGTATCTCTGCCAAGAAAACCCCAAAAGGGTTCACAGAGTGACTGAAAAAGAGCACTATGCTATCTTCCACTTATACCACCTGGAAATTTATGACACCCTTAGAAAATTGTCCTAGGCCTGCCTACATGTCCCACTCTTCTGTCCTTCCCAGTACACACGCACAATACTCCCGTAGTCCCATGGAAAACTAGTTCAAAGTACAACTATAGTTGAGTTATTTGAATCTGAAAGTAAATAATTGCCTTATGTCCAGGGAAGGGCTTTAACTTGGGTGTTTCAAATTGAAACGGACCTCAAGATTATCTTTGCTACAATATTCTTAACAGGTATTCATCCAGCTTCCAGTGATGGAAAACTTTTAATCAATAAGGCATCTCATTCTACTTTTGGACATCTCTAATTGTTAGGATGTTTTCTCTTCTATTCATAATCAAAGTCCCCAACATAGTATAACTAATACCTTAATAATAATATAATGTGTTATTTTAATTTAATTCCAATTTTAAGTTAATTCATAATGTGCTATTCTCACCAGCAAGTGATATGTATTCATCAAATATTTTTGAACACCTATAATGTAGCTCAAATCTTATGTTTATATAGTACTTTACAGTTTTCAAAGGTTCTCGTATTATTGAATATATATATATGAAAAAGTAGTATCACATCCACAAAAGAGAAACAAAGTCTCAGAACAAAGAACTCATCTTTTAAGCCTGTTAGGCACTATATAAAAAGAGGAAAAATAATTAAGTACCTTCTATATGCTAGACACAATACAAAGTGTTTTACAAGCATCTCATTTTTCCCCATGATGATGCTTCTGAACGTTGCCACATGAAGGATAGGTATCAGGGACCTGACCCGTGGTTTCACTGGTATACGAAACTCCTGTATAGGAAACCTCCCTTTACCGATGCAAGCTGGCACCTTTTCTGGAATTTATAGTCTTAGAAAAATATTGAGAGTAGAAAAGTATCAAACTCAGCCCTCAAGCCCAAAGTTCTGCCCCAGCCAGATGAAAATATAATTGAGAAATGTTTAACAAAGTAAATAAAACATGTTTTATTTAGGCAATGTTAATTTGTGGTTTTCTAAGTCAATATACTGCCTTGCAGGGATCTGCTTCTGTCAGAGTGTAGGGGTCACACATAAAACTTGTGTCTGCCAAAAGGTGGGACTTCAACTCAGGTCTTTCTGGCTGCAAGGTCTTGATTTGGCTCAGCTGCCCTAGAAGGGAATGGAGGTAGTGTCTCTTGAGCCCTCCTGGGAATGTAGATGTAAATGGAAGCACTCTTTTCAAGTGCTGAAGAACCGAGAGGTTTCTGCTTCACTGTAAGCAATATTGCCATGGAAGAAAGAGGCCCAATCAGTGAGCCACAAGAGAGACCTTTCTATCAGTGTAGAGGTAAGAGACATGAGTGGATAGAAAGTTTAGTCTGCATTGTGACATAGGAGCCATTAAACACTCTACCCTTGGAGTCTACTATCACCACCTGCTAGAATTCCCTTTGTAATTTCTTCATAGTGCAGGGATTCTCAGGCTGTCACCATCTCTTACAAAGAAGAGCCCAACACTGAGGAGCAACCAAACAGAGAAGATGGTAACCATGGCAAGAAGGAAGGATGACTCTTGCTGGAAACGGGGGCCAGTGGTAGGATGATAGAAGGTCTCTAGTAGAAGATGGGGGAGGAGGGGCTAGAAATGGAGCAAGGAGGAACAGAGCTGTCAGCAGATGCTCAGAGTTTCCATCTTCCCTTACTAGGGTTCCACCCATTCTAGTATTATAAGTCTCTAAGGGAGAGTTTATAGAAAGAATTGTTTTAGGTTTCTCTGTAAGTGGTGAAGTCCTCCAGATGCTGGTATTTGTGGATGATGTATTCATTACCTCAGGCCCTTGAATACAACAGGACTTCTTCAAGGATCAGAGAACTAAGAAATAATAGAGCTGAGTTTTCATAGAGTCTAGAACTGAGTGCATGGAATCTAGAACTGAGCTGCATAGAGTCTAGAACTGACCTTGCACAGTCTAGAACAAACTGTTCACAGAATTTGGAACTGAGCATGCAAAGAGTCTAGGACTGAGCATGTAGAGAGTCTAGACCTGAGCATGCACAGAGTCTAGAGTTGAGCGTGCACAGATTCTAAAACTGCAATGGCATGGAGTCTAGAACCGAGCAGGCACAGAGTATAGAACTGAGCATGCATGGAGTCTAGAGCTGAGAAAGGAGTCATATGTAGGGAGTCCCCAAGAATAAGGAATTTGCTTCTCTATGCTGCACCACCTGGGGAGCTTCCTGGTTCTGTTCTCTGTTTATGATCATCTCTTCATTGTCTCAGTTCTTCTACAGGAAGCCTCTCCCAATCCCTCTTAATTCTGGTGCCTTCCCTCCATTCTTTACTTCCTATTTAACCTGTCCATAAGTTGTTTGCATATGTTTGCTTGATGACTCCTTAATACTGTGAGTTCCTTGAGAGTTGGAATTATCTTTTGCTTTTCTTTGCTTCTCCAGCTCTTAGCATAATGCCTGGCATATAATAAGCACTTAATCATGCTTATCTACCCTTGACTCTGCTCTGATCCCTGGGAGTCCTCTCCCCAGATTTGTCTGGTCCCTCCTAAGGGCCAAGTCCAAGGATAAGGCTCAGATCTGCAATAGTCATCCTATTGCCATTAGACTAATAAGAAGTACTTTTACCCTGGTTAGCCTATCAAAGAGACGTAATCAAAGTCCCTGACATGATATAACTAAAACCTTAATAATAATTAACACCTATTCCCATCGGCAATATATATTCTCACAACAACTCTGTGAGGTGGGAGCAATTAGGATGCCCACTTTACAGCTGAGAAAACTAAGCCAGGTTCATACAGTTAGGAAGTGTCTGAGATAGGATTTGAATTCAGGTCTTCCTGACTTCAGTCTTAGGACTTTATCCACTGTGCTCTCTAACTGCCTCATCAAGTGTGAGTAAGTGTGCAAGAAGGACAAAGGAAAGAGTTTAGAGAATCATATGACTTCCGGGTGGAGGTGCTTAGAGATGGCTTTGTGAATTGGCTGGTATTTGAACTAAGAGGAGAGAGAAAAGGAAAGGGGAGAATAAAAAAGGGAAGGGAGAGTGGGGAAGACAGACAGAGACAGATAAAGGTACATGAAGAGAAAGACAAACAGAGAGGAAGAGAGGAGCAGGCAGAGGCAGAAAAAGAGAGAATAAACGAAGTAAATGGAATCAATGCTAGGAGGAGAATGCAAAGAAGGAAGAAATGAATGAAGAAGCAAAGACATTTGAGGTGTGGTAGAAGGGAATTGAAAGAAATCACATTAAATGACTGGAAAAGATAAATGAAGATAAAGAAGATATTTGTTGGTATTAAAGACACAGATGTTCAATAAATGTTTTGCCTCCATTATCAAGAGAGTTCAGAACAGTTAAAAAGTCAGCATGCCTGGTCTGTTTTTATCTTGTCATTGGTAGGAAATCTTGTGAAATCTGTAAAGGGGAATTCTGTGTTAGTATATGTCTTAATAATCTCATTTTCTGTTAATGAACTCCTATAGGGCAAGAATGTTTCATCCATATAAATAACTATATCTATATGCTATCTCAGTATAATGTAGGTGGCTAACCCATTTAATTATTTTAAAGAGCTATAGTATGATAAAATCAACATAGAATTAGAACATAAAACAATAATGTTTAATTAAAATGCTTAAAATAGAAGCACTGGCAACAATATAAGCTAAAAATACATAGAAGTCTCAAAATAAAAAGATGTAACTAGCATTTTCCTCTGATATTTTCTTATAGTCCTGAGAAGCCAGGGTAAAGCTACTACAATAAGGAGTTACCTGTGATAAAACTTTAAATATTAGACTCATTTTGGTCAAGTTGCTCCCCTCCCCCATTTAGATGCTGTCTATGATTATGTTGAACTCAGTAGAAAATCAATTGAAGGGAGATAGCATTCTTTCAGTTTGTGAAATGCAGTTCTGAAGGGAGGCATATATAAAGGAAAGTAGAGATTTATAAGTGTTATGAATTATACTTGCCACATTTGTCTGATAGTCTCTGCCTTCTTCCCTGCATGTGTATGATACGCTTAAATGTGTATGTAAATCCAATTCACATGCAAATCAAGACATCATCCCATGATGTCATCGATCTTCTTTGAAAACAGAGGATGAACTACTGAGTGAAGGTTTTGGAGGACTTGGTTTTAAATCTCACCTTAGTTGTTTCCCTATCCTTTCTTTGTATTTGATTATCTTTAATGGTTTTAGAGAAATTGTCGGTAAGGAGGGATAGGAATTTGAAACAAACAAAAAGCCCAACAAAAACCAATAGTCTACAACTGTACCATCTGATGTGGCTACCAACAAAGGGAAATGTGAAATCAGGTAGTATTATTTGGAGTAGCATCCATAACAAAAGAAGCAAGAATCTTTCTGAATGCTTCTTTAGTGTATTTTTTTTCCAATTTTGAACACATTTTTAATAAGGATATTTAGAAGCTGGAAAATACACAGGAAGGTCACTGTATTTGAAACATAATATTAAAATTAGTTGGAGGAACTGGAGATGTGTAACCTGGAGAAAAGGAGACTGGAGAGGCAAGACAACATCCACAGGAAGACAGACGTAATGCCCAGGAAAGATGATTCACCAAGCAGAAATGATACTTAGCAGAAAATTGCAGTACATAGCAGCATGTCAACGATATGACAGCTTTTAATAAAATTGCTTCTCATTCTTTCCTATTTTTTTATTTTAAAAGCTCCTTTTGACTTATAATGAAAGCTTCTCTCCATCTCCTGAGAAAGAACTGATGGAGTATGAAAGCAGATTGAAGTGTAATTTTCCTTTACTTTATTTTTCTTTAATTTTTTGGTCTGTTTTCTTTCACAACATGACTAGCATGGAAATGTCGGAACAGCTAGGTGGTGCAGTGGATAGAGCACCAGTGCAGGAATCAGGAGGACCTGAGTTCAAATCTCACCTCAGACACTTGACATTCACTAGCTATGACTTTGGGAAAGTCACTTAACCCCAATTGCCTCATCCTGGGTCATCTCCAGTCATCCTGATGAATGAATATCTAGTCACTGGATTCAGATGGCTCTGGAGAAATAGTGAGGATGGTGACCTGCACAGCCTTCCCTCACTCAAAACAAAGTCAAGTGCAAGTCATGTCATTATTTCTCTGATGACATGGTCTTCTTTGGCAACAAAGGACTAACATATAACATGGAAATGTGTTTTGCATGATTACATATGCATAACCCATATAAATTGCTAGCCATTTCAATGTGGGGAGGGGAGGAAAAAGAGGGAGGGAGAAAATTTAGAACTCAAATTTAAAAAAACTGAATGTTAAAAATTATTTTTTACATATAATTGGAGGAAAAAATAAAATATTTTTAAAAGTTCCCTTAAAGTTTGCATATATCCCACTCTGCCCTTATAGATGCTAGAAGTTCTTGTTGCCTTTTAAGTGACCATCTTTGAAAGGTATGTTCAGCTTCTCCAGGTGTTTAATTTGAAGGTGAAGTTCAATTTTCTGTCACTTATAGTACATCCAATTTTAATTATTTCTGCCATTCTTTGTCTACAGCAAAAATACATTTGCAGTTTGAATGGACGGTTTTTTGGTAGGTGGGGTTTTTCTTCTTGGCTATTTCTAGGATAATCTCTGTCATAATTTTGATGATAGTATAGCTAGGCAAATTTAATTGGTGTGGGTACCCTTTAAATTCTATTAATCCTTAATTTTTCTCATTTTAAAATTTTCTAGGGGTGGAGCCAAGATGATGGAGTAGAAGGACGGACCTGCTCTTAGATCTACCCCCAAAGCATATAAAATATCTGTAAAAATTGACTGAACAAATTCTAGAGCAGCAGAAGCCACAAAATGACAGAATGAAAGAGATTTCCAGCCCAAGACAACCTGGAAGACAAACAGGAAAGGTATGTCACACCAGGCTCAGAGTAGAGCACAACCTAGCTTTGGCCACACAGTGCAGCAGGGACAGGACTGGAGCAGGCAGAACTCTGGGCAGCAACTGTGGTTCCAAGATCCCCACAAATGCCAGAGACAGCTTCAAAGGTCAGTGAGAAAGCTCTTTCACCTGGATGGGAAGAGAGCAGGGTCCTCCCTTAGCCACAGGCCCAGGGTGGCAGCAGTTGCTGAGGCAGCAGTATCCATTTTAGGAGACCTCAGCCTAAAGCCCCTGAGGGAATCAAGCCACTAATCTGCATCTCAGCCCTGAGTGGTGGTCCTGGGGTGAGGAGGAGCACTGGCTTGGTGGAGCTGGAAACAGTTGTGGAGAGGGAACCCTACTCACAAATCGTGGGCAGAAAGGAGTACTTGTGGTTGCTCCCAGACCAGAGCATAGGTCAGGAGAGGAATAAACTCCTCTCCTTTGATTGTGTTACCTTAGAGGAACTGAGAACTTACAGGTCCCTAAAGTATACCCTCCACTTGACAAAGGACTCAAAAGTCAAATAACTGGCTAGGAAAATGCCCCCAAAAGGGGAAAAAATAAGACTGTCAAAGGTTACTTTCTTGGTGAACAGGTATTTTCCTCCATCCTTTTGGATGAGGAAGAACAAAACATACCAGCAGAGGAAGACATCAAAGCAAAACTTCTTCATCCAAAATCTCCAACATAAATTTGCAGTGGTCTCAGGCCATGGAAGATCTCAAAAAGGATTTTGGAAATCAAATAAGAGAGGAGGAGGAAAAATTGGGAAGAGAAATGAGAGCAATGCAAGAAAATCATGAAAAGCAAGTCAAAACTTACTAAAGGAGATCTTAAAAAATGCCAAAGAAAATAACATCTTGAAAAATAGACTAACCCAAATGGCAAAGAGGTCCAAAAAGTCAATGAGGAGAAAAATGCTTTGAAAAGCATAATTAACCAAATGGAAAAGGTGGTTCAAAAGCTCACTGAAGAAAATAGTTCTTTAAAAATCAGAATGGAGCAGATAGAAGCTAGTGACTTTATGAGAAACCAAGAAATTACAAAACAAAACCAAAAGAATGAAAAAATTGAAGACAATGTGAAATATCTCACTGGAAAAACAACCGACCTGGAAAATCTAGGAGAGACAATTTAAAAATTATGGGGCTACCTGAAAGTCATGATGAAAAATGAACCTTGACATCATCGTTCAAGAAAGTATCAAGGAAAACTTCCCTGATATTCTAGAACCAGAGGGTAAAATAAATATTGAAAGAATCTACCAATCACCTCCTGAAAGACATGTGAAAAGAAAAACTCCCAGAAGTATTGTAGCTTGATTCCAGAATTCCCAGGTCAAGGAGAAAATATTGAAAGCAGCCAGAAAGAAATAATTAGAGTATTGTGGAAATACAATCAGGATAACACAAGATCTAGCAGCTTCTACATAAAGGGATCAAAGGGCTTGGAATATGATATTTCAGAAATCAAAGGAACTAGAATTAAAACAAAGATTTGCCTGCCCAGCAAAACTGAGTATAATACTTCAGGAGAAAAAATGGTCATTTGATGAAATTGAGGACTTTCAAGCATTTTTGATGAAAAGACCAGAGCTGAATAGAAAATTTGACTTTCAAATACAAGAATCAAGAGAAGCATGAAAAGGTAGCAAATCCATTACAATTTAATAAGAATTTGGATGCCAGTTATGTACCATGTATTGTGCCAGGTGCTAAAGATATCAAGATGAAAAAGAAACCTTTCCCACCTTCAAAGAGTTTGCATCCAAATCATAGAGATAAAAGGGAATCTTTTAAGTTGGGCTCAAATGTTTATTTTGTTATCTCCAGAGAGATGCCTAAGTGTTAGTTTCTTAAACATCAACAGCCTTAGACAGAAAACAAAACACATTTTATTGATGTCTTTTGCCTTACCATCATAATCATTTCAACTGTGCTCTTAATTCTTCCTTGGTTTTCCACCCTCTTTCTTTTCCTTCTTGAATGAGAATGAAAGTTACTGCACATTGATTTGTGACCACACAGAGGAGGCTTAAGAAAGGGGCAATGTCTGTTGAGTAGTCATTTGAACAGAAAGGCTGGGGGAGAGGGCAGCAGAAGAGTGAGATTTAGGAATATCAATACCTGGATTATGTTCTTTTTGAACTCCTTTGTGGCTTGCATATCAATTTTTTGTTTTAAAAAAAAAAAGACAATCTGAGGAGATCTCCTTATCTAGGAGAAGATGTCCATACAGATGCAATGATACATTCCTTTTTATTTTTACATATAAATTTTAAGAGGAATATCCAAAAAAATTTTCTAGGAAATTTTCTTGCATAACACCAAATATAATTATATACACATATATATATATATATATATATATATATATATATATATGTATGTATGTATAATTAAATATAGTGGTAAGATTCATTCTTACATTTTGTCTGGGAACCTGATAATACTTTCATTTTTTTTCCCTAAGCTTTGTTGTCTGTCACCTTATCTTCAAAATGTCTGAGAAATTTTCCAGTTGGATAGGTTTTTTAGCTTGTTTCTGTTTCCTGTGTTTTTCCTAACTATTCTGGCCTCCGATAAAACAATTCTGTTCCTCAATGAATTCTTTATCTTATTTATATTCTTCTTGAATATTTTGAAACAATTGAATTTTTTTATACTTTTTATCTTTCATTATTTAATACCATGTTATTTCTTTTGTACTAATTTAATATCATCTTTTATTTATCATTTCCTTTTATTATTCTATTATTCATATGGTAATAATTGTAGCTTCATTCTTGGGGAGTTATAGTTGATAACCATATATTTTCCTTGCATTTTGGCTTCAGTTTCTTACCTGTCTTAGTATTTATTCATTGTATTGGAATTGTTAATACATTTCTTTCCTTGACTCTTCTTAAAAATCAAATTTTAACTAACATAAAATAGTTGACATAGTAAGAAGGCCAGGAGAACTCAGAAACCATCTTAACTAACAAACTCTCACTATTTTCACTATGCAGATATATATGGCAACAGTAGAAGTACCAGCTTAGCATACAATGGATGGAATCCTAATAAAGCTACTGGAGTGGTTCACCATTTCCAACTCTAGCTCATTTTACGGATGAGGAAACTGAGACAAACAGGGTGAAGTGACTTGTCCAGGGTCACACAGCTAGGAGGTATTTGAGGTTAGATATGAACTCAGAAAGATGAGTGCTCCTGATTCCCAGCCCAATGCTCTATCCACTGCACCACCTTGCTGACCTTATTAGGTATTACACAAAGTCAAATTAATTGTTGTAGAAGGTCTAACTAGCTCAATCTTAGTTTTCCCTGCCCCATTTTCCACCATTCTGCCTCTATGACTGTGGAAGCAGAAAGAGACTACAGAGAAGTAATGCTAATTTTGTGTTTTTGTCTGTTTCATGAATTGTCATGGTCAAAAAATTCATTACCTAATGCTCAATCTGCTGGTAATGGCTAATATACTGTATAAGTTTTTTCTTATCTGGAATATATTTTTTTTTTGATGTTCACTACTGATAGAGAGGATCAAGGTGACATTTGAGCTGGCATTTGGGGGATGGTTGGGGGATAGAGGAGAAAATAGAAGAAAATAGGCATAAGCATTTATTTAAGGACATACCACATTTTGGGGAAGAAGATGGCATCTTGACATTCTGCCTCTGTACTCAATTAAGGTTTCACCAATAGGGAAAGTTGAGAATCAAGTGGACTTCAACTTACCAGGAAGGACCCTGCATCAAGTTACAGGAATCTCATAGTACAGTACGATGAATGACAATCACAGCTCTAAAGCAAATCCTTGAAACACACATCAATTTAGACAATACTTGATTCAGTCCCTAATGTTTGAAGTTGCACTGGCTTTTGTTCTCTTAGATTACTACATGGAGGTCCTCTCTACCACTGATTTTACTTTGTCCTCCAAAGAATTTTGAGATATTTTTTTTCTGGGATGAAACTCTAGAGAAGCACCTATAGAGTGTATGGAGGATCTATTACCATGGTTTCTAATCTCTTAACTACTTGATCAGGTCATTCCAACCATTACATGTCTCCAAGTCAAACACAAGGTGAATCTGGAAAAGAATATATACTTCTTCCCCATCCTAACCAATAGTATTTGTTCCAACAGAACTTATATCTGTACTTATTAAATAAATGCTTATCTGGGATAAGAACTCACTGTCTGACAAAAACTGCTAGGAAAATTGAATAACAGTGTGGTGGAAACTGGGCATAGACCAATGCCTGACACCATACACAAGAATAAAGTCCAAATAGATACAAGATCTAGGCATAAAGAGAACAAGTATAAACACATTAGGGGAGCAAGGAATATTGTATTTGTCAGATTTATGGAGAATAGAGAAATTTATGACCAAACAAGAGATGGAGAACATTATGAAGTGCAAAATGGATAATTTTGATTACATTAAATTGAAAAGATTTTGCACAAGCAAATGCAATGCAACCAAGATTAGGAGGGAAGCAGAAAAGTGGGACAGAATTTTTGCAACTAGTGTCCATAATAAGGGCCTCATTTCTAAAATATATAGAGAGCTCAGTCAAATTTACAAGAATACAAGTCATTCCCCAACTGATAAATGGTCAAAAGACATAAACAGAGAAAGAAAGAGAAAAATTTCTTTCAGAGAAAGAAATTAAAGCTATCTACAGTCATATGAAAAAATGTTCTAAATCACTATTGATTAGAGAAATGCAAATCAAAACAACTCTGAGGTACCACATCACCTCCGTCAGATTGGCTAACATGACAAAATAGGAAGATGGTAAATATTGGAGAAGATGTGGGAGAATTGGAACACTAATTCATTGTTGGTGGAGCTGTGAGCTGATCCAACCATTCTGGAGAACAATTTAGAACTATGCCCAAAGGGTTACAAAAACGTGCATACCCTTTGACCCAGCAATATCTCTTCTAGGACTGTATCCCAAAGAGATCATAAAAATGGGAAAAGGGCCCACATGTACAAAAATATTTATATCAGTTCTCTCTGTGGTGGCCAAGAACTGGAAATCAAGGGGATGCCTATCAATTGGGGGATGGTTGAACAAGTTGTGGTACATGAATGTAATGAAGCACTATTGTGCTATAAGAAATGATGAGCAGTGGGGTAGAGACAAGATGGTGGAGTAGAAAGACGCATATACTCTAGCGCTTCCTCCACAACCCACAAAATGCCCGTAGAAATTGACTCTCAACAAATTCTAGAGCAGCAGAAGTCACAGAACAACAGGGTGAAAGAGGTTTACAGCCAACGGTAACCTGGAAGGCTGACAGGAAAGGTCTATCTCACAGGATGCTGAGCAAAGCAGAACCCAGCCCTGGCCACGTGGCACTGGGTGGAACAGGACCTGAAAAGACCTCTGGGGCAGAGTTCCCAGCAGGGAGGGTCCCAGATCCCTCAACCTAACAAGTGACAAAGAAAGCTCCAAAGGTCAGTGTGGGAGGGCTTTCCCAGCTGGGCGAGAGGGGAATGAGGTTCCTCCAGCAATAACCCTGGGTGGTGGCAGCAATAGCAGCAGCAGGCTGCAGGTATCTGCAGTGGTCAAGAAGCAACCTGGGTCCATTTTCCAGGCATCTCAGCTTAAAGCCTCTGGCAGTAGGGAGCAGCTGATGTAAACCTTAGCCCTTATGATGGCCTTGCCCCCACCCAAAGCCCCGAGGAATTGAGCAGCTGAGTCAAATCTCAGCCTTGAAGATGGTACTGGGAAGAGGAGGGGCAATAGGACCCTCCTCTTGACAAAGGATTCAGAAGTCAAGTAAATGGCTGGGAAAATGCCCAAAAAAGGGGAAAAAATAAAATCATATAAGGTTACTTTCTTGGTGAACAGGTGTCTCCTCCCATCCTTTCAGGAAGAACAAAAACTATCACAGAAAGTCAAGGCCCCTGCCTCCAGGGCCTCCAAATGGAACTTAAATTGGACTCAGGCAATAGAAGGGCTTGAAAGGGAGTTAGCAGCTTGTTAAAGGAGAATCAAAAAAATGCTAAGGAAAATAACACCTTTAAAAAGAGGCTAACTCAATTGGAAAAAGAGATCCAAAAAGTCAATGAGGAGAAGGAGGCTTTAAAAAACAGAATTAGTGAAATGGAGGACAAGGTTCAAAAGCTCACTGAACAAAATAGTTCTTTAAAAGAGAGGATCGAGTTCAGGGAAGCCAATGACTATGAGATAAACCAAGCAGTTAAAAAAGAAAACCAAAAGTTTGAAAAAATAGAATATAATGTGAAACATCTCACTGGAAAAACAACTCACCTGATCCAGGAGAGACAACTTAAAAATTATGGGACTATATGAAAACCATGACCAAAAAAGAGAGTTTAGACATTATCTTCCATGAAATTGTCAAGGAATTGTCCTGATATCCTAGAACTAGAGGGCAAAACAAATACTGAAAGAATCCACAATCACCTCCTGAAAGAGACCAGAAGAAAGAAACTCCTAGGAGTACTGTGGCCAAATTTCAGAATTCCCAGGTCAAGGAGAAAATACTGCAAGCAGCTAGAAAGAAATAATTCAAGTATTGTGGAAATACCATCAGGTTAACACAGGATCTGGCAGTTTCAACATTTAGGGATTAAAGGACTTGGAATAAGATATACCAGAAGTCAAAGGAACTGGGATTAAAACCAAGAATCACCTGCCCAGCAAAACAGAGTATAATACTTCAAGGGAATAAATAGTCATTCAATGATATAAAGGACTTTCAAGCATTCATGATGAAAAGACCAGAACTGAAGAGAAAATATGACTTTCAAACACAAATATCAAGAAAAGCATGAAAAGGTAAACAGGAAGGAGAAATCATAAAAGACTTTCCAAAGCTGAACTATTTACATTCCTACATGGAAAGATAATATTTGTAACTCTTGAGATTTTTCTCAGTATTTGGGTAGGTGGAGGGATTGTACACACACACACACACACACACACACACACACACATATATAGACAGAGAGTACAGATTGAGTTGAATCAGAAG
>CM053774.1:89197466-89211544 GCA_028658325.1 Potorous gilbertii | reverse complement strand
AATTTATCTTGCCCTACAAAAAAAGAGAGAAGATGGGGATAAAGGAAGCATGGAGTGTGATAGAAGGGAGGGTACATTGAAGGAAGGGGTAATCAGAATGCAAAGGGTGGGGGAGGGGAGAGATGGGGAGAAAAATTGGACATGTTACAAAGTGATGTAAAAGCAATTAGTACTAAAACAATTGACTGAACTAATTACTGAGACTAAATCAGAGACATCTTTAGTCTGGGGAAAAGAATTTTCGTCTAAACTTCCTAGAGGCAAGTAACCTTGGGTAAAATTTGGCACTGATAGAAAAGTTAAGGTTTTAATGGTAAATTTGATTTTATGATTGTTATTTAATCAGGAACTAGAACATGTGTAGAGAGGCATGTAAGCCACTTAAGACTTGCTTCAAAAGATGTTCCTTAGTCAATGTGAAATTATAGTCATATCTGAAACATGGTTATTGATACTTGCTATTTTAAGATTCTATGGGACTACTAACTGACTGTTCTTCTGAGTCTAACTCCAGGTATGGATAGTAAGAAAGGCAGTCTAAGCCTCCAATCCATGATGCCAGTAAGCCTTTGAGATACTGGTATGAACTGCAAAAGGTGATCTCATGGGAAGGGTGGGAGAATGGCTGTTCAGGTAGGATTCTCCTGACTCAATTTCCCAACTCACACCTGGCAGACTTTAAGCCTGATTGAATGCAAGTTGACAATCTATTCCTGCCTAGAATTGCTATGAAGTTGGGGAAATATTGTTTCCTTGCAACATCCCTAATCTTAGTGGCAATTTCCTATCATCAAAAATTTTGTAAGCTTAATAGCAGATCTATTAAATTATAGATTATTGGTAAGGGAGCATGCAGGGCTAAGTCTAAAATTAAGCTACCAAGCTTAGGACTTTGGACCAACAACAATAAATTAGGGTCCTTTAATTCTTAGTAATTATGTGGAGACAATTAGGTCAAGGGCTTGTGAAGTTAGCATACATAGTTGTTATTTCTCTCTCAGTTGATTAATGTTAAAAAAAATCATTTGTGATCTATATTGTAAATGCTTTAAAAGAAGTATCACCTGACCAAAAATTGGAATTGTTTTATATGATATGAACTGTGTTAAAAATGAAAAATAAAGAAATAAAGAAATTTTTAAAGAAATGATGAGCAGGAGAACTTCAGAGAGGCCTGGAAGGACTTATATGAATTGATACTAAATGAAATGAACAGAACCAGGAGAACATTGTACACAGTAATAGCCACAGTGTGCTAGGACTGTCTCTGGTAGACCCATCCCTTCACAGCAATGTTCTTGAGGCAAAAATGCCATCCATATTCAGAGAAAGAACTCTGGAATCGGAATGCAGAATGAAATAGACTATTTTCTCTTGTATTATGTTTTGCTTTGGTTTGTTTTTTTCTCATAGTTTCATCTATTCATTTTAATTCTTATATGCAACATTACCAGTGTAAAAATGTGTTTAATAAGGATATATGCGTAGAACCCTTATAAAATTGCATATTGTTTTGGGGAAGGAGTGGGGAGGAAGGGGGAGAAAATCTAAGACTTATGGAAGTGATTGTAGAAAATAGAGAACAAATAAATTATTTAAAAAAAAATAGAGGATGAGATGTGTGATCTAAGAAAATCCTACCTGCCCTACATTCAACCATCCTCCAAAATCTATATGATCAAGAAGAAAAGTGACCATACATGTCTGATGGGAAATAGGACCAGATTCCTTTCTCTTAGTTTTAGCTAATAGTACATTACCCCTATAATTCTTATCATTGTCATTTGAAAAAAGTTATTGGGTTAGTTAAAAAAAGAAGCAGATCTGTGGGCTAAATATATTCTTTCCTGACTTATGGCTAGGCTATTCCCTTGCATAATAATATACTTTTAAAAATCATGCTTTTCTGTGTTCCCTCTGTACTTGAGAGAGGAAAAGAAAACATATGCTGTCATTCCTGAGGACCTGAGGTAATTTGATGTCACATAATTCAGGTATATTTAAGTTAACACTGAAACTTTTACCCTCTTGTTCACCTTGTGTAAGACATTTACTTTGAATTTTTCAGTTCTTTTCCATGAACATCATATGCTTGTGATCACTTAAATATTGTGTCCTTACCTTTCTGTCTCTTTTAAAAAATACTCAGTTTGATTAAGCTATTTCTGAATAAAATATAAAATGTTCCCTCAATTTCCTTGTGACGACAAATTAGGTGGGCAGGCAGTACCTCCAAGGACTGGGCAAGAAATCAAAACCACCATGACAAGTTTAAGTAGATATAGATAAACAAAATAAAATCATTGGAGGTTGATTCTGTAAGAGAGAAGAATCATAGGAATGGAATCAAGAAGCAATGCAGTATTTGGAAGAGTTAACATTCAAAAGACCTCAGCTGCATTCCTGCCTCAGACAACACACCACCAATGAGGACATAGACAAGTCATTTAAAAGCTCAGCCTCTCCCGCATATAAGACTATAAGATATACATTTGGATTTAAGATGGAGCCAAGTTTTCCTTTGAGAAAATTGGCAAAAACTCCACCCTACCCTAACCCCAGGTGGTCTGTTGGCATTGTTATGCTATTCAAATGGCAGATCAGGTCCTTGATAAGGTGCCCTATGCAAAGTTACTATTAGAATTTATAACTGAAGTGATCCTCATTGCCTGGATGAACTTGGAAGAATAATTTTAAATCCCTAGGTCTCAGTTTCTGTAAAGTAAGGGGAGGTAGATTAAAACCACTTATAACTGTTGCTGTTGTTCCAGTCTTGTCCAACTCTTCATGACCCTCTTTGGGATTTTCTTGGCAAAGACACTGGAGTATCTAGCTTGTTTTTACAGATGAGGAAACTGAGGCAAACAGGGTGAAATAACTTGCCCAGGATCACACAGCTAGTAAGTGTCTGAGGCCAGATGGAAGACAAAGCATAATAGGGAAGGGTGCAATGGAGGGAGAGTATCCATATGAGGGCAAAGCAGCTGGTGTGGAGGTAGCACAAACCAGAGAGTGAGTAGGAAAAGAAGTGAGCAGGATGGGAAGTCTGACTGGGGCTCCTCAAGAAATGATGGTTCCTTGCAGAGACTCATCAAACAGCCAGAATTCCTCAAGGTGGAGGATAAAAAACATAGATCTGGAAGAAAGAGCTAACACATTGGATACTAAGATACAAAATGCTTTCATTATAATAGGAAAAAATTGCATTTGTATTCCATTAGTATAATTGTATTGAAATAATCAAATGGACAAGTAGAGGATGGAATAGGCATGGATAAGAAAATTGCTCATTTGTAAAAAACATCTGGTAGTTTTAGTGTATTATGAGGTTAACATGAGTCAATAACATGATATGCTAGTCAAAAACTCCGGCATGATCTTAGACTGCATTGACAGAAGCGTACTTTTCTCTGCCCTGGTCAGAACATATGTGGAGTATTTTGTTCAGTTCTGGGTCTTACATTTTAGCAAGGACTTCATGTGCTGCACATCACCCTAGAGGAGGCCAACAGTGTTTAAGAGACTGAAGATCTTATACCATCAAAAAACTGTGGTAACAAAAGATTGTAAACCAAAGACAGCCTCATTGATTGAGTGAATAAGCGGTGGTACATGAATGTGTTGGAATACCATTGTGCTATAAAAAAAATGAGGAAATATGATTTCATACACCTAGAAAAACATAGAAACTGAGGCAGTGTGAAGTAAAAAGAACCAGGAGAATAATTTACACTATGACATTGATATTATAAAAATGAACAATTTTAAGAGTTTAAAAAATTGATGAAGAATGAAATTAAACCAGGAGAGTAACTTTTATAATAACAACACTGTAAAAACAAATAGCTTTGAAAACTCTTGAGTGTTTTATGATGGATAGATACAATTACCATCCATGATTCCTGAGAATAGACAAAGAAAAATATTTTCCAGAGGTGATAGATTTAGGGTGCAGAATGTCTCTTTTAAACATCTAGGTAAAGAGCCTTGTAAAAAGATCTCTATCTGTATTGAGACCTAGATCTGGATTTGTATGCTGTCAATGAGTTTTGCTGAACTTGCTTATTGGTTATTGAAAAAATATTTTTTTTCTTCTCTCTCTCTCTCTAAGACCTGAGAGGTGGGAGAGAGTGAAAATAGATTTCTGTTTATTAAAAAAAATAGAGGAGGATTGCTGCAGATGAGGAATATTGCTTATATTTTCAGATGAAGTCACATACCGTTACCTTTGCTTAATTGTTTACTTTGTTACAAGAAATCTCCCAGAGGGTAGAGGTTATCTGTAAATGTTTGTAATGTAAAAACAAAACACATCAATAACATTTGAAAAAAGAAAAAAATCTTGCCATATGAAAATTAGTTCTAGGAAATGGGGATGATTAGTTTGGAAGAGAGAAGCCTTAGAGAAGATATAATTGTTTGAAGAGTTTGAAGGAATGGCATGCAGGCAAAGGATTAGACTTGTTTTGCTTGGTCCTAGAGAGCAGATCTAGGTACTATGGGTAGATATTGCAGAGAGCTAGGCTTAGGTTTGACTTAAGGAAAAACTTCCTAATAATTGGAGCTGTCCATAAGGAGAACAAGCTTCCTCAACCTTTCTGTTCCCTGAAAATAGTGAGGTGGTGTCTGCATGTCTACTTTATTGGTCTCTTCCTATCTTTCCAGTTTTCCACTTTTACTTCTTTTCTTATCAACCAGTGACACTAGCCTTTTTGTTGTTTTTCTTATGTGACATTCCATCTTCTGACTGCATATTCACAGGCTGAACCTTCATAATTCTCTGTCTTCATCTCTCCCATGGATCCTCTGGTTTCTGTCATGTTCCAGCTAACATACAACCTTGTACAAGAAGCCTTTCCCAAGTCCCCTTGATGTTAGTCCATGCCTTCCCCCTAAGATTACCCTCAGCTTATCTTCTGTATCTCTTGTTTATATATAGTGGTTTGCACAGTGTCTCCCCCATTAGACTGTGAAACCAGTGATAGCAGAGGCTTTTTGTTTTTGCCATCCTTTGTGTCCCCAGTGTTTAACCAGGATACAACAGACATTTTAAAAATGCTCCTTGCTTTGCCTTAATGTTGTAGAGGAGATTCTTAGGTTCAACTTGGACTGACTGACTTCTGGGACTCCTTCTAAATCCCTTGCTTAGGGATTAACCTAGGATATATGGGTAGGAACAACCAGAGGAGAGACTAGAACTCTCCTCTTCTTACTGCTTTTCACTGCTTGACATGGGCAGTTCTACTGCCTTTCCATTCTCCACCCTGATCCTCCCACCCCCAAATTCTCTCCTTGACTCTTTCAAAGAGCTTTACTGTACCTTACACAAAGAAGCCTTCTATATGGTCCTTTTATTATTTAGAAAGTGCATTTGGGAGTGATGTAATTTTCTAAAAACTTATGTTATTAATATAACATAGCATAAGATAGCGTAACATTGTAAGATGTGTTATTATTATAAAAATTGTTTTTAAAATGGTATATGCATTTGAGACCTCTATGAAGGAGTTTAATTTATGAGTTGCAAAATAAAAAAAAGAATACTTTATGAATCTTAAAAGAAATAGTTTTATGAAACCTGTGCTATGTTACTTATACAAGCACATACAGCAGCACATATATACAGCACATATATGCATATGTGCTGTATATATGTATGGATATACATGTATATATCATAAACACACATACACACATGCACATATACACATGCAGCACTCTTCAGTTAAGACAAAGAACAGTGAAAAACGCCCTGACTGCTCTAAGGCAGTTATACAAAACTCTTTAAATGGAATGCCTGTTATTTGCCATTCCACTTGAAATGTCAGTGAAATTACTGCCTTAAAGACATGCATCTATAGAATTGTCCAGAGTCTGGAATTACAGATGAGTCTGGAAAAATGAAAAATTGGAATTTAGGAAATAAAATGTTTCCAGTGGTCACTTGAAGGGTGTAAATTGAAATGTTATGCTAACAACTGCTTATTGCTAAGAACATGATCTAGTTTAGAGATTCCCAAACTTGTTTGATCTACTTCCCCCTTCTCAAAAAAAAAGTACTTAGCACTCCCCTGGAAATCTACTTTCTTTAACCCTTAAAGATTTTTTTTTTGAAATTTGCATCATTTATAATATATATATATATATATATATATATATATATATATATATATATATATATGATACATGTTTTAAATGATGCATCTTAAATCTAATAATTTATGGCAAATTTGGGGGATCTTCCTGCATTGAAATTTTGATGATGTCATATTGCATCATGTATCCATCTAGTATTGTATTGTAAACAAGTCATTACACACATATATGCCTGTTGATGCATGCTGGATTTCCCAACAATATTTAACATGCTCACCTGCCAACACTTGTTTGTTAAAATCTGTCAGTGGACTTGACCACTGATCAATTATAGCTTGCATTTTATGTGTTTATTTGGAAAATAATGTAACCACTATGACTTTAACTCTGTTACACAATAGATGAAACAGGTACAAACAGTTTTTCAAAATTCTCTTCTCTCTTACACTTTCACTGCCCCTTTATTTTTATTCAATACCCCCCAGTTGCACCGAAAGTCACTATTGTCCCCCTGGATCATTCCAGCACCCCCAGGGGGTGGAATCAACCACTTTGGGAACCTATGACTAATTTATAAGAGACTATGACTAGAGAAATACCGTGATTTTCAAGCTTTTCTATCCTGCAATTCCTGTCAAGGATCCTGTGACCCACAATGTGCTTTCCCCCAAGGAAACCTCCCACCACTGATTTTTATAAGTTCTATTACTAACAAATAAATCACTATTCAGTGCTTGCTAATTCCTGTCTCTGTTGCTGCTTCATGAGGTGGCCCAAATTGCCCAGGAGATGATGTTTGACTTAATCTAAACTTGGCATACTGAACCCTTGTTGTTTGTCCTTTACAGAATCAATCTGTAAACATTTATTAAACGCCTACTATGTGCCACACACTGTGCTAAGCACTGAAGATACAAAAATATGCAAAAGACGTCCCTGCCCTCAAGGTGCTAAAACGCTAAGTAGATCACAGCTCTAAAGCTGGAAAGGACCTCAGAGGCCATGTAATCCAATCCCCTCATTTCATAGATCAGTAAAGAAAGACCTAGGGAAATTAAGTGAATTGGCCAGTCATTCAATTAAGTGTCAAATGTGTAATTGGAACCTACCTTTTCCAACTCTAGAGCTAGTGATCATTTAGTATCAATTAATTTACTTCATAAAAATACTATGTCAAAAAGTACCAAACCTGGAAATAATAGAGGGACTTCAATAAATATTGGTGATGTGATCTCACTGCTTCCTCCTTATTCTCTATCATGCTTAAATTCATTCTCTGAATACTCTCATGTTCCCCTCTCCACCATCAATATAACCCATACTGTGTGCTACATTCTTTTGGGGACCTGCTAGCATTTGGCAAAACTGATAAAGTTACCCCTGTCCAGACATTAGGGTACAAATATGTACCTTTTAATAATCTTCCTGAATCTACATAGTTCTTTTAATGAGAAATTCAGAAACCATGGCAGGCTTGTGTCAGAGAGACCTTTTAGTGTCTTCTCAAAAGATGCTACATACTTGATAATTCTACAGCTAAGACCACTAGGGTCTCTTCCTCACAAATTTTGAGTTTAATTCAACTTGCTAAATATTATAGATACCATAAATCCAAAGCTAGAAATGCTACCTTCAAAATTATTTTTTTGAGAACAAATTTGTGACTTCATCAGTGTAGGAACTTCTGCTGCCGACACAGGTTAGAGGCTTCTCTGCAATCTACAATCTTACAGAGCTGTCTGAGACACTGGAAGGGTAACAGTTTTGTCAGGTCATACAGCAAGTGTGTAATAGAGGCAGGATTTGAACCCAGGTCTTCCTAATTCCAAGGTCAGTTCTTTATCCACTATATCATGGACTCTTGCTTTAAGGCGTAGAGGAAGTCCTCTAGCCTTTCAGGATGATCCCGGAAGGTTTATTGAAAGACATGCTTGAGTCAAACTTCATGAAAAGATATGGATGGATTGTGATTTGCCCTTTTGGGATGGATCTCTATCCACATCAACAAGATCAGAGGTCAATCTGCTGAAGTATGGGTGAGCATTGGGGTACTTTGTTGAATCCATTATTTCACTTTGGGAGCTTTTCACTCCACTGATGCAGATATCTTTTTGTCATGTAGATTTAAATATACTGGAAGTTTTCCTCTTATTCTTTTTCCCCATTTTTTTTAAAGAATGAACATTTCCATATACAGCATGGAACAGGAGAGAGGATTGCATGTGGAACTATGAATCTCTATTATTAGACCTTGCTTTTCAAGTATACAATAAATTTAACATGCAGCTTTTGAAACTTTCCTGCTTGACTATGATTCTTCTGACCTTTTGTTCTCTTTTCACTTTTGGGTGGTGGGAGTGGAAGAGAGGAGGACATTGCCCTTACCTCTGAATCATGCCTATGCCTTCCATTGAAAAAGCAAAAGAAACCAAACAAACAAACAAAATTCTTGTAACAAATAAACACAATTGGAAAAGTATTTTGAAAGCACTCCCTCAAAAATCACTAAGCTGAATATGACTATTGCCATAGCAACATCACTACTAGGCTTATACCTTCCTCAAAGAGATGAAAGAAAAGGATTCATATGTAACCTATGTGTATATTAGATAGATAAATAGATACATACATACACACATATGTGAGAGGGAGAGAGAAAGAGAAGAGAGGAGAGAAAGAAAGAGAGAAAAGAGAGAGAGAGGAGAGAAAACAGCTTTTTTTCTTAGTGATGAAGCATTGAAGACTAAGGGGGTGCCCACTAATTGGCAAATGACTATGCAAGTTATCATACATGAAAGAAATAGAATACTTATTGTGTTATAACAAGGGAATGGCTTAAGAGAAACCTGAGAAGACCTGTGAACTGATGCGGAAAGGAATGAGCAAAACCAGAACAGTCTATATAATGACAATGCTGAAAGGACTTTGAAGGACTTAAGGACTCTAAACAAATCAATGACTGACCATGATTTCAAGGGACCAGTGCTACCTAACTCTTGATGGAGAGATAATTGACCCAAGATACAGGATGAGACATATTTTTGGATGTGGACAATGTTAGCTCAGTAGGGCATTGGATAGAGTGCCAGGCATGGAGTCAGATTTATTTTCCTGAGTTCAATTCTGGCCTCGGACACCTACTAGCTCTGTGACCCTGATCAAGTCACTTCACCCTGTTTGCCATGGCTCCTTCATCTGTAAAATGAACTGAAGAAGAAAATGGCAAACCACTCCAGTAGCTTTGCCAAGATGGAGTGAAGATGGATGAAGAATCAGACATGACTGAAAAATGGCTGCACAACAGCAACATTGTGAGAGTAAGTGTTGGACCTGGAACCAGAAAGACCTGAATTGAAGCACGACTGGGTGACCCTGCGTAAATCAGCCTCTTTGTAACTGTTTCCTCATCTGTAAAATGAGGAGGATAACACTCCTGGAGATGTTATGAGGATAAGATAACATAACATTTATAAAGTGCTCTTCAAATTTTAAAATATTTTATAAATGCTATTATTAGTGAATAGTGAGATTTATTTGAAGTCAGAAAACCCTGTTTATGACACTAGCGGAGTGACTCTGGGAAAATCAATTACCTTCTCTGGATCTCAATTTTCTCATATGAAAAATGGGGATGGAGAAGAAAGGGTTCAGTGATTCATTCCAGCTCTAAATATGATTATGTGACCTCTGATGATGTATCCATTGTTACTTCCCTCACTTTTCCATCTCAAATCATGCTTGGCTGCTATGTTGTTTTTTCTTCCTAGCAAACAAGACAAGAAGATCTCAAGGCCAACCATCTATTTGAGTATATTGTTTCCAGGGTCATTGAATTATTAAAACAAGAAACCTGAAGAATTCATGTAGGGATAACATTAAGCCAGCACCCATAATGAGCAATATTTTGTTGTACCTGAGTCAGGCTTAAATAAAAGAATCATGCTGTCTTTATGGTACTTATGTCATCTCCCTCCTTTGAATCTTTATAGCAGACTTGACATTTGGAATGATTTCCAAAGCTACCTGCATTAATTTTCTGCTCAGCATATTCAGGTGTGTCTGTCAATGATGTACTACATTTCTTCCCTCTTTGCCTTGCTAGCCCTTGGAAACCAATTCATCAGAAGAACTGGTTCTACAGCATTTTATTAACAGCTTCTGGCATCTGCTGTCTTGGACATTTGACCTCAATATTTTTAAATGGAGATTTTTTATTCTACTTTGTGGTCTCATAAAATAAGGAAAGATTTTTATGGGCACTGGTACTTATCTGTAGGAGAAAGAGAGAAGAGGCAAAACATGAACTTTGGGAGGTAGATCCAAGGGAAGAAAAGAAATGGTTGGATGGGAGATCGTAGGGAGGGAATAGAGGAGATGAAGAGGTCGAGAGAAATATGTATTTCTAATCCAGCACCAATTGCCATAGGTCTAATGTCCCCCAATGAATCTGTTCTCATGCTTTCTTTACTCCCAAAGGTTCTAGATGGATATTTTGCCCAGGTCCTTTGATTCCAGAGTTAGTCCTTTTCCACTGTATTGCTCACTTTCTTGGCATGATTCTCACAGTCTCAAATTAAATCATACCTGTGGATCTTCAAATTCTCCACATCCCTTTTTGCTTAGGCTTATTAGAAATAGTTATGCTTCTTCCATGAAAGTCCTATTAGGACAGAGTTTGGTGGGAAGAAATTATTGAAGTAAAACTTTGATGTGAGTCAGTATGATATAGAGATAAAGAGCCAGTGTCAAAGGTGAGCTGACCTGAATTCAGGTCCCACTTCTGACACAGCCAGGCTGTGTGACCCTGGGCAAGTCATTTACCTTCAGTACTTGAGAGTAAAGGTTTTCTTATTTGGGAGTCTCCTAAAGTAATGAAATCTCTACGTAAAATTCTGATAAACTGATAAGCAAACAGTCTTGGCTTTGAGTTCCATCTCAGCTACTAATCAGCTTAGTGACTGTGTAGCCTATCATTTCTCTAAACAGTTTACATATCTGCAAAATGGGGACAATGTACTCAATGCCTCAGGATTATTGTGAGGATCCAATGTGGTAATACGTACAGATCTTTTTTTATAAATGTCGTCTGAATTATTTTAACTAGACCTATGAACTCCCAGAAAGGAAAGCCCTCCTCTACCAGTCTAGATTGTCACCTTCTCTGCAATCACCTTAAAGTTTTAGAGAGTTGCTTGAGGGCCCTAAGAGGTTGAGTGACCTTGCTTTTTAACAGTATTTTGTTTTTTCCAACTACATGTAAAGACAATTTTCTTTTTTTAAAAGAAAGTTTATTTAGTTTTCAACTTTCATTTTTTTAAGATTTTAAGTTCCAAATTTTTGTCTTTCTCCTGTCCCCACCAAAACAGCAAGCAATCTGATATAGATTATACATGTACAATTAGATTAATCATATTTTCACATTAGTCATGTTGTAAAAAAAGAATGAAAACAAAAGGGTTTTTGAAAAACACAAGAAGGAAAAAACAAAAAAAAGTAATTTTAAAGTGAAAATAGTATGCTTTGATCTGCATTCGGACTCCACAGTTCTTTCACTGGATGTGGATAGCGTTTTCCATCAAGAGATTTTTAAAATTGTCTTGGATCATTGTACTGCTGAGAAAGGGTAAGTCTATCATAGTTGATCATTGCACAGTGTAACTGTTACTATGTACAGTGCTCTCCTGGTTCTGCTCATTTCACTAAGCATTGGTTCAGGTAAGTCTTTCTAGGTTTTCCCAAAATCTGACTGCTCATTTCTTATAGCACAACAGTATTCCATTACATTCATATTCCACAACTTGTTCAGTCTTTCCCCATTTGAGGGCCATCTCTTCAATTTCTAATTCTTTGCATTCACAAAAAGAGCTACTATAAATTTTTTGTACATGTGGGTTCTTTCTCCTTTTTATGTTCTTTTTGGGATACAGATCTAGTAGGGGTAGTGCTGGATCAATGGGTATGATCAAAGCATTTGATTGCCCTAGGACAGAGTTCCTAATTGCTCTTCAGAATGGTTGGATCAATTCACAACTCTATCAATAATGCATTTGGGTCACAGTTATTATTTTCTTCTTTTTGTCACATTAGCCAATTTGATAGGCATGAACTAGTACCTCAGAGTTACTTCAATTTGCATTTCTCTAATCAATGGTGATTTAGAACATTTTTTCATGTGACTATATATAGCTTTGATTTCTTCAACTGAAAACTGCCTGTTCATATCCTTTGACCTTTTGTCAATTGGGGAATGACTTATATTCTTATAAATTTGACTCAGTTCTCTCTACAATTGAGAAATAAGATCTTTATCAGAGATGGATTGTTTCCCAGCTTTCTGCTTTCCTTCTAATTTTGATTGCATTGGTTTTGTTTTTGCAAAAGTTTTTAAAATTTAATATAATCAAAATTATATATTTTACATTATGTAATGCTCTCTATTCTTGTTTGATCACAAATTCTTCCTTTCTCCATAGATTTGACAGGTAAACTATTCCTTGCTCTCCTAATTTGCTTATGGTATCATCCTTTATGTTTAAATCATTTATTCATTTTATATTATCTTGGTGTGTGCTGTGAGATGTTTCTACCATACTATTTTCCAGTTTTCCCAGCACTTTTTGTCGAATAGTGAGCTCTTATTCCAGAAGCTGTGGTCCTTGAGTTTATCAAATGATAGGTTATAATAGTCATTTGCTACCATTTCTTATGTACCTAATCTATTCCACTGATCCACAACTCTGTTTCTTAACTGGTACCAAATAGTTTTTAATGATTACTGCTTTAAAACATAGTTTTAGATCTGATATTACTAAGCCACCTTCCTTTGTATTTTTTCATTAATTCCCTTGGTATTCTTGACTTTTGTTCTCCTAGATGAATTTTGTTATTATTTTTTCTAGCTTAATAAAGCAATCTTTTGATAATTTGATTGGTATGATACTGAATAAATAAATGAATTTGGGTTGAATTGTCATTTTTTGTTATATTAGCTCAGCCTACCTATAAGCAATTGATATTTTTCCAATTGTTTAGATATGACTTTATTTGTGTGAAAAAATGTTTTGTGATTTTGTTCATATAATTCCAGGGTTTATCTTGGCTTTCAGGTAGTCCAATTCTTAAATTCTCTCTCCTGGATCTCTTTTCCAGGTCATTTGTTTTTCTAATGGGGTATTTTACACTTTCTTCTATTTTTTCATTCTTTTGATTTTTGTCTCATTGATTCTTAATGTCTTATTGAGTCATTAGCTTCCATTTGTTCAGTTCTAATGTTTGAGAAATTCTTTTCTTCATTTAACTTTTGTAACTCCCTTTCCATTTTGCCAATTCTACATCTTAAGTTGTTTTCTTTTTCCAAGCTGTTGACTCTTTTTTCATGATTCTCTTCCATCATTCTCATTTCTTTTCCCAGTTTTTCTTCTACTTCTCTCATTTGATTTTAAAAATCCTTTTTGAGCTCTTGCAAGAGAACTTTTTGGGCTTGAGACCAGTTCATATTCTTTGAAACTTCACACATAGGCTTCTTGACATTGTTGTCCTCTTCTGTGTTTGTGTTTTGATCTTTCCTTGTGCCATAGTAGCTTTCTATGGTCAGGGAGACCCTAGGGAAAGCCAAGGTCACTGTCTTTCTGTGCTAAGGCTTCCAGGATTGATGGCTTGCCCATTGCACTGGTGTGACCTGGCCTAGTCACACCTATTTTGGTGGGGATTCTGGAGGTGGTAGTTTACCTTCTGTGCCGGGGCTGGAGGCCTCATAGCTGGCCTGTAGTTCCCCTGGCCACAGTTGGTGACTTGTGCTGTGGTTAGGAGTCTCCCTATTGCTTGTGTGGACATCACCTGCACTGGGCTGCACTCCCCTTTTACACAATTCTGACAGACCTTTCCTGAAGTTTTTCTGAATTATCTTGGACTGGAAAAAGTATTTTACTCCATGTTTTTGTGGGTTCTGTCATTTCAGAATTTGCTTAGAGGCCTGATTTAAT
>CM053774.1:89154266-89196966 GCA_028658325.1 Potorous gilbertii | reverse complement strand
AGAGAGAGAGAGAGAGAGAGAGAGCACAGGGTGAGTTGAATAGGGAGGGATGATATCTAAAAATAAAATTAAGGGGTGAGAGATGAATATATTGTAAGGAGAAAGGGAGAAATGGAATGGGGCAAATTATCTCATAAAAGATGTAAGAAAAAAGCTTTTTCAATGGAGGGAAAAAGGGGGGAGGTAAGAGGGAAAAAGTGAAGCTTACTCTCATCACATTTAGCTTAAGGAGGGAATAACATGCACACTCAATTTGGTATGAAAACCTATCTTACACTGCAGGAAAGTAGGGGAGAAGGGGATAAGTAGGGTTGGGTGGATGATAGAAGGGAAGGCAAATGGGAGGAGGAAACCAATTAGAAGTAAACACTTTTGGGAAAGGATAAGGTCAAAAGAGAGAATAGAATAGAATAGAATAAATGAGGGCAGAATAGGATGGAGGGAAATGTAGTTAGTCTTTCACAACATGACTATTATTGGAAGTCTTTTACAAAACTACACATATATAGCCTATATCACTTGCCTTCTCAGTGGGGATGGGTGGGAAGAGAGGAAAGGAGAGAAGTTGGAATTCAAAGTTTTAGGAATGAATGCCGAGAATTGTTTTTGCATGAAATAGAAATCTATCTTGCCCTATAAGAAAAGAGAGAAAATGGGGATAAAGGAAGGAAGGGGTGTGATAGAAGGGAGGTTAGATTGGGGGAAGAGGTAATAAAAATGCATAGTGTTTTGGGGTAGGGGGAGGAGAGAGATGGGGAGAAAATTTGGATCTCAAAATTTTGTGGAAATGAATGTTAAAAACTAAAAATAAATAAATAATCATAAAACAACAACAACAACCATTTAAATGAGGAAGACAACGTGAAAATAAGTTTACATAGAAGATATATGAAGAGTAGGTAAGATGAGTGACAAATGCCTCCTAAGTGACAGAGAAGTTGTAATCTGCTTGGACCAAACTGAGGCAATGCCTGTACCAGTGAAACTACATATCACTGCCGTGTTGTAGGACAGATCATGAAGTCCTGTTACAGCTTTGCTAGCTTTGGGCCTTATATCTCTTACTTACAGCAGTCCTGTACCTCTAGCTAAATCAGGAATTCTTAACTTGGGATCTGTGAACTTGGTTGCTGTTGCTTTTAAATATATGAGAATTGTATTCCAATATAATTAGTTTCTTTTGTAATCCAATGTATTTATTATATACATATTTTGAGAAGAGGTCTATAGACTTTACTCAACTTCTGCAGTGATCCATCTTTACTGTATCTCTGAGCTGAAGACAAACAATGTAGTTAATGTTAGTGACTTTGTTTTCTTTGGGAAAAGCAATGTTGTCAATCTAATAAATGCCCTCCTACCTTTTTTCCCTTTCTATCATCATTTCCTTGCAGCTCCATCCTGCCCCACTTCCTCCACCCTCATACTATCCCCTCTTCCCATCCAACTTCCTCAGTGCAGTCACTCAGATTAGCTTTCTATGTTTTTGGTTATCAGAGTGGTCTATCCATGCTGTGTAATTTGTTCCAAGAGGTTTTCTTTTCCTTTCCCCTAATCCCAGCATTCCTTCCTTCCTCCCTTTCTCCTTTCCTTCCTCCCTTCCTTCTTTCTTCCATTTCTTTCTTCCTTCCTTCCTCCTTTCTTCCCTTCCTTTTTTCCTTCCTTCCTTCCTTCCTTCCTTCCTCCCTCCCTCCCTTTCTCCCTCCCTTCCTCCTTTCCCTACCAGGAACAGTCCAGGAACTGGAGCTCTGTGTTTTCCAGTGTGTGTGGGATACACCTTTCATCTTCCCCCAGAATTAAATTGACTCTGGACATCATGAGAAGGCTACGGTAACACTTAGCTGAAATTTACTCAATTGGCCCCTTCAATGAAATTAGATTCTGTAGAGAATGTCAAAGTAGAATGAGAAACTCAAACAAAACAAGCAAAAAGACCTTTTGAGTGACCAAAGCAAATGTCTCAAAGTCCATGTTCTAAAGCTCATGTACTCAACTCAAAGGAAAGACTAAGGCCTTTTTCAGAATTTGTTTTCTTTTAGTATAGATGCAATCCTAATTAAGTTAATTATCCTTTTTTTCTCTCTGGGCTTTTAGCCATTTCATTTTTTGTTAATGTTATTAATTTTAAATTTAATTTTTTGTTAATTTTGTCATTCTTATTATTTATTATTCTTGCTACTTTTGCTCCTTTAGGTTAATACCTTAACTTTTGGTAAAGGAGTAACCTAAATGTTATAAAATTCAAAAAAATTGAATCCTAATATTGGAAGAGATCTTAGAGATCTCCTATAGTTAAAAAAAAAATGAAGCCTATAAAAGTAAAGTAATTTACCTAAGGTCACAAAGTTAACTAAATTTTTCAAAATCAGTAGTGGACTCCTCTCCTACCAGATTCCAGGTGGAACTGGTCCATTTTTCTTGTTATTACATAAACCTCTTCCCAGGTCTGGGAAACTATTCCCTAGAGGAACATTGGAGGAGCAGGTGAGGATGGAGGGTGTGGATTATTTGAGAGTGTATTCATGATAATGGATAATTAAAAATTGACTCTATGTGATTAAGGTAGCCATTTTAATGACACACACCAGACATGGTACTCTAGCGGGGTTGCTAACTGAGTGTTATTGAATAGGTACTCAACTGCTTAAGGATCAGAAGCACAATTACTACATCTGTCCTGTCTCCCTTTGTCACCTCAATTTGCAAGGTAGCAAAAAAAATTAGCCTTATTTTGTACTTAGAGAACACAGGCACCAACTGGGAGAGAATGCATAACATAATTTGCTGTCTTAGCCATAATTGTCATATATAATTATTGTAAATTTCGATAGAGCTTCCAGATGCTTCCTGGACACTGTCATTATTTTAATCCTTCTTATTTCAGCTGCCTTATGACCCCAGAACTGTACCAAATTTCTGGAAACAAATTAAGGAATCCATTGGCTTCCAAGTAGTGCTTTCATCTGATCTGTATATATTTTTTGCAGTCCATCGAATCTATATATTAAAAAATTGATGTGAAATGCCACATGAAAAAAACCAGCTCATTTCTACAAAATGGGTTTACCCTTTTGGCAAATTCTCAAGAGAATATTTTTTTATAGGATCATGAATTTAGGAGAAGGAACTTTAGAGCAGCTCTTCTTAGACTGTGAGTCATGACTCCATATGGGGTCACCAAATATTTGGCAACAATAAAATGTTTCTGAATACCTATTTTATATACCAATATACCTGGGGTCATGTAAAAATTTCTTGGGTGGAAAGGGGTCGCCAGTGAAAAAAGTTTAAGAAGTCCTGCCTTAGAATGCTTTGAGCCCAATTTTCTAACTTTTATAGATAAAGAAACTGAGGCATAGAGGAATTAAGAAATTTGCTCAGGAACACAAAGCTAGAGAACATCTAGGGCAGAATTCAAACTCCGTTCTCCTTGGTTCCAAGTCACATGCTGCATCCATTATACCATGCAGCCCTGGGAAGAAGTTATCAAGAATTAGATTTATAATACCAAAAAAGAAGGAGCAGTCAAGCAAGATGGGAAAAAGAAAAGGGATTTGGAACTGAGGCTCCATTTTTTTCACCTCTAGGAACATACTCAGTTTTTCTGGGTAAATTATTCTTGAGGTAAGCCTATATCTTTTTCCTTTTGCAATATCATATTCCAAGCTCTCTACTCCTTTAAAGTGGCAGATGCTAAATTTTGTGTGATCCAGTAATTGTGACTCCTCAGGACTTGAACTTCTTTTTTCTGGCTACTGGTAGTATAAGGTACCTTACATTTTCTTCAGTTTTTTTCTAGTCTTTTGATTTTATTCTAATATTTCTTGTTACTAGGTAGGGGCAGCAAGGTGGTGCAGTAGATAAAGCACTGACCCTATAGTCAGGAGGACCTGAATTCAAATTCAACTATAGAGCATTACTAGCTGTGTGACCCTGAACATGTCACTTAATCCTGATTTCCTCCAAGAGAAAAAAAGTATTTCTTGTTGCTTATGGGGTCTTTAATCTGAATTTCAAAGAGTTTGATGTTTGGGTAAAGTTTCATACCTCTGGAACTAAGCTATTAATTTTCCTTCCAAATCTTTCCCCTGAAGTTTTCATTGCTTTTCTAGCTTTTTCCTATAACATTCCTCATTACATTTATAAACTCATTTAAAAATTCTTGCTTCATTTCTGCTAGGAATTTAAGTTGAACTTAGGTCTTGACTGTGGTTTTCTTTGTGGCTCTGTAGATATTTGGGGTTACTCCCTTTTACTATGTTTGTGTCTTGAGTGACCATCTTACCATAATAACTTCTTGTAGGAGTCTTTTTAAAAATTATTCTTCTAGCCTTATTTCCTGAGTTGGGATCTTGAGTTAAGACTAGACTCTGTGCACTTTTGAATGTAATACATTGGCCTTATTTGGTCTTCATTCTATTTTCTGGGGTCCTCCTACTGCTTTCTTTGGGTATCAAATACCATATTCTTCAGAGATCTCAGAAGAAACTCAGACCAGTTACCTGTAAACTTGCTGTCTGGTTTTAGACAAAGACTAATTATTACCCTTCTGCTCTTAGTTTTGCAAATTCTTAGTCCTTGTTGAGGTCTGAGTAATACAACTATAGGTTTGTCCCTGGCCGGAGTCTCAGTAGACTGCTGCTGGCCCCAGCCCCTTATCAGGTTGCTAGAGAGCTCTGCAGGTTCATAAAACAACTATTGCCCATAGACTGAGGTCTTTGTCCTGGTCACTCAGCTACTGTCTTTAGACCAGGTGAGGGACTGAAGAATCTGAGACGTTGGACCTGTTACTGCTCTTTACCGTGATGTAGTCACAGGTTCTCCATCCTTAGGGGCAAGTTATTTTATCAGTTCATGTAGGAGATGTGATTTAGCTCTGAAGTATGACCAACAAAACTGTTAGTTAACTCCTATTCCTGTTCTCTGGAAGCATCAAGCCCATCTCTGCTAGTACACAGCCATCGATCTGGCTCTAGATTGTTTCCAGTACCTGTAGACCTCTGTGTCTCTCTATGTTGACCTGAGCTGAACAAATTACTCACTGAGGTTTTATTGGATTTGCTGATCACTGCTTAGTCTAATATTCTTTCTAGGTCTTTGTTAGAAAAATTGTGGAAGAGAATTTGGCTATATTTCTTCCTCCTACTCTTCCATCTTTGCTGTTCTCCAGTGAAAATAATTTAGAAAACCATTAAATGAATTAAAAGACAGTGGATTCAAGAACTACAAAATAATGTCACTTTAAAAAACAATGTCCTTGATACTTTTTATTATAAATTTACTTTTGAATGTCATTGTCAACTTATTGGTGCCCTCAAAAAAGTTAACAATTAATTTTGGACTGTTTTTAACTCAAAAAAAGTATTTTTGAGCTAAATTAACTTCATTGTATCACAAAACCTAGAATCAAGACTTTTCTTGCACTTGGATAGCTTACTTCTGACAGTTTGCAGAGAGGTAGATCACTTAGTGTTTTTTTATATACTACAGAAAAGTGGAGAGCTTTAAGCAGAAAAGGCCATTCTAAGCTTGTTTTAGAACTGGTTCATTTGGGTCTTTAAATGGAGAGGTTTTTTGGATGTTTTGTTTTGATCTTTCTGACTCTCTCTTCTCCAAATAGCAAGATATTGTTTAAGATATGGGATTTCTGTAGCAAGATACCCCAAAAAAGTTTAGCAATTTTGCAGATGAAAGAACATACATTTTCGAATGGACAAGAAACACTTAAAGCTACAGGTAGTATTTGTAATTACTGAGTGAGCTCATGGAGAGGTCAAATCCAATTGCAAGGGCATTTAAGGACAAACCATTTTTTGAACATTCAAAGTCTGCCCTCTATTGGCAACATATACATTTCCTGCCTTAGAATTCTGCACTGAATAGAAATCCATTCATTCATTTGTTTATTCAATAAACAATTATGTTCCTACTTGGTGAAAGGAACTGTGCAAAGAAGATGTGTTTGGGGGCTGGTGGCAGGCGGGATACAAAGATAACTAAGTTATGGTTCATGGCCAGAAAACTTTATTCCTCCTTAGATACAGGTTTTTCTTTTTGGTTTTTTGTAGCCAGGTAGAAAATAGTAACTCTACATTTACAAATGATTCCCCATACTTTTGATTTCATTTCTTCTTCACTGTGGCATTGGATGGGGAAAACTGAGATTGAGAAAGGCTAAATCACTTGCCCAGGGTCATTTAGCTGGTAAGTGAGGAGAGCACTGGGTTTAATTCTGATGTTTTAGCTTTGACTATGAGTCATGGAATTCTTGAGCTAGAAGGTAGTTAGAGATCATCTAATCCTACTCCATCATTTTGCTGATCAGTCTCTGATCAGACTCACCTGTGGTTACACAGGTAACAGGTAGCAATGAAGGGATATGAACTCCTATTTTCTGTCTCTAGGTTTAGTCTTTCTACCTCACTGTATCACCGATGGACCCAGAGGGCTCTGGAGGAGAAAGTGAGGCTGGTGACTTTGCACAGATCTACCTCACTTAAATGCAATTTATTTGCATGTCCTATGTCACGGTCCTCTTTGGGAATAAAGGAAAAACACTGAAAGTGTATTACTTTACATATCTCTTTTTTCAAAATGAAAATGTTTTATTGGTGCCTTTTTCTGTTGCTTCAATTTTTTTCCATCCCCATCCTTGACCTCCAAGGGAGCCCTTACCTTATAACAAAGAAGTATATCAAGCAAAACAAATCAACATGTTGGCCATATCTGAACATGCATGCCACATTCAGTGCCTGTAGTCAACCACCTCCCTTCAGAAAGGAAGGAGGCATTCTTCCGTATTGGATGTCATGAGGAGGACATTGCAATGAGCAGAATTTGCTGTTGCTGCTGCTGTTTCTATTACAATGGTCAGTATGAAAATTGATCTTGTTTCTACGTACTTTGCTCTATATAACTCTGATTAAATCATAGCTCATGGAAATTCATGGAAAAATTCAACCACCTCTTTTTTCTTACCTCACATTGTCCCAAGAATTGTCCCTTCTGGCTTGCTATTTTGCTCTGTAGAAGAGTGAGACTACAAGACCATCCATTTAGAGGTGAAAGGTACCTTAGAGGTCATTGAATACAACCTCTTCATTTTATAGGTGAGGAAAACCTGGCAAGGATCACAGAAGTAATTGAGTATCTAAAGGGAGATTTGAACCCACAACTTTCTGACTCAGGATCATCAACTTCTCTCTATTAGTGAGAAGCTTCAGATTTCAGGTGCATCTTTTCCTTCCAAGCTGTATATGTTTCAGTGTACAATTCCCTTTCTGTATGTAGTTTGCAGCTTCTTTTGGTCTCAGTTTACTCATTTGTAAAATGGGAGGGTTGAATTTGATAGTATCTTAGATATCTCCTAGTTCTAGATCTGTGATCATCTGAAATAAATTGAATTAATCTCAGAGGAGGTGAACTAGACTGAAATTAGCTTCTGGGAATGAAGTTACTAAGAGAGTTGTTCTTTTTTTCCCCCCGGGAGGGTGTTCATATTTGGGCAAGTCATTTAACTGTTTTATGACTCCATCCCCACCCCTTGCTTTTCAACTTCTTTTTATGTGTTATCTTCCCCCATTAAAATATAAGCTTCCTGAGGACATTTTGGGGGCATAGTGGATAGGGTACTGGGCTTGAAGTCAAGAAGACCTGAGTTTATATCTGGTCCCAGACCTTTACTCACTACATGACCTTGAACAATTCACTTAACCTTTGTCTCAATTTCCTCAACTGTAAAATGTAGATAATAGCTCTTAATTCCCAGGGTTGTTGTGAGGACGAAATGAGATCACATTTGTAAAATGTTTAGTACACTAGCCATCTGTTTACCTATGTAGCTATCTAGTTTATATAAACACCAGTGAAAATATTATTAGGATTTACATAGCACTAGATACTGTGCTAAATGCTTCACAAATATTATCTCACTATTACCATAGCATTGCCAGTTATACATAATAATTACTAACAATAGAATTATCATTAGCAGTTGTAGAGTACCTACTATGTGCCAGTTATTACTGTGATTTGTAAGCAATGATAATAGTATTTGTATCCCCAGTGCTTAGCATAGCGTCTGGCACATAGTAGGAGCTTGTTGAAGACCAGGGTGGACTGTAGTTGACAAGATCAGGATAGACCTTTGGGGAAACTGTTCATTGTTACCCGGAATGGCTCTCCATGGCCCCCAGGTATTGCTGTCTAGAATTACAGAAAACAAGGGATATGTAAAATAGATGCCCTCTAGGCTCACAGTCTTTAAGATAAGACTGATGAAATCACTAGGGCAGGAGCCAAGCAGAAGGTCACCTAGGCTGGCAGTTTCTGTCTATAAATACCTGGACCCTCAGCTCAGTAAAGGGAGTTGGTCTTTTTTCTCCCACCATCTGTGTTTTTCTTCTTCACCACATCACCAAGCAGTGTAGGGATGCAGGCTGTCTGCCACAGGAGTTTATAAATGCTTGTTGACTTGACTTGGTAGGATTACCTAGAGTGTGTGGTGATGTGTGAATCTTTGAAAAGTCAAAGTCCACAGTGGGATGAGGCATGGACAAGCATTTCAATGGGGACCAAGTTGTTTATAAAAATATTCAATGGGATTGGTTTGTGCACTGCTCCCTGGGGACCCCACTGTTGATCCTTCTCCAAATACAGAAATTGTTGCCATTATGCTTTCATTTCTGTCTCTAAGCAAATATTTTCCCTCTCCCACAATCCTAGGATGAGTCAGGTTTTTGTTTTATAGTTTTTCTATGGAAAATTTTCTAGGACTTCCTGAAAGTCAAAATGAATTATATCCACTCATTTTCCTTTTGTTCAATTCAAAGAATTCTAATAATTAACTAGGTGTGATATCCCTTAGAGAAGCTACATTTCTCTAACTATCACTCTTAGTATGGGGGTCTGTGAACCTGATTTTTAAAAATAGATTGATAAACTATATTTCAATGTAATTGATTTCCTTTGTAATCTGTGTATTTTGTGGTACCTGAAGTAAGGAAGACCATAATTCAAGTTCAGTCTCAGGTGCTGTCACTCTGTTTGCCTCAGTGACCTCATCAGTAAAATGAATGTAATAAGAGCCCTGAATTCCCAGGGCTGTTGTAAGGCTTAAGGGACATAATGATTATAAATGCCTGGCATACAATAATAAATATATTAAAAAGTTAGCTATTACTAGTTGTGTGACCCTGGGCAAGTCACTTAACCTCTGTTTGCGTCAGTTACGTCATCTATAAAATGAGGTGAATAACAACACCTATTTCCCAGGGTTTTTATGAGTTTCAAATGTCATAATATTTGTAAAGTGCTTACTATTGTGCCTGGCACAAAGCAGGCACTATGTAAGTACTAGCTATTATCAATATTAAAAAAAAAAACCAAACATTTCCAGAATGAGTCTATAGGCTTCATTCAATTGCCAAAGGGGTCCACAACTCAAAAAAAGGTAGAAGTCTTGACAGGACGAGGAAGGGGAAAATGAACTGTGATCTGTAACCTGAGAGGAAGTAAGTATACTAATGAAATGAAGTGAAGGTCCCTCCGCCATGAGATTGTTCAGAACATCTAATTGACTTGGCTTATTGTTTTCTAGAAAAGGAATTTTTTAGGTACTGAGTATTTTTTGAAGTAGCAAGAGTTGTAACTCATTACCTTTCTGTTAGAGCCTTGCTTCCATTAATTGGATTTTGTGCCAGGCATTGTAAAATGGATAGACCATTTACTTAGCCAAAGCCTAGCACTTCAATAAGAAAAATGGTTTTACCTCAGTACAACCATTTTAGAAAACAATTGGGTATTACATGAACAAGGTAACTAAAATGTTTATACTCTCTTACCCAGAGATTCCATTACTAGTCTTGTATCCCAAGAAGGCCATTGTTTGATAAGAAAAAAGTCCCCCTGTACAACAAAATATTTGTAGCAGCACTTTTTGTGATAGCAAAGAATTGGAAACAAACTTGATGCCCATTGACTAGAAATAGCTAAAGAATTATGGTACATGAAGGTAATAGCATATTACATAATAATATATTACTCTACACCTTCTCATAATTTGTTTCTTTTTAAAAATAGATTTTTTTAATGTCTTTTGGGGTTTTTTTTACATAAATTTCCCCCAGTATTCTTTTTCTTTTCCCTTCCAATTTTTTTTAAGACAAAAAAGAGGGAAAAATGATGAATACATCAAATTTGTCATGTGTAACATTTGTGGACCCCCCTACCTCTGTGAAGGGATGTCTTCTCATGTTTCTTCTTTTGAGCCTTGCTTGTTCTTTTTAAATTTTCAACATTAATTTCTGATTTTGCATCTATGTGGTTGTTCTCTTTGTTTACATTGATGTACTCCTGGTTTTCTTGGCTTTTCCTTCTTCAGTCTGCTTCAGTTCGTGTAGATGTTTCCATGTTTACTGTATTCATAACATTTATCATTTCTTACATTACTTATACTGTTATATTCATGTGCCATAATTGGTTTAGATATTTCTAGTCAATGGGCATCAACTTTGTTTTCAATTATTTGGTGTACAGGGGAACTTTTTTCTTATCAATCAATGGCCTCATTAGGATACAAGATTAATAACAGAATCTTGGGGTCAGAGAGTACAAACCTTTTATTTACCTTATTTGCATAATTCCAAATTGTTTTCTAAAATGGTTGTACTGCTTCACAACCACCAGCAATGCACTAGTGTGCCTATCTTCCCCAAACCCCTCCAACAGCATCTATTCCCATCTTTTGTCATTTTTTCAAGGCATGAAGTGAAATAGTGAGAGAGCATTCATAGTTACTGTATTTCTAATCTTTTATTTTTGAGAATAAAGCCCATAATGTCCCAAAATTTAGCTCTTGAGTTTCCTGGTAGTCTCAGTGACAAATAATCTTAAAAGAGACTTGGGTTTAGTGCCTGAGACTTGGGTCAAATCTGAAGTTCCATTTGAATTCATCTAAGCTGATAATGCTAAGTAACTTCACAGTGGACACATCCTGGTATAGTGGATAGAGTGCTGAATTTAAAGTCAAGGAGACCTGGGCTCAAATCTCACTTCAGACACAAACTATGTGACACTGAGTAAGTTACTTCATGTCAATTACCTCATTTGTAAAAAGGCAGGGGGGTGTCTGATTTTGACCTATCCAAGCCTGGTTGACTATGTTGGCAACTTCATCATGCCATGGGTCACAAGGGGAACTGCAAAAGAAAATGTAGAAGACTTGGATTGTTGTTATTTTGGGTGACTTGGGGACAGACATAATCATTGCTAGAAAAACAGTTCAAAGTGCAGATGATGAGTCAATAGCATCACCTTTTTAAAGAATGGTCAATTACCATTTATCAGTTTCCTCTGTACGGAGGCTGCATGGTATAGTAGAAGGAGGACAGAAGGCATAGAGTTAGGGTCCCTGAGATCAGGCTTTTATATTGATTAGCCATGTGGTCCCATGCCATAGACTCTCCAGACCTTGTTTCCTCATTTTTAGAGTGGGAATGATGTTCATCCTTTCCCCTAATTTACAATGTTCTTTTGTAGAGAGTGGTTTGTAAATCTTACCATGGTTTAGGAATACAAGCTTTTTAAAAAATACTATACCTGAACACAAAGGCATCACAAGAGGGAAGCTAGGTGGTGCCTAAAAAGGCCATTTAGAGCCAGGTGGAGAAGGAAAAGCTTAAAACATCAAACAAAGGAACTTGTTTTGTATCATAAATACAAGAGAGTCACTAATTTTTAAAGCATGAGTGAAAAGGTCAGAGCTGAGCTTTGCAAATACCAGTTTGATAGTAGTCAGGTGGATGGATTGAAGAAGTCTGAGTCAAGGAGATCAATTAAGACTATTATAGTACTCTTGAGAAGAGATGATGAGGCCCAGAATGAGGATAGTTTTGTGGAAAAGTAGAGAAAGAGATGTATAGGAGCTATTGTGATGACAGACTTAATAATATTTGGCTATTGATTGAAGATGGGGGTTGAGTGAAAGTGGAAAATTGAAGTTGACTTCCAGGTTATGAATCAGTTATTAATAGAATGAGATAATGATGCCCTCAACAGAAACTGGGAAGTTAGAAAAGCGGGGGAAGTTCTTCAAAGGAAAATAATGAATTCCATACTGGATGTGTTGTTAGACATGCCCTATGGGACAACCAAGTAGAGGTGTCCATCAGGAAGTTATCGATGCAAGACTTGATACATAGATCTGGACATCATCTGAATAGAGGTGATACACCCCCAGGAGATGATAAGACAGTAGAGAAAGGGGCATCAGAGATCTAGGGTACATCTGAAGAAAGGTCATGGGATATGGATGATGATCTTGCAAAGGAGACTGAGAAAAAGTAAGAGGAGAGAGAACCTAGAAAAGGCGTGGAGAGAATGAAGCAGTTTCAAAGGCTGCAGAGGAATCAAGAAGAATGAGATCTAAGGGGGAAAATCCAGTGGATTTAAAATAAAGAGATAATTGATGACATCTAGAGAGAACACTTTCAATTGAGTAAATCTGGTCAGAAACCACATAGCAAGGAGTTGAGAAATGTGAATGGGAGGTGAGAAAATGGAAGTAATAAGTACTGACAGCTTTGTTCAGAAGTTTGACTAGGAGAGAACACCTGTTCTAATTCACTCCTTAATCTAATGTAACCTTCACAGATTCACATTCATACTTGTCCCCTCTGGCTCTCACACTGGAATCTCACATGAATGCAATTCCCAGAACGCACTCTCAGCACGACTAACTACTTATTTATCTCCCATATTATAATGCTCACGCCTCACAAGTCAGTTTCCCAAGTCACCAGCTGATACGAACCAGCCCCACCTGGTGTTGTTTCCTGGCCTCCTGAAGAGCCCCACAGATACTGCCCTGGCAGAAGAGGAGGAAGAACTGTTCCCCTACCAGTGATATCTTTGTTTCTCTTTTGCTTTTTCTCTTCCACGATGTCCCATGGGTACCAACATCATAGTGTCTGGATTTAAAACTGGAAGGGACCTTAGAAAACATCTAATCCAACCCCTTATCGTGCTGTCATATTGTTGTGAGAATGAAATATGTCTCAGGGAGGTTTTAAATGACTTGCTGAGGTCACATAGGGAGTCTCTCCCTCCCTCCCCTCTCCTCTTTCTCTCTGTCACTCTCCATCCATCTATTCGTCCATCTACCCATTCGTTCCTCTGCCTCGTTATCTATCTACTTATCATCTATCTCTTTGTCTATTTGTCCATTTGTCCATCTATCTGATAAAACTGAGATTTGAACCAGATCTTCTGACTCCAAAACAAGCACTAGTTCCACTTATCCATACTTTTCAAGTGTGAAATAACCCTGAAAAAAAACTTTTAAAAACTACATCTATCAATCAATCAGCCAGCATTTACTTTGTGCTAAGCACTAAAGACACAAAGGAAAAATTTTTAAAAAACACTTTCAAGAAGTTCACAATTGATGATGTTGGTACAAATTTCGAAGAGAACTTCCTTTTTTTTTTTAATGTGGCGCAGTTGTCATCATCTTCCCCTGAAATCCTGACCCTCTTTTACTAAATTAGACTATACTCTTTATCAAGATTAATCAGGTGAGTTAGACTTTGTTCTTTAATAATAACAGGGATGGGTATTTTTTTGGTCTTTCTTTGTATCCCTCTTAGTCTGTGGCGCACAGTAGGCACTTAAAGAATACTTGTTAATGTTAGCTTCTTTATTTCCATTGATTGCCTCACCATTTTCCCACCCAAGTCCCAAATATTGGGCTCTTTTCCCATAAGTACTATTCATTTCATGTCCCCACTATTAAGCTAATCTGTCCCCTCGGTTTTTTATTCTATTCCAAGAGATGCTTGGTAGCACAGTGTTGAAGGTGGAGTTAAGAAAACTTAAGTTCAAATCTTGCCTCAGATACTTGTCAACCTGAGCAAGTCACTTAACCTCTGTTTGCCTCAGTTTCCTTATCTGTAAAATGAGGATTATCATAGCCCTTGCCTTACAGAGTTGCTTTGAAGAACCAATGAGATAATGTATGTTGTCACTGCTAGAACAAAAGCCTTCAAGAGGAATCAAGAAGGGGAAGGGGAATTTCTTCTCTTTCTAGGAAATTTACACTTTAAAAGTGTAACAAGTGTAACAAAGTATAACAAGAGGGGAAGAGGATCTAGGTCTTCCTGGAGCCACATGGACATACCCACTCTAGGAAGTCACAAGCAATGCCTCAAATGTTGAAATAACATGTGAAAATATTATTATTTATTAACATTTACCAGTGGCAACCATATGGTCTGTTTTATGAATTCAGCTGGGAAGATAAAATCCCATGAAAGGCATCTGACCCTGAGCTGGGTGTTAATAATCTCTTTGTTCATTTGTAACACACTGCTTAGAGCTGTTCTTGGGACAGCGAGGGCAGGGTTACGTAACTGTCTTGGCAGATCGAGCAGCTCACTCTGACAGTGTACTCAGAGTTCCAACGCAGCCAGTGACTAATCGACAACTTCAACCCGACGCTGAGATCCTCTGGTGGGGTTACACAAAACAGTCCTACTTCTTTTGATCTTGAAGGGTGATGGCTGAGGATGAGTCTTCCTGTCAGTCACTGAGGCTAGAGCTGTCAGATTTAGTCTGCCCTTTTCTAGAACAGTCAGTCCCTGGTACTTAATGAGTGTTTCCTAATGCTCTGCTATGTGTATCTATCTGCAATGTAGAAACTGAGGTAAATTGTGAGTCTACTCCTCTGTCCCTCCCTAGAGACTGAGGTGGTTTGTGTGGCCCTGAGGTATTAGGAAAAGGTTTGTATGTTTGTTCTTGTTACATCTTTGAAGTAAATATCCCTTTGTAAAAACTAATCCGATATCAAATGGTTAAATAGAACTTCCTTTTATCCCTTAAATGAGGGGAACATAATGACTGGAGACTTGATCCAATGGCAGAGAAGAGAGAGTTTCCAAGCCCTTTGAGGGTATCAGAGAACCATGAAGAAGGTAAAATGTAGCAGCCCAGGTTCCCAGAGAGCAGGGCCAGAACAATCATATTGCATTCACATTATTTTCTTCCATGATAGAATATGTGCTTCTTGAGGGCAGGAAATATTTTACTTAAAAAAACTTTCATACTTTATTTTTTAAATTATCAACTTCACACACACACACACACACACACACACACACACACACACACACACACAAGAGGGGCAGTGGGAGGAACCCGAAATCTTTATAACAAATAAACAGTCAACTAAAGCAAATTCTTACATAGTTCATCTGCACCAAGATGCATTTCCTTCTGTATATTTGTCCATTATCGTTGCTTTGAGGTGGGTGGCCTCTTTATCCTTTGGAATTATGATGAATCATCGTGCTGATCCCAGTTCTTAAGTCTTTCAAAACTAAGTGTTCTGGTCCTTCTCACTTCAGGCTGTTCATATAAGTTCCCAGGTCTTCCCAGGTCTCTCTGAAATGATTTCCTCTTTATTTCTTATAGCACAATAATATTCCATTACATTTATATGCCACAACTTGTTGAGCCATTACCCATCAGAATGTGAGTCCCCTTGAAAGCAGAGACTATTTCTTATTTCTATCATAATTCTATTATTATTTTAATGTTTTAATATATCCTACTATTATTGAATTCCATAATTCTATCATAATAATATATAATATTTCTGCAAAGAAATATTAACATATTTCTAAATTAATTTCTATTTCTATTTGTATTCTCAGCACAATGTTTTGGGTATGGTAAATACTTAACTGATGCTTCATTCATTCAAATGATGGGCACCTGCTTAATTTCCAGATTTTTGCCACTACAAAACTGCATTCAGTTCAATTTTCATCCATTCAGGACCATTTTCTCTCTCTTTTTAATCTCCTTGGGACATAGGTCTAGTGGTGGTGTCACTGTACGAAACACAATTTAGTAACTTTATGGGCATAATTCCAAATTGTTTACTAGAGTGATTGTACAATTGCAAAGCTCTACCAACTGTGTATTAATGTTTCTGTTTTCCCACAGTTTTTCCAATATTTGTCCTTTATTTAATTTTACTTTTTTGTTAATTTTACAAACTTGATGGGTATAAGATAGAACCTCTAAGTTCTTTTCGTCTGAATTTCTCTAATAATTAATGACTTGAAGAATTTTTTTCACATGAAATATTGATAGTTTGAGTTTTTTCCCTTGAGAATTACCTGTTTAAATCCTTCAACTATTTAACAGTAGGATGGATTAATCTTATTTTTATCGATTTGAATCAATTGCTCATGTTTTGGAAATGAAACATTTATAACAATAGTACTAGCTATCTATATAGCCTTTTAAAGCTTGCAAAGCACCTTACAAAGAGTAGTTTAGCTTTACAACAACTCTGCAAGGTAGGTACTCCTATTATCCCCATTTTCCAGATGAAGAAACAGTCAGGGTAAGTCAGGACGATGACAGACAGATAGGACAAGTGACTTACCCAGGGTCACGTAGCCAGTAAATGTCTAGGCCTGAATTTGAATTCAGGTCTTCCCCACTCCAGACTGAAGGCTCTATCCATTGCTCTGTCTTTATCCCATGCATTCTATTTCTATCCACTAACCTTTTGCCTCCTTTTCCCCAAAGAAACTTGTTACAAAGATTTTTTTCTCCACTTGCCTGATTTCCTCATAGTTTTTGCTGCATTGGTTGAGTTTATGCAAAATCCTCTTGACTTTCTATAATCAGAACTATCCATTTTTTCTTCCTTGATCCTTTCTATCCCTTGTGTGGTCATGAACTCTTCTCTCATTAATAGATTTGAATGGTAACTTATCCCTTGTTCCTCTAATTTGTCTATGATATGACCTTTTATATCTAACATGTATATCCACTTGCAGCTAATATGTGTGTGGTGTAAGGTATCAGTCTAAATCTAATTTCTTCCAGACTGTTGTCCAGTTTTCTCAGCATTTTTTTGTCAAATAGTAGGGAATCCATTTCACTTTTGTTCTTCCATATCCTTCACAAGAGACTCTCCCCACCAAAATTGCCTTATTTATATTTTCTATAAACTTATATATGTACATGTTTGATTTTGCCCATCAGAATGTAAGCTCCTTTAGGTCAGGGACTGCATTATTTTTGTCTTTTTATCCCTAGCACTGAACACAGTAGTATATGCTTAATAGATTGTGGTTGGATTCTGGTCAGTATAGCTCAGGCCATGTAACTCCCACCTGGGAATTCAACTCTACTTCCGTCTCCATAACTAATCCAGCCTCAAGACAGGGGAGACCTTTGTGGACTTCAGGATCCACAGTTTGGTGGCCCACCATTATCAACGTCCTTATTCATCCAAGTTTAACTTTGTATCATGGGTCTAATAATTTAGCTCTTATGTTGACCCTTGTGACCAGAGAGATGCCTTTTTCATAGTTTTGTTGACTTGGTTTTGTTCCTTGTTCTCTGTGCCCAAGTCCCTGCTGATTCAAATTCTCCCTAGGAGTGGGTGCCTGCTATGATGATCTTAGCTCTCCCTCAGATTGGAATCTTGCTCCTAAAGGCCAGTCCTCATATCTCAATTCCTTCTTCTGCTCTTGAACCCTCTCTGATGTCTCTGGCTGACTCTTGTTCTTTTGTTCCATCCATGTCCTGGAGATATCAACCTGTCTCCAACTGCTAGATCTCCCTACCTTCCACTGTTCATTTCCCTAGACTTCTACGATAAGCTCCTGAGATATTTCCTGACCATCTGCCTCATCTGGGTGAGTCTGTATAGCTCCCAGGGCGTGACTGTGTCCTGCCCAGCCAATTCTTCCACCGAGACTGAGATCTGACCACTCCTGACTTCTGAGCAGCACGAGTCAGAAACTTCAGAGAGTTGTTTATGGACAATCCCTGAGTATTTTCTTTCAAGAAGAACTTGTTTCATGTGCTTATTATACATAGGAATGAGAATCCTATCTCCTGAAATTAGCACATCATGCAAAAGATTATTCAGATGAATTCAAGAACCACAGTGTCCCTGACAGCTTAAAAGATCCTAGTGATGATTGATGTCACTTAGAGAGGAAAAGGACATTTTGTTCCCAAAATGGCGGCAGCTAGGTGGCATAGTGAATAGAGTGTCAGGTCTGGAGTCAGGAACACTTGGGTTCAAATCCAATCTCAGACACTTCGCAGTTGTATGACCCTGGTCAAGATACTTTTAACCCTGTCTCAGTTTCCTCATCTGTAAAATGAGCTGGAGAAGAAAATGGCAAACCACTCCAGAATCTTTGCCAAGACAACCCCAAATGGGTTCACAAAGAGTCAGACGTGAACAACAGAAATAATCCTAAAAATATGCTTTAGTTTGCCCAAATTACAGAAATCTTGTTCTGAACATTGTAAATACTTTGTAGCTTGTTTTCTCATCCATCACATAGTTTAGTGCAGAAAGTAGTAGTCCTAAGATCTGGATTCAAATCTTATCTGTGATGCTTACTGTTTACTCCCAGTGTGACTAGTTAAATGATTTAATCTTCTTAGATGGGAGGTGTCTTAGTTTCCTTTCTTGTAAAATGAAAGGATTTGGGGTGGGGTTGAAAAGACAGTCTCTACAATCCTTTTCACCTTGAGCATCTTATGATTGATTCTGTGTTGGTAAGGCTTTGTATCTCTCTATGTATGACTGACCTTTTCTCATCATACATTTGAAGGGATCCATGATCTCATAAACATTGGCCCTCTTTCCAGTGCTGCAGGTCATAACCCATCTATACAACTTCTCATTCTGTAAAATTCTTGTCCATATTCTTCTTCCATTAATCATCCATAGAGGGGATCCCTCAAGGTATTATAGGTCACATTCTATTTCTTGTGACTTTACACAAGGACCAGAGCACTACTTGGGTCAACTATCTCTTACCCCCCATTCTTGGTATAAGACAGACCCCACTTCCTTTGTTGATCATACATCAAGTGAATTATATGTCTTATGCCAGTTTTTGCATGCAAGCTACCACTAGTTCTGACACCTACTTATGTTTAAGATACATTTTTTTCATTGCCCTTTGAGTCACCTAGAGTTTTAATTCTTCAGAGATTGTGATTTGTGCATTGTAACCATATGAAATCTCTAACATTTAAAAACGGATTTTTGCTTCAGGAGTAAGTATCATTAAAAGTGATGAACAGTTCCCCAAAATGCCATTTGCCTACCCTCTTCCTTCTAATTCTGAGCCATCTGTATTGCCTACATGTAGTGTCTATCCATGATACCTTTCTCTCTCCCTCTCTCCCTCACCTATCCATCCATTCATCTGTTCATCCATATGCAACTAACTGCTTGCCTAACTGCATCTCATATAATCTAGGAAAATATTTTTCATCCATTTTGTTTTCCACGTATGGGTAGTTAGTCTGATCTCTTTTGAATGATTACACACCCCATTAATAGGATCACAGTTTTAGAGTTGAGTGATTAGCAAAATCTAACCCCTTCATTTTACAGATGAGAGAAGTGATGTCCAAAGTGATCTATCTTGCATATAAGTAATGGACACTTTGAGGTTTTTAACCTAGGTCCTCTGATTACAGATCTAGCAATTTGTACTAAATGACACATTTTCCCATGGAGGAGATCTTGTGGCATTCAGGGGCCTGAGACAACCTGAGTACATCTTATGTAGACAGAAGCATCAGAAGAATCTTTCTATCAAAGCCAGTTTTTCTATCTGGACTTGGCAGAATATTTTTCCATGGCAATGATGAAAACCATTAGAGGTTTTTGTTTGATATTAATACTCTGTAGGACACTAAATGAAATTATTTGAATGGTCACATCTGTCATAGAATGCTATATGGTTTTAAGATATTCATGGGAGAAGACATTTACTTTGATGTCTTTAGGTTTTATATTGTTCTTCTAGGAGATAACAGCTAAAAGCAATGAATAGATATTGCAGAGGGGGAAATTTATATTTGATATCAATTTTAGAGTTCTCTAAAAGTAGAATGGGATCCTTTCAGAGATGGTGGAGTTTCTCCCTCTGACAGAGAGTAAATGATCTGTTAGCGGTGTTGTGGAAGGTATTCCTGTTTAGTATGGCTTGGCATCTGAGATACTAGATTCTATGATTCTCAGTCTAATACTTTTTTTGAAACCAACAAATGATAAATACAAAAGGATCTTATAGTCTGTCCATTTCTCGGTCAGTTGTGGGTTCTGATTACCACTAGGGGTCACTATCTGTCAAGGTTTGGAAATTTAAGGCAGAAAATGAAAGAAAGGAAGAATTCTTGATCTTTCTTCTTTGGAAATTAGAGGGTTTGGCCACTCTTTCTGGATCACACCTTTCTCTTCCCATATTGGGGAACTATTTCTTAGTCAGTACTCTTGCCCCATTGAACATGCTTCAGGAGAAAATAATGGAAGAAGAGGAAAATATGACTTACCACACATCCACCTCCCTTACTAGAGCATCATCACTATCCACCTTGCAATGTTTTTAATTTGAGGAACCAAATGGAAATGGAGATCTAGTTTAAATTCTGCTTTGAGAAATCTCATCAAAAGTTATTAATTGTAAAGATTTATGTATTTCTCCTATCATGATTATAGCATAAAGCCCCCAAGCCAGGATTTAAAAAAATAACCCTAGATATAGGGGGTCAGATCTCTGTCTTCCTTCCTCTGTACCAAATCCCAGTCATTCATTGGCCCCTCAATTGTAGACCCTGATAACAATTAACAATACACACAGATCACATAGCAATTATACCATCTTTTTACAGAAAAACTAGGAATTAAGAACACCATAAAGATATAGAGAAATCTTGTAGAAAATGTCTCCTGGTTTCAGTCAGTGGAGGAATAAAGGAATTAAATCTTCACTGTTCCTGAGCTGATCTCATCACCAGTCTCTTTCAACCATATTCTCCTCTTAGCGAATTGAAAAGGTGGAGGGATGATTTGAGAGATGAGCTCCAGATCATCACTATTTTCGTCTGAGTCTCCATTCAAAGTACCTACTTGAGCATCTCTATTTCCCCACTATTAATCTGCAGCTCCTACTCCTCCTACATGTTCTTGTTAGTATCAAAAACCCCATTTATTCCAAGACATTCAGTTGGTCTCCCACTCTGAAGATTTCCTTTTAGAATAGAGATAATCCATCTCCTTTAGGTCAAAAGTCCCTATGGACTTTTAAAGAATATTTATTTAAAGGAGAACTTTGTTAATGAAATTTTTGAATATCATATGTTTACTGCCTCCTACCTATATACCTACCTACCTACCTACCTACACACACACACACACACACACACACACACACATGCACATGGACATGCACGCACATGTATACTTATGTCCCTCCGACCTCAAAATTCCTTAAATTGATCTCTACTATGTCTGTCCCATACGATAGCTTGCTTCTTAACCTGCTCTGCTTTGCTTCCAATTCGACCCCCATCTTTGTCTTAAAGTCCTGGCACATGACCCTACTCTGCCTACTTGATATGCCATGTTATACTACTCATTGTTTCTCTGACCCATGCCTTGAGTCTTTCTTTACTGACTGCCTTCAATGCATGACCACAAGCTTTTTTTCACTCTATTGGGCTAGAATATCCCCCACCAGTTACTGTTACCTAGCTCTGGCCTATCTCTTGGCTATCAACCTGTGCAGCATATAAAAGAAATTATCATCCCAGCTCCACCTGTTGGCCATGTGTCTGGCTACTTCATCTTTGCTGAACAGCTCCACTTCTAACAGGATACAAGGGCCTTGAAATCAACTAGCTTTGTCATCATAGGAAAATTACTCTACCTCAGTTTCCTCAATCGTTAAATGGAAATTGTAGTGCCCTACCTTTCCTGTGAGAATAAAATAAGAGAGATTGAAAAGTATAGAGTACAGAGGCCATAAAAGCAAATTCAGAAACACACAAAACTGACAATTGAATAAGATATTCCAAACCTCCAGTTATTTTGAAAGTCAAGAGAAATCTATGAGTATTAAGTAACTTACACTGTGGTAGGTGTTACAAGAAGCAGAAGAACTACTCTATTTATAGCATCTGTATAAGTAGCAACATTCAAATAGGACAGCTAGGTAGTGCAGTGGATAGAGCACCAGGCCTGGAGTCCTATGAGTTCAAATCTGACCTCAGATACTTCCTAGCTATGCTACCCTGGGCAAAAGTCATTTAACCCTGTTCACCTACATTTCCTCATCTGTAAAATGAGCTAGAGAAGAAAAGAACTAACCATTTCAGTAGCTTTAACCTGAAAATCCCAAATAGTGTCATGAAGAGTTGGACACAATTGAAATGACTTAAAAATAAAAACAAAGTGTTCAAGGTGCCCACCACTTATGATGTAAAAGGTGATGGTATCTGTTTCTTAGTTAATATGTTGCTTTTTCAATAGTGGCACCCAGAGAGAAGGTCCTGCTACTCCACATGGTACAAACAAAAAGGAGCTCCAATTTAATCTTTTGGGATTGATATTGCCAGTAATATTTCCAGTATATCAATGTAGATCCTAGTTCTGCTCTGTTTTTATAGTCATTTTTAAATATTGTGGAAAAGAATTTTGACCACCCCCAACCAAATAGTGAGGAATATCTTTTGAATCTAACTAAACTAGACCTTGGATGAACAAATATGAGATTTATTGCTAGTCCTATACAGAAGACCACCCTTCTGTTAAGACTTGCCTATGAATTATATTTCGTTGATATAGCCTTTGAGAACTCCATGCCATAAGACAACATCAGAGGAGAACTCTAATGGAGTCCATCTAAGTAAGCTTAAAAATTAACCCTAAAGTCAAAGAACCAAAGTACTTTCTAGCTCATTTTGTAATGCTCTGTTTAAAAAAATCACTTAACTTTTTTTTTACCCCCATGTACTGATGTCTGCTACTTGTGCCATACTAATAAAACATTGCTGGAGAAGTTGAACAGTGACGGAGACAAATGAACCTACATTAACTTTATTCTGTACCCTGCCGTTAACTACATAATGAATGAATTTGAGCTGACTCTTTGACATTTTGGTGAACCAGTTGTCCATCCATGACTTCATTCTTAAACAACAAGTTCATTGTATAGCAAATACTCAGGGGAGTCAGTGAATAAGAAACCAGAAAAATCATGGACCAGGGCAGACAAACTATTGAAGAAAAGAATAATTATGACTGACTAAACTGTGCCCAAGGAAAGTAAAAGGATGAAATAGATATGAAGCCACTGGCACTTGTACCTGAGATGATTCACACAGAAAGAGGAATTCTTGATGTACTGATTGGTCAACTAATGAATCAATAAACATTTTTTAAGCACTTACTCTGTGTCAGGCACTGTGCCGAGTACTAGAAATACAAAAAAAAAAAAGACAATGTAGAGTCACTGCCCTCAAAGACCTTGCAATCTAATGGATGAGAATAAATATATGCAAAGCAAGCTATTTTCAGGATGAATAGGAAATAACAGAGATGAGAGATGAGCCAATGCAACACCCATAGCAGCCACTATGAATATGCATACGTATTTCCAGGGTAAATTTACAATACATAATAAACTCTCTTCCTCAAAGGGAAAGCCAAAATATTTATTTGGGACATCATTACAATACCAGAAGGTGAGATTTAACAAGGTACTTACCACTAATCCAGGGAGTGCTCACATCTTAAACCTTCTTTCTGTCAGGCCTCCCCACAAAAACAAGTTCCCCTAGACAAATTCCTCCCTCTGTCCACTCACAGCTGGCTTCTTTCCCTCCCTCCCTCTCCCTCTCTCCCTCTTCTCTCTCTCTCTCTCTCCCCCTCTCTCTCTCTCTCTCCTCCTTGGGTCAACTGTGCCCAGTCTGAGCTCCATGTGACCACAGGCTCCATGTGATCACAGTCTCCATATGATCATAGGCTCCATGTGTTAGACCTATTAATGGGTGGGGAAGATCTTCCTATTCTATTAACGTTACAGAAAAGCTTCCCACAAAATTACTCATAAGGTTATGAAGACCTAACAGAAACTTTTGAGATCTGTATTCAGAACACTTTTCCTTATAACTCTTTATTTTTGGATTGGATCTGTGATTTAATTGGTATAGGGAACTTCCAATCAGGAACCTCCCTCTGTCAAAGCAGATTAACACCTGTTCTGAGACATAGTCTGGGGACACTGGGAGTTTAAGTGTTTTGTCTACCAGCAAGGGATATGAGGAAATATGAACCCCAATCTTTCTGACTCCAAGATTTGCTCTTTACCTATTTTACTGGACTTCCCCTATATTCTATATTCTTTTACTCTTTCCTTCCAGAAAATTTGACTCAAAATAAAAAAATACATACATTAAGCATTTACTCTGTCTCAGGCACTGAGGACACAAAGATGAAAAATTAAATAGTCCCTTCCCTCAAGGAGCTTACAGCCTAATAGGGGAGATCTAGAAAGTATGAAAATAAATATAATGGAAATGAAATTAATACTCTATTAAAGTGCTATTTGCTTCTTTAATATAGCATGGACAAGATCCTGGGTTCTCAAATGTTAAACCAATAGAACCATCAGGTCCTACCAAGCTTGGAAGACCTATAATATGGACCCACTGGCAGACTCCATGTGTGTCAGTCATTGAACATTTTTTGAGCTTACCAGGCACTGTCCTAAGTGATGGGGTTACAAAGATTAGAAGAAAGATAGTCACTAACCTCAAGGAGTTCACAGTCTAATGTGGGAGATAACATGTAGTAACTACATAAAACAAGATATGTACAGATTAAATTAGAGAAAATCCAGACAGTGACAGCAGTAGAATTTAGGAGGATTAGGAAAGGCTTTATGGAGAAGATAAGATTTTAGAGGGGACTTCAGGAAGCCAGGAGGCAGAGTTGAGGATGGACAGCATTCCATGCATGGGGGACAACAGCCAGTGAAAATGCCCAGAGTTGGGAGATGGATTGTCTTGTTCAAGAAACAACAGACTCTAGTCATTGGGTTGCAGAGGGAGGGGTGGAAGGGATGCTGTGTAAAGTGTAAGAAGAATGGAAAGTGAGACAGAGAGAGAGAGAGAGAGAGAGAGAGAGAGAGAGAGCACATGAGTGGGTGACATGGCTCAGGAAGATCACTTTGGTAGCTGAGTGGAGGGTAGACTAGGTAGGGTATTTACTATTGAATGTACTGCCCCAATTAAATTGCAAAAAGTTTATTAGCAAAAATTGGTAGCTGGGTGGAACAGTGGGTAAGAGTACTGGACTTGGAATCAAGAAGACCTGAGTTCAAATCCTCACTGATACATTTGTTAGTAGAGTAACACTGAGCAAGTCACTTATCCCTTCTCAGCCTTAATTTCCTCATTTGTAAATGGGGATAGAAACACCCCACAGGGTTGTTGTCAGGATCAAATGTGATCCAAAGCTTCCCATAAAAATTACTCACAAGGTTATGAAAACCTTAAAGGGCTATATAAATGCTAACTATGATTACTGCTCAAGGAATGAATTTTTTTGGCCATAGCAAATCACAGATAATGTACTAAGGTGAGGAGAGGTAGAAAACTGCCTCAGTGGGTTTTGCTAATGAAATTATGGATCTTTGGAGTACTGAAATAGCAAACATTGGAACAATAAAAAGAGTGTTGGATATGGAATGGGAGCACCTAGGTTTGCAACTCATAGAGGAAACTGAAGCAAACAGCATTAAGTGATTTGTCCAGGGTCACACAGCTAGCTAGTGTCTGAGGCCTTGTATTCTCCCTCTACTCCACTCTCTGATGAAGAAGTGCTCCTTTTTCTCCTCAAAACTAAACCCTCTCCCTTTAACCTGTATCTCATCTTTTGTGTTTCCTGTGGTAGTTTGTTCCCACCATCATCACTCTTTCCCCTCTCATCTTTAATCTCTCCCTATCTGACTTTCTGGTCTACAAGGAATATCCAAATAAGGCAAGAGCTCAATGAAATAGCAGAGAAGGCTAATCCTTAACCCTTTAAAGCACTCAGACTCCTGTTCCTCACCCCCTTTTTGGGGGGGTGACTTTACAATCCCACCCACTGACTCTCAACAAACCTCAAATCTACTCTCCCTCTTTCCCAGTGCCATGGAAATACAAAAAGGCAGAAGACTGCTTAGGCTGGGGCAGTAGCACCCTGGAGCTCTGAGTCTTAAAAAAGGAAACTGAGGCAGGATGCGTATGAGTGAATGGTGTTGTGGCATTTCACTAAGCCTGAAGAAAAGAACCCACCATCCAGTTGGGGCCAGTTCTGTTCCCTTAGAGGTCACTTGGAGAAAAATCTGAAATCGGTGAGTTCCCTAGCTTGGGAAGAGGTTCAGATGACTTAGAGATCTGTTCTCCAAGAAAGCCATACTTGAAGAGTCAGAAATTGAGGGATAGGAAATTATAAGAAGAAAAAAAGAAAAAGAAAGACTGAAATGACTAAAGATTTCAGGAGGAAGAAAATTCAATTAAATCCTGTCATGGGGAATCTTTCTCTTTTTATTATTCAGGACTCAGGGTCATTTCCCTTACAAATTTTGGTTCACTAAAAGCTATCCTCTTCTCTTAATATTAACCTTACCTGACCAAAATCTGACTCATGAAATAAAGGAACACTATTTGACATCCCTCAGATAGAAGCCAAAGGGAAACCAAAGAGATTCAGTTATATGTTGGCTCTCCTAGGTAAACCATTGAAGGAAAAATTTCCCTGATGCCTGCTCGTAGTTATCCTGGTGACATGTAAATCTTCATTTTCAATCAGCCTATTTGTGAAACCTCTAAATGAAGTTCACCCTATAACCTAACTTAGTTTATGTAGAGGATTTGTTTTATTTGTTTCCTTAGAGGATGTATGAGATTATGACTCTTTTTAACTAAATTTGCCCAACTTTTTTTGACGTTGAAGGAAATATTGAGATTGTAGACCTGGCCTTAACTTATATGGCCTAAAAGGAATATGCAAGATTGCATTTTGTAAAAGAATTATTTCTCTGTACTGGTATAATTTTGCCTATGAGAAACCTTGTCACAATCCTCCCAATGGCTTAGGTTTTCTCTGAGGCTTATGCTTGAGTATAATATTAAAACAAGTTTTTACCTCTATAATTTCTGCATTGTGGTAAATATATATTTTGCAGCACTTACCTTCCACATTAATTCATTTCTTTCCCATAGCAAGCACTTTACGATCTGGTACCCATCTACCTTTGCAGGTTGATTACATACCACACTCTCTAATGCAAGTTTCATTCAAAATGACCTACTTGCCATTTTTTTTTAATACAAAAAAATCCATTTTCTTTCTCCATGCCTTTGGGTGGAATTTCCTCCTTTCTTACACCCTCCTCTTGACATCTTTAGTTCCCTTCAAAGCTGGTGCTCAAGTGCCACCTTTCAGATGAGGCTTTTCTTGCCCCCTCCAGTTGTTAGTACCTCCATGAAGTTAACTTTCACTTACTTTGAATATATTTCTATTTATATACATGTATGCACATTTTTCCTCCTTAGAATATAAGTTCTGTAAGGGAAAAGGGGATTTTATTTTTGTCTCGGAATCTCTGACATCTATCACAGTGCCTGCCATAAGGTTAGTGTGTTGATTAACTTACTGACTTATCAGAAGTGACTCTATTGCGTCCAATTAACCCCAGTCAAGTTCAGTGTTTGTTATGGGGCTTCGGGACTGAAATTCATCAAGCATCATTCCAAATCACCTAGGAGAGCAGGGTCTTCCTCGGATTCTAGGATTATAGATTTACTAAATTTGTCTATATCCCAAGGCTGACTTGTATCAACTTGAGAAGAACCAGCAGGACAAGTTCCAATCTTAATGTAATGTGTAAAGCCAAAGCCATCTGAAGCGTAGTGATAAAATGTCTTCTTACTTTCCAGGGTTCATGCTATCCTCATCGGAAATACCTTTTGTTGATTCTCACCAATCCCTTGAATATATGACTCAGAGTTAAAAACAGCTCTTAAAGGGACAAACAAAGAACAGCTGAAGAACTGTGGCTTTGATGAAAGGAAGATTAGACAGTAAACCCTACGTCAATAATTTTGGAACCTACAACACTGAATGGGTCTGAAATCATAGCTCCCACCCTGTGCCTAAAGAGTGTCTCATCTTCCTTATGATTTATCAGTCAGTGATATAGCAATGTGAAATTCATTAAGGGTTTATGATATCACCATTGTGCTGTATCTTCCAAAATCCAATTATTTATATAACCACTGGATGACTGTGCAAAGTGAGAGAAAACAGGGCCTGAATCCAGACGCTAGCACTTATTAGTATGGCTGCTTCACTTCTCTTGGTTTTCTCATCTGTAAAATGGGGGTATTACTCATTGTACTACCCACCTCGCAAGGGTTAATGTGAGGAAACACATATATCATTAACTTTGTCTTTATTTTGCAAGAGCTGATTTATGTAAATGTCATCCCTCTGTGGTTGAAAATCCAAACCCTAACCCCCATGCAAGGTAGGATAGTTTCCCTTTAAAAGTATGGAGAGTATCCCTGAGATTCAATTAGCTTATGAGAAGAAAAGTTCAGATTATTGATGACTCATTTTTGTATTTCAGTTATTCCATTGACTCATTTTTCAGTTATTCCATTTTTGGGGTTTTCATGACCCTTTTGGGGGTTTTCTAGGTAAAAATACTAGACTGGTTTCCTTTTCTAGCTCATTTTACAGATCAGGAATTAAAGCGATAGAATTAAGTGACTTACCCAGGATCACAAAGCTAGTAAATGTCTGAGGCTGGATTTGGAACTCAGGAAGATGAGTCTTCCTGATTTTAAGCCCAGAGATCTACACACTGTTCCACCTAACTGACCCTCCTTCTCGTTGCTTGAGTACAAAAACACCCACAAAGACTTTTAAGGTCTTTAACTGATGCTTGACTGGTGAATCATGATGAACTACAGAATAAATTCAAGCTGTCCTCACTGTCTATCCTTGTTTATTCCTCTTCTCCTGCTAGGGCTAAGTCAATCTCTTTTTGTTAACTAACAAATGGCTTATAAGTGGCTCACATTGTTTCAGTAGCAAACCTAAACTACAGGGGTCTGACCTGAGTCATGCCCAGCTTAAAATATTACCCTGATAGTATGTGAGCCCTTTGAGGGTGGGCATCTCAAATATAGCATGGACAAAAGAGAACTCTGTTACTTTTCCTCCAAAATTCTACCCCTCTTCTCAACTTCCTGTTACCGTTACACCACTTTTTTTGGTCACCCTGGTTCAAAAACTCATATCCTTCTTTCTCTCACCAATATCCAATATCCAATTGCTTGACAGATCTTGTAATTTTCTTCTCTAGAATTTCTCTTTCATTCAACCCCTTCTCATCACTCGAATGACCTAAAATATAAAGTTATTTGCTTAGTATCAAAGTTTTTCACAACCTAGCCTCTTCCCATCTCTCCAATTTTCTTATATTCTACTCTCTCCATGCACTCTAAAATCCAGATATATTGACCCACCTGCCTTTCCTTACACGATACTCCATCTACCATCTTCGTGCTTTTGAGTTGATTACTCTCCATGCCTAAAGTATTCTCCCTCCAAATGTATGACTATTAGAATTTCTGGTCTCCTCTAATACTCAACTCAAACATAACCTCCCTTCAGGGATGCCTTTGCTGGTCTTCCCAAGTACAAGTGCCATTTCCTCTAAAGCTACTTTCCATCTACTCTGAAATTATCTCTTATGTTCTAATTTATGTATATTATTTCCTTTCTTAGAATATAGGTTTTTTGGGAGTAGAGACTATTTTTTTTATCCTCAGATCCTTAGCACATAGAAAATGCTTTCCTTTTGATTGATTGAAATATGGTTGTAAATCTCATAATAGCTTAGAAACATACGCAATTTAAACACATTTGAGTAACATTCATTGCAATAGTATCATTATGGTATTGTGAGGAAGACAAAGATAAAATAATTAAAAAACCCGATGGATTTTTTTTAGTATTAAATTGTGTGTGTGTGTGTGTGTGTGTGTGAGAGAGAGAGAGAGAGAGAGAGAGAGAGAGAGAGAGAGAGAGAAAGAGAGATAATGCTTGAGTCCACTTCCTACTTCAATCCTACCCAGAGTATAAAATAAAAAGCTCTACCACCACCCCACCTTTCACTGAATCCGTAGCATTTAATTAGAAATTCCTAGATGTTGGGATCTATGGGTATCCTCTGCAGGAGGGGAATGAGGTCAATAGAATCAGTCAGGGTTCCTTGTCTGACCAAGCAGCTATACCTTCTGGTAGGGATACTGCCTGACTTCCAAAGGGAGAGGATCACAGAGGCGGGCTGAAGAAAATACTTGGCATTTACCTGGATGGGGAAAATAGACGGAAATTTACATTCAGAACCAAAGAGGGAGGCTTTGATGGTAATCATGGACTTCTGGTGTGAAAGGTCTCTGGGATCAGTAATGTTTATGGAAGCCCTTGTACATTAAGCTTACCTTGACCTGTGTTTTTATATCAACTTGATATTTAATAAGAATTAATATGAACTCCTAGCAAGAATTGGATACCTGGATTGTTTTCCTCATCCTACATACTGAGTAAAGTTGTTGGTCTTGGTTCTTCATAGTTTACTTGTTTGCAACTCAAACAGTAAAAAACGTTGGAGGCTCACATCCATGAGAATGATTATATAATCGTAAACATTGCCTGTGTATTACAGTTACTCTAAGAGAGGGGTTCTCTTTCTTTTAGGAGGCAGTTGGGGTTAAGTGACTTGCCCAAGTAAGTGACTGAGGTTACATTTGAACTCAGGTCCTCCTGACTTCAGGTCCAGTGCTCTATCTACTGTGCCACCTAGCTACCCCTAATGTCCTGGTTCTCAAACTTTTTGGTCTCAAGAATCCTTTATAATCTTAAAAATTATGGAAGAAGTCTCAAATGGATAATATTTGTCACATTAGAAATTAAAATTTCTTAGTATTATGAAAATAGTTTCAACCTTGTGGAGCCCCTGAAAGTCTCTGGGAACATGTAGGGTTCCCAGTCCACTCTTTGTGAATCACTGCTTTAATTGAAGGAACAATGGATCATCATTCTTTACAGACTTTATTTTCATCCAAGAGATCAGACCAAGACTTGCATGAACACAGAACTTAAGACAAACCAGAATCAATGATTGGATTAATATTTTAATAATTACACACTTTTTACATTATGAAAATAAGTCATAAATAGTGTAAAAATAATTCTGAAGATCAACTTCTCACAAACTAGGGACCCCCTAGGCAAGTTAAAAAAAACAAACCTCAAATAAAACAAATGGAAAATAGAAAACCAAGGCAATATTTTCAAACTAAAACTCAAACCCATGCTGGTTTTTTTCCTGATTCAGCAAAGTCAGACATCAAGGTTACAATGAAGATAAAATAAGTCATCAAAATGTAACTTTGCTATTATTTACATAACTGGGAAATCCAGATTTGTGCCATATTTACAGTGATAAGACACATCATATTCTTAATATAATCAATGACATGAGACTGGCCCATAGAAAATTTCAACCCATAAGCAGTGTAAAGCTTGTTAAAATACTTTTTGCATTTTTCTCCTGTCATGTACTGATGAGATCACTTGTTTTCTGTAATACAAAAATAACTGCACATATTGATGAACTTAAAAAAAGTAAAAATTACAAATAAAATATATTTTCCAGAGGAAAAAGATGGTCAGATACATCTTTTACAAATGTTAATCAGTTGCACAGTATTTCTATGTTTCCAAACATGTACAAGAATAAAAAGCATATCCACAAAAATGTTAACAAAATGTAAAACATTTTCCATGAATCTAATTCAATAATATTTCTGAGATGCGTGCAAGTATCAACTATATTATGAGAAATTCTGATAAGTTTTGGTTAAATATCAGCAAATGTTGAAATAAAATTCTAGGCTGAATAAGGTACCCCTGTTTACCAAGTAAGAATAATTCTACTTATCAGCAGCGTGATTAGTTTTTTTTAAAACACTACATTTAAAGTGGCATTATTTTTCATGCTATTAATTCTGTAGTGGGTTAGTACAAACTCCACCAGAAATTAAGGTTGGAGGTGATTCCCTACTATGGGTCTCAATGAATCCAGCTAACCAAACCAATGCTTCCTGGAAATTATTTTCTTAATAAGTTAGCAGGATTGTGTTAATAATACTTTAGATGTAGTATTTTAATTGCAGCAACATCATGTCATTTAATCTGTTCACACTTAACTCTAACCATGGGTTCCCATACAGAACCAAGCTTTTAGAGGTACCAAAGTTTTCAGTTTAAAAAATGAAAAGTGAAGTGAGACTCTACAGAGATCGAAGGGCTCTCTCCTAGATAGTCTTGAAGACTTGCTTATAAAAACCAAACAATTTGATCATCAAGCAATAGAGCTCATGAAGCTTGAAATGCTGATATCTGTTTGCCCACCATGATGTTTTCATTTATTGGAAGGTGTTCAAACAGCAAAATAAAAACATAACTTATTTCTGCATAGGGCCATACTTTTAATAACAAACAACTAGAAAATGAGATTTTCAACTTTTCATGCTACATCAGCAAAGTGAAGAATGAGTTTGGAAGGGATCAAATGTTTCAAAATGCTATACACAATGTTTTCATAGGTGCATGCATGCTGATTTGACCATTTTCCAAACTTGTACTTATACATAGACTTTTGCTATTGTCAAAAAACATGTTTATGAAGCCAGATATATAGGTACTCCCTGTCTTATCAAAACATTATACACTGATGAGAAATTCACCAAAAAGAAAGGAAAAAAGAAAGGAAGTTTGTGTATAGCATCAACAACCTCTGTCATAGATTTAATTTTCCATAAACATTATCCAAAGTAAAAAGAAAAAGGGGGAAAGGAAATATTTCCTCAAGCCAGATTAAGATAAATTAAAACCAGAGAAAATGTATACATATTTGTGTCCTATGTTCAAGGTCCCTCTAGAGAGGGAATCTGTTATTGTTATTGATTGGAGTGAGTGTGGAAGTTGATAAATGAATATACAAAATAAGAAAAAAGATAAACCATGAGACACTGAGAGGATACACGTTCTATGTAAACACAGGTCAGTGAAACATTATAGCAGTAGAAAGGACTAGTCATTGAATCCTCATCACTGCAAGTCTGCTTGTTTTAAAAGGATTCCCCTCCTCTCCTATTCCCAAGCTTGCAGAAGCAGGCTGCCAAACAGACAAGTCATGGCCCATGATGGAGCTTATTTCCTCTCTCCACTATTCCAAGAAAAATAATATATTAGCCCTAAAACAAGGTCAAAATAGTTTTAAAGATAAAACAACCAGTTCTGTGTTTTCAAAGGATACTCTCTTTTTATAACTAGACTAAGCTTTTTATGTCCAGAACTTCTTATATGTACAAAAAGATCTACAAAGAAAATAGGCATCTTTCCAAAATCTGCATCCAAAGACATGACTAAGTCATTAGATCACACTGAATGTCATTCAAAGAGACCCTCATGTTAATAGAACTTCTCCAGTCAATGAAATGGATAACTACATCTTTTGTTGTGAGACAGAGTAATTGGCCACATTTGCAGATTGGAAAGAAAAGTTTTGGATGACATTTTGAGTCATCGTCCAGGAGTACTTTATGCCTATATGCTAGGTGTTCTCCCTGGACTGAGAAGTACCTTTGGTCATATTCCCAAGTACACAGAAATCAGGTTCACAGCTTCCTTTGTTCATGAAATAAAAAACAACACTGTCAAATCAGTTACAAAACTGTATATGCAGATGTTATAACAGCCCCTTAAAAAATTCAAAAAACTTAAAAAAAACTCAAAAGTTTTATTGAAGGTCATTCAAATGGGGGAAAAGATTAAGAAAAGTTTCTTTTGTTCTGTTTTGAATCTATGCAAACTCTAAAGAGTAATTTATCTCCATTCATTTCTATAAGAGGAAAACAAAGAAAAAAATGACAAGGATGAAATCTACCTGCCAAATTCTTATACTGACAGCTATTTTCTTAAAGACTCCAGAGCTCTAACCTCTTTAGAGCTCTGTTCAACACTGGCTTAAGACAGAGTACATTAGACAAAGAAGGACCTCTTTGCCCCATTCATCCAAGTCCCCTCCATCCTAACTTAAGTCATAGCACAGAAGATTAAAGTTGCTCCTCAAAGGCTTCCAAGAATGCTGGACAGGGCTCCGGAGTGGAATGTTACCAAAAATGTTGCAACACAGATGAATTAATCCAGTGATTTGATTACCCCCCACCCTGCCCACCCTGGAAAGAAATCACTGAAGAACAAAAGATATGCAGGTAAAATTAAAAAGAAAAAAGAAGGGGACATTTGTATGATTGATCATTCTGCTACATACTGTAAAAGAGAGATCATGAATTCCCTCTGAAATGCTGGCAACTGAATAAAAAGTGAGATGGAGATCATCTGTTTTTCTTTTCGGTTATTGAAAATGTGTGCATGGAATGGGAACTTCCCCATGAAAGGACACATACTCAGGAGGGGATCTGAATTATGGCATGGCTCAAAATTATAGACCTTCCTCCACTGAGACTTGTTTTGAGGTAACCTTTCCATTTTGAAAAGCCAGGAAAGTATTTCCCTTTCAAAGCATCCAAGAAATAGACAGCCTAAGATGGTTAGGGGTTTGGGACAAATATATGGAAACAGATGCTCCGTTTCTGAAAGAGCAGTTCTATCTCTGACATCTTTCTGATAGTTAAGATTTGGTCTGCAGATAAGACAAACATTTAGGTATGTAACCATAATTATAAAAGAATCTGAATATAGACAAAGCTTAGCTCTAAATAGAACCATGAGGAACAGAAAACGATTAGAGGTTAGAGGCACCTGGAACTGTATTTCAGGCAGGGAGTGTCCTTACATAGTAAATATTTATCATGTCAAAGAAAGTCAACACAAAAGCACTGAAATTATGAAAAAGCATCACTTGGATGCTCAAAAGTTAACAAAGTCAGGAATCTGAGCCTTCCTTCTTCTTCTTCTTCTTCTTCTTCTCCTTTGACTCTTTCCAGCTGTTGTCAATGGGATTAGTCACTACAGGCCAACTGTGTCACAGTGCTGGAGAGGAGAATGTGTCTTTTTTTTTGAATGTGAGAATACTCAAAGTTAAAAAAAAATAATTTTTTTTTTTTAGAAACAGGCTCACAAGATTTGAAGGGCTTCCAGTGCTTAAAAATTGGTCACAACAAATATAAAATAAAATGAAAACAAATAAACAAATACTTGGGAAGGGACAAGGTACAAGGAAAAGGTGGCCAAAAGAAAAAGAGAAAAAATTAAAAGAAATGAAAATGTCATCAGTTTCCAAAGTCCTGTAAAAAAGGTTCAACATGAATTGTTTCTCAAAAAAAAAAAATACACTGTCCAATCGTGTTGCAGCATGGACTGTCCAGAAGAGCTTGGCCATTTTACTCCGTAGGAGAGTGTTTGATTTTGACTTCTCATCAAAGGCCATCCTTTCTTTAGCAACCCTATTATGCAACATGGTGATCACCAGCTGTCCCATTTCTCAGAGAGAAGGTCTGCTGTTTCAAATATCTCCTACCTCAGAAGAACCACTGGACATCTCCTCCATCTTTCCAAACCACCCATATTTTCACTTGTAAAATTCTTTTCAAAAAGTTTATTTTAAATTAAAAAAACTTTTTTTTTCTCCTCTGGGTGTTTGCTTTTGTAAACCTCTTTCCTACTCAGTCACACAAGAGACAGCGCGTGATGCTGAACTTGTCCACCTTGGACATCTTCACTGCCAGGAGCAGTACAAGGAAAACTGTTGGTGGGCAACAGGCCTGGCACCTTGTGTTTTCAACCAAGGTGGCCGATGGGACCCCACAAAACTGGAAGCTGTTGCTCTGCAGTCAGGACTGCAGCTCCCTCAAAATACAAGACCTTTTCTCGTGTTCTTGCTCCACGGACTTATCTCTTTTTGGCAATAAGCCACGGTGTGACCCCCTTGGGAATGACAAAAGGAACAGAAACGTTCAGTGACTGGGATCAAAGGTGTCAGCAAGCAGAGGGTTAGCATCAGACAAGCAGGTTGGGAACACACTTCATGCTCTTTTAGTTTACATCAACAGTTTAGAGGGGTGTGGGTCAATGGTGGTGGCCGAGGTGAATGTGGATGAGAAGACATTCAGCTTTACATACAATCAGTCAGTGCCAATACATTTCATAGCTTTTAGTCCATATTTGGTCACAATTTCATGTAAACGACTAGTTCATAGAACTTATTGTGCATGGGAGTCCAATGAAAAGGAATATGGAAGGTACAATCACGCTCTTTCTCTGCTATTTCCACATGGCTACATGTCGTCATACCAGAGAGTTCTCAGTCTGGATGTTGTCAGGTTTCTCTCTCCATGGTTTCCTATACTTCCTAACTTCAGATGTAAGTGAAGAAAAGATGTACACACGGCCAATTTAAACAGGTAGAAGCAGCTACATGTAAACATATCTCAGACTTGTAAAATCTATATTTCATTTTTCAACTATAAATACAAAATGTAGAGCATTATATACACAACTTCATGCTTGTAAGGTTAGATTCGTCACTGCAGGAAAACAAACAAAAACAACAGGTAATATTAGTAGTCTGGAAATTAAGCCACAGAAAACTTGGTGAACAAAACAACTGAGAGAATAGAGACCATTGTTTATCAACTAAACCCCAACTGGATTCCCTCTAGAGGAAGCTTCCTCTTTAAAAAAGTTTAAAACAAAGCAGGTGGGTAGAACAATGCATAGAGTACTGGGCTTGGGGACAGAAAGACCTCAGTCCAAATATGGTCTCAGTTACTTGCTACATATGTGACCCTGGGCAAATCACTCGACCTTTATCTGTATCAGTTTTCTTATCTGTAAAATGGGGAAAGCAATAACATCTTCCAGGATTGTTGTGAAGACAAAAATGAGATGAAATTTGTAAATCTTAAAGCTTTATATAAATGATAGCTATTATAAAGCAGCTAGAGGACACAGCCAGAACTAAAGTTAGAAAGACTCATCTTCCTGAGTTCAAATATGACTTCAGACACTCACTAACTGTGTGATCCTAAGTTAGTCACTTAACTCTTTGCCTTAGTCTCCCCATCTGTAAAATGAATGTGGGAAGGAAATAACAAACTGCTTCAGTATTTTTGCCAAGAAAACCCAAATGGAGTCACAAATGGTCAGACACGACTGAACTACAACAAAATGATTACTAATGAAATCAAAACCAAAACTACTGGCTATATTCTGCATGTCCAGCCCTTTACTGTGCTGGTCCAGCCCTCTCAGGGGCTATGAAAACATCTGTCTTATGTGAATGGCTGCTCATTTCCTTTTGTCACTGAGTAGTTTGTAATTAAAACATCTTCTTTTAGCCTCTGACTTATAGAATTATTGGAATCACATAGTATAGCAAAGTGCTAGATTTACAGAGATAGGAGTTCAAACCCTGTCTCAGGAAACTTAGTAACTGGATGATGCTGAGCAAGTCAGTTCACATCTATAAAATATGGTAGTTTGACTTGATTACTTCTAAAATCCCTTCTAGCTCAAAATCTAGGATCCTTTGATCTATTTGAAAGGATGTGACAATTTCCTGTTGTATGGCTTCATTCACAATGGAGACTTGTGACTGCTTAGTGCCTGGGGTGAGGAAACTTTGGCCTTGAGGTCACATGGGACCCTCTAGGTCCTCAAGCATGGCCCTTTAACTGAATCCAAACTTCCAAGAACAAATGCTCTTAATAAAAGAATTTATTCTGTAAAACTTGGACTCAAAGGACTGCAACCAAGGACCTTGAGGGCCACATATGGCCTCTAGGCCAAAGGTTCCCTACCCCTGGGTCCTAACCCTTCTCATGCCTCTCTCTCCTTATCTCCACCTGTTGGCTTCCCTACCTACCTTCAAGTCTTCATTCAGATCTCTCCTACTACAAGAGGCCTGTCCTGGTCCCCCTCAAAATTGGTGCCTTCCCTCTGAGGGTATCACCAATTCATCCTGCAAATAACTTGTATGTTCATAATTATTTGCATGTTATCTTCCTGTTAGACTGCGAGTTTCCTGAGGGCAGGATACCTGTTCTTGACTTTTTTTGTATTCTTAGTGCTTAGCAGAGAACACTTATTGACTTGACTGACACCGCTCTTGTATATCCCCTGTTAGAATGTAAGCTACTTTACAATAGTAACTCTCTCTCTCTCATTTGCATTCCTAACATCCAACACAGTGCCTAGCACATGTTAAATATTTAATAAATGCTTGTTGACTTATCAATAACCAACTTGTACTAGCTATACACCCTTCAGTGCCCCCAGGCAACTCTCAAAGAAGCCAAATTACAAATGAATTGCCAATATGCGAAGGCTGAGAGAAGTCCTACACTGCAAATTCCCCATGTAAATGAAATCACAGGTCTGGATCCCTCCCCTCCCCGCCACCTTCCTATACCATCAAATATACATGGAAAAGTAATATGCATTTCCTTAAGATGGAAATCAAAAATATTTTAAACATGTTAAACTCATTATAAGAAAATACGTTTCCTTTAAACCTCCCTTTTCCCCAATCTGCAACTATGGTATAAATTTCAGGAAAAAAAAAAAAAAGGAAACCCTTCAAAAAATAAAGTGGTATTCAAAGGGTAATCAGATTGAAGTTAGCCAGTTCAGATTCTGGCTCTGACACTTTTTAGAGGACTTTCTTCTCTCAGGATCCTCATTTCTTTTCTTTTCTTAAAATTTAATTAATTTATTTGTTTTCAGTCTTCAACAGTCACTTCCATAAGTTTTACATTTCCTCCCTCTCTCCTTCCTCCCTGAGATGGCATGCAATCTTATATGAGTTCTACACATACATCAGGCTCTTCATTTCTTAAATGCGGATAATATTAGCACTACCTACCCTACAAGAGTGTTATGAGTAAAGCATTTGTACAGACCTTACAGTGATTTATAACAGTATTAATTATTAGAGGTAAAAGGTTCTGATGTTCTAAGTTTTAAGAATCTCCTAAAATCCTCAGCCAATCAGAAGCTATCACCAGGCTAGATTGAGGCTGTAGGAAGTTCCCATCCTGGTAAGGTTTGAAGAAAGACAGTCTTTACATATCCACTAGTTCCTTCTTAGGAACAAAATGCAGCTATTTGATTGACCACTCCAGGGCACATACTTCATGTGGGTCATTTCACTTAGAAATATGAACCTATAAACCAGAAACAAAAGTCATTTGAACAAAGATCAGTTGGCATTGCATGAGCTCAGTGTCTTGTACATTCCTTGTGCAGAGCTCAATACATGGCTTTTGACAGATTGAACAAAATGAATGAACGAATTATTGTTGGAAGAGGCCCTAACCAAAGAGACTTGTCTAATTAATCACAGTGATTTATAGTCCTGGGATGCTGGTTCAGGTAGGGTTTCTGGTTTGGTTTGGTTTGGTTTGGTGTTTTAGACTAGACCTATGATTATATTAGTACAGAGAGCTTCTGGTGAGGAAACTTTCTCTACCCAATTAGCATCAGCTTTGCACCTCACCATCTTAAAGCATTCCCCAAGGCATGAAAGGTCAAATGATTTTCCAAAACTCACATAGCTAGGATGTGTTGGAGATGGAGCATGAGCCCATGTTTTCCTCACTCTAATGTCAGCTCTCCGTTCACTGCCTCATGCTACCTTGAAGAAAATGATTAATCCTAGAGTACGAGCACTAAAGTCAAGAAGACTCCTTTCCTTGAGTTCAAATCTGGCCTCAGACACTTACTAACTGTGCGACCTTGAACCAGTCACTTAACTCTCTTTGCCTTAGTTTTCTCACCTATAAAATGAGCTGAAGAAGGAGATGAGGTCACGAAGAATCAAACACAACTGAAATGACTGAGCAACAACAAAATATAATAAATAAACAGAAGCTCATTTTTTTATTGAGGTTTTCATATGTTAATCTCACGTTATCCTCATTGCAACCGTGGGAGGTCGGTGATGTTATCATCCATCATTTAATAGATGCAGAAACTAAAACAGACAGAGGTTAAGTGACTTGACCAGGATCACACAGGTGGTAATGATCTGAGGCTGGATTTGAATTTGGACCTTCTTGACTCTCTCTCTAACCCTCTCAATCCACTGTCTACCTCATGGTTTTATTTCTTTCAAAGTCAGGTGTTGCTAGTCAAAAATACATGTGCTATGAGTGGGTTAGAAACTTGGAGAAATGAAACATTTCCATTTCTGAATTCAAGGATTGCAAACTAAAAGAGTCAGTCTTTTGGACAGGATTAAAAAGTGATAAGTAGTTCAATTACTTCAATTAGGGAATTGAAAATAAATGGTAATTCAAGTGCTGCATGCTGCTGAAGTACTCTTTGAATGGACTATGATTGTCAATGGGCATCACACATAAGAGTCTACCTCTTGGAGAATCATCTGATCTCAAATATAGATAGCAACTTATTTGACAGCTTGAAAAAGACGTACAGTTTGGAGCACTAAATAAATGAAGTCATCAACAGAGAATTTTTGTTTTCCCAAATCAATTGTATTTCTTGACCAAGTCAGTGAAACTTTGGTTGTGCAAGGGAAAGAGTTGTTACAGGGACTGACCTATTTTCAGAAGTTCTGGAGTGAATGAAAGCAGACAGCTCTTTTCTATGCCTCCAAAAGCCCACATGGCTCTGGGCTTCATGAATATGAGCCACAGAAAATTGGGGAAATGAATCCAACAAATGTTGATGATATTGGCTTCATAGTTTAATTTCACGTACTCTTTTCCTTGGTTAGTGCTTTGCTCCCCACTTTAGCTGGATTTCTTCTTTTTACTTAACTAGTAAACTATTTTTCAATTTATAATCTCAGGTACTAATAGGTTAAATGCCCCATACGGATCCATACAACCAGACAGGGGATTTAAGAGGTTGATCTTGAACCAATCTAAGGCTTGATTTCTATTCTCTATGGTATATTCATTCTCTAAATATTATATATGACCTTTTACAACAACTGTTCTTTCCCTAAAGCCTATCTTTGATGCCTTATCATGGTATAGAGGGAGCCCTGGGTTCTTAAAGATCATACTCAGTGAAATGTCTCTTTTCTCTGGTCTGTCCTACCAAGCTGGAGAGATTGCATACAGGCCCAGAAATGGATGGCTTGTCTAAGGACTAGTACAGCTAATTTTGAGGAGCCTCAGCACCAACAGGTCACCAAGGGGAAAAGAGGGTATTATCTTTAAATTTTCTGCCTGCAGTGGGCAGAGTCAAGATAGCAGAGAAGAAAGATGCACATACTCTGACTCTTTCCCCACAATCCATAAAATATTTGTAAAAAATGACTCTCAACAAATTTTAGAGCATCAGAAGCCACAGAACAACAGAGTGAAAGAGATTTCCAGCCTAAGGTAACCTGGAAGGCTTACAGGAAAGGTCTATTGCATGGGGCACAGAGCAGAGTATAGCACAATCTTGGTCATGTGGCACCTGGAGGAACAGGATCAAAACAGGCCTCAGGGGCTGAATCCCTAGCAGTAGTGGAGATTCTCAGATCTCTCAACCCAAAAATGCCAAAGACAACTTCAAAGGTCAGTGAGAGGGCTTTATCAACTAAATCAGAAGGGAGTAGGGTCCCCCGCTAACCCCAACCCCAGGCAGTGGTGGTGGAGGCAGTGGCAGAGGCTGCAGTGGTGGTAGCAGCAGCATCCATTTCTGGAGTCTTCTGCCTAAAGTCCCTCGGGGAATTGAGCAGCTGATCTGAATCTCAGCCCTGAGCACAGTCCTGGGGTGAGGCAGAGTTGGATATGGTTGTGGAGAGGGAATTCTACTACTTGCAGATTCTGGGCAGAAAAATTTTTGGTTCATCCCAGACCAGTGCACAGGCAAGGAGAAGAGGAAACTCCTCTCCCTTTATTGTACCACCTTGGAGGAACTGAGAACTTACAGGTCCCCAGATTATACCCTCCTCTTGACAAAGGACTGAAAAGTTAAATAACTGGCTGGGAAAATACTCAAAAAAGGGAAAAAATAAGACTATAGAAGGTTACTTTCTTGGTGAATAGGTATTTTCTTCCATCCTTTCAGATGAAGAAGAACAATGCTTACCATCAGAGGCCTCTAAAATAAATATGTAATGGTCTCAGGCCATGGAAGAGCTCAAAAAGGATTTTGAAAATCAAGTAAGAGAGGTGGAGGAAAATTGGGAAGAGAAATGAGAGCAAAGTAAGAAAATAATGAAAAGTGAGTCAACAGCTTACTGAAGGAGAGCCAAAAAAAAGCTGAAGAAAATAACACCTTTAAAAATAGGCTAACTCAATTGGCAAAAGAGGTCCAAAAAGTCAGTGAGGAGAAGAATGCTTTAAAAAGCAGAATTAGTCAAACGAAAAAGGAGGTTCAAAAGCTCACTGAACAAAACAGTTCTTTCAAAATAAGAATGGAGCAGATGAAAGCTAATGGCTTTATGAGAAACCAAGAAATTACAAAACAAAACCAAAAGAATGAAAAAATGGAAGATAATGTGAAATATCTCATTAAAAAAACAGTTGACCTGGAAAATAGTTCCAGGAGAGACAAATCTAAAAATTATGGGACTACCTGAAAGCCATGATAAAAAAAGAGCCTATATATCATCTTTCATGAAATTATCAAGGAAAACTACCCTGATATTCCAGAACCAGAGGGCAAAATAAATATTGAAAGAATCCGCAGATCACCTCTTGAAAGAGACTCAAAAAGAGAAACTCCTAGGAATATTGT
>CM053774.1:89025075-89153766 GCA_028658325.1 Potorous gilbertii | reverse complement strand
TTGATGAAAAGACCAGAACTGAATAGAAAATTTGACTTTCAAACACAAGAATCAAGACATGCATGAAAAACTAAACTGAAAAGAGAAATCATAAAGGACTTTCTAAAGTTGAACTGTTTACATTCTTACATGGAAAATAATATTTGTAACTCTTGAGACTTTTCTCAGTATTTGGGTAGTTGGAGGGATTACACACACACACACACACGCACACACACACACACACACACACACACACACATATAGACAGAGGGCGCAGGATGAGTTGAATAGGAAGGGATGATATCTAAAAAAATAAAATTAAGGAGTGAGAGAGGGATATATTGGGAGGAGAAAGGGAGAAATGGAATGGGGAAAATTATCTCTCATAAAAGAGACAAGAAAAAGAAAAAGTTTTTTCAGTGGAAGAGAAAAGGGGGAGGTGAGAGGAAAAAAGTGAAGCTTACTCTCTTCACATTCAGCTTACAGAGGGAATAACATACTCACTCAATTCGTTATGAAAATCTATCTTACACCTCAGTGAAGGAGGGGAAAAGCGGACAAGTGGGGTGAGGGAGATGATAGAAGGGAGAGCAAATTGGAGAAGAGAGTAATTAGAAGTAGACACTTTTGGGGAGAGACGAGGTCAAATGAGAGAATAGAATAAGTAGGGGACAGGGTAGGATGGAGGGAAATATATTAAATCTCACACAACATGGCTATTATGGCAGTCTTTTGCAAAACTACACATATAGCCTATATTAAATTGCTTGCTTTCTTAGTGGGAATGAGTGGGAGGGAGGAAGGGAGAGAAGGTGAAATTCAAAGAATTAGAAATGGGTGTTGAGAATTGTTCTTGCATACAACTGGGAAATAAGAAATACAGGTAATGAGGTATAGAAATCTATCTTGCCCTACAAGAAAAGAGAGAAGATAGGAATAAGGGAAGGGTGGGATGTGATAGAAGGGAGTGCAGATTGAAGAAAGAGGTAATCAGCATGCAAAGCATTATGGGGTGGGGGGAGGGGAGAGATGGGGAGAAAATTTGGAACTCAAAATTTTGTGGAAATGAATGTCAAAAACTAAATATAAATAAATTATATACATTATAAAAATAAATAAATTTTCTGCCTGCTCTGCTTTCTAACTTTTGTGACAGATGATGACTATTTTGGACTCCAAAGACTAAGTTTCAGAAGGGTTACCATCTATAGGGGTAAAGAAAGTTACATGAAATCAACCCTCTTCTGATGGATCCAATCATTGTTACATTCTATTAAATAGCTTAAGAAGTGTATTTACTCTGGGTTTGTGTTTCACAATACTGCTACCCATATTAACCATTACAAAGAATTTGGCAGAATTATATTTTTAAATGCCAGTATTAGGTGAACATTAAAAATGAAAAAGAAGATTTTCCAAAGGCTTACATCTACTCTGAGTACTTTATATTTTCAAAGAAATACAAGCCAGGAAGATACAAGGTCTTTTCCCACAAGCAAATCTCTATGTATGTAAACTCTTGCCTCAAGCTAGGACACATATCTGAAACAAAAGATTAACTAAATATTTAAAAAGTCCAAGCTGTTTTGGATATTTTCCATGTTCATCTAGCTAAGCACAGCCATTTATTGGAGCAGTTTGGCCACACAGTGGGGACTGAGGGCAAAAGGATGGATTTTGAATTGTAAAGTTTGCAAAATGTTTAATGCATTTCCCCTTTGCTCCTCACAACAACCCTGGGAAGTAGATGCTATCATTATCCCCATTTTAAAGATAAGGAAACTGAGGCTAATCACTGGTCCATGATCTAGGATCTATACAATTATCAAGGTTTTGAGACTGAGTATGAAATTAGTTCTTTCTGACTTCAGGTCTAGCACTCTACCATTTTGCCACCAAGCTACCTCAAAGTTCTAGAAAGATAGTAAGTATTGGCCTGGACTCAAAGACCTTCCCTTGAATGACAAAGAATGGTTTCAGTTGACCGTGTATATTATAATAAAACAGCCTTGCTATTTCTCTTGTGTCATGTCCAATTCTTCTCATTTGGGATTTTCTTGACAAAGATACAGGAGTGATTTACCATTTTCTACCCCTGTTCATTTTACAGGTGAGGAAACTGAGGCAAACAGCATTAAGTGACTTGTCCAGTCACATAGCTAAAAAGTGTCTAAGGCCACATTTGCACTCAAGTCTTCTTGACTCCAGACCCGGCATTCTATCTACTTTGCCAACTAACTAAACCATGCCTGCGATAAAGCACGTCAGCATCATCAGTTTTCAAAATGGAATTCTGAATTAAGGGTCATTTTTGTTCCATTATATGCCAGTGACTTTTCCTTTAATGTACAGACAAAATCAGGGGAACTAATAAGCTGTGTGCAGTGTTATAAAGGTTGGCTCTGGAGTGCCAGCTTTGCCACCTGCTACCAAATGAACTTGAATAAATTAACTAATCTCACTGGGTCTCATCTGTAAAATGAGGGGTCAGATTGGATGAATTCTAAGGTCCCTTCCAGCTCTGATTCTATAATTCTTTGAATGAATGGTCACACACCTTTAAACACATCTTAAGTTTATCTGACTTTTGCCCAACAATCAATGTAGCATTGCAGGGGGAAATAAATCTTTAGATTTTCTTCCTGCTCAGTTTAATAGATCAGACTGATAGAGTTCTACCATTTTCAAACCCAGTGATTTATCCAAGCAATGTTTTACCCTCTGCTGTTAAATATAGGTATATTTACTATAGACAGAAATTGGGAATATTTTAGCCAGAAGAATAAGGGAGAGGCAAACAGTTACTATTAAGATAGACTGTCCCTTTCCATGACCAGCTTCAAAAAGGGTAATTTCTAATAAATGTAACTGGTAAGAATCAGGGACTAATTTACATCCCTTTTCAGCAATAACCTGTGAATAAATTTCACATAAAGACATATTTCTAAAAGAGACTCAATTTCATGCTTGTTCATGATTGACTTTCCTGAAGGTTGTTCTAAAATGCACAAAAAGGTCCAGAAAGCTTTAGTCCCCATCAAAGCAAAGGAGAGTCCATCTTAATAGAAATATTCCCTTGATCTTACCTTTTGCCAGCACCCAGGCATCGGTAATCCATCAGGCCCCTGTTCCAAGGAAAATGAAAAGGACATTTCTCAGTATGCCAAAAGGAGAGAGAACTTCAGAGTTATGGTCAAAGGCTTAAAAGTAAAGATGTTCTAATCCTAAAGTTTGAGTCTATACTTCTGCCTTTATTTTCTTAGTGGGATTTCTTTAAGTAGCATATAACATTTCAATTCAAATCAAGGAAATTCAAATTTCCTCTAGAAAGGGAATGGTTAGAGCTTAACAAACAAAATCAACTAAGAACATAGCAATTTTGAAAAGCACACTAAGAAACTGACAGATTACAGTATGGCTCCTCATTGTATTATAGCTGTAATTTGAATGTGCTTATCTTTTCATTATCTTTATTAAGCTTCTGATTTATCTGCACCGAACCCTGCCTCATCAGAGTAATCTATGCATGTAAAGATAAATGATCAATGTCTTATCATTTGTATCTGAAGTTTACAATTCACAGCACGCTTAAGACCATACTTCCTTTCACTTTAATTTTTTTCTCTTTAGATCATCAATCACAGTAGAACCTGCTCATCTAATTGAATTGAAAGTCATACTGCAGTCAAAGAATTCTATTCATCTTTCCTTCTCTGTATAGGGGTGTGCTGGAGTCAGTTTGAATTTGTCTGAGGAGAGCCAATTATTAAAATTTCAGTGTGAGCATTCACATCTTCAAAATCGGCAAATGCTAAAAAGCAGGTTTTGATTTATTGTTTTATTTATTTAAACTTGAGAAAGTGATGGAAAAAATTAAATAATGCAGATCAAACATAAAAGTGCAGGTGGGTATTCTTCCTCAGAGAGCCTATTGTTAACATTTCTTAGCACACTGCCATTTGTACACTTTTAGTATAGTGCACAAAATCCCTTCCATTAGAAATTTAGTACTCAGTACCCACTCAGTTTCTTATTTGTTAAACTTGACAGAGAAGTCCTGTAATTTTTAGTGTGTGGGGAACTTTTCTTCTATTACAAAACACATTCTACTTACAAGTGTAAGACATGCTCTAGATACAAATGATATTACCAAGACCATATTATGAAAGCATGCTTATGTTTTACCCATGAAAGATAACTATGGAACCAAAGCAAACAAAAGACTTGACACTTTTTATTATAATTCTCTAAATAGAGAATTAATATATTCTCTTCTGAAAAATCTAATCTGAAGAACATTCACCTTTCCAGAAGCGTGCTTAGCTGACAAATCGTAAAATAACATGCAGATCAGGTGTAACCCTCCCCACCCCCACAACTAATTATAAAATAGGAGACTTCAGGAAATATCCTTCTTTTAAAAAATAAGTAACAAAAACCTCAAATCCTTAAAAACATCTTTAGATTTTGGGGGAAAACTTTTTAGCACTGCCAGATTGGTACCAGAAAAAAGGATCAATAGAAGAATTTTAGTATAAAGAGAAATTGGAGATCATGTTAACAGAGAGTAAGGAAGCACAATGGATTTTGTCAAGTAAGTTCTAAAGGGAGGGACCATTAAATTGGAAATGTTAAGCCAAAAAAGGAGAGCGAGGGATTTGGGATGCAGACCATTACCATCTTTAGAAGGATGATGAAATGATCCTGCCAATTTTGGGGGTAGAGAGACTATGTTGCCATTTCATTATTACCTTGAATTCTTATATGCAATAATGCTAACAACACTAGTCTGTCAGATCTACCCATGAGAAGGTCTATGTCCAGAGGAGGCTCCAGACGTGTCACCCTTGAGGTGCGGGATGAGTAAAAGAGCACTCAACCTCTATTGGACCTCAGGGCCACCAATAGGATTAGCTCAGCCAATCCTGGGAAGCAAGAATGGGTCTACCTGGGAGTTCTTAGTACTGGGGAGGGAAATATGTTAGAAGGAATATGGGTACAAAGGCCCAAGTCAGGGGATGCTGGCATAGGAGGTTTTTTTTCCCTCTATTATGGAAAGTATTGACCAAAAGAATCTGCTCATACTAGATCCTCCTTCAATGAACCAGCCAGACTAGTGAGGCAGGGCAAGATACAAAAGTGCACATTTTGTTTAGGATGGGAGCACAGACACTTCCTGATAAGCTGAAACTGGCATGAAGATTTGAAATTCCTGACATGGAAGGATGGGATACACCAATGGTGGACAAGTAGAAATTTGGGGCCAAGACGGAGGAGAACCCTTTTAAACTGGGATCTCTCTCTCTCTCTCTCTCTCTCTCTATCCCTACCTATCTCTATTTATCTCTCTGTCTCTACCTATTTCTATCTATCTATCCATCTATCAATCAATCAATCTATCTACCTATCATTGATCTATCTAGTGGATAAGTTTTCCCAGGCCTTGGTAGATTTAAGGTGACATATCCTTAAATGATTGAGCTTAGGTGATCAGTTTCTGCCTGGGTCCTCCATTCTCATGAGCCATATCTAGAACTAGACAAGAAGATGCTCAGCAAGTTGCATGTCAATGAACCTTGAACTAATTTACTATTAATGCCCAGACTGAGAAGTTTAGTCAGGAGAGAGAGAGAGCTTGAAAATATTCTCCAGTTCTCTAGAATTAGGCTGATACTAGAAGAGGCTTTCTTTGCAAACTATGGGTGGTGGACATTTTTTTTTAACTTTTAACACTTCATAGTGCCTCCTATCTTAAATCACATGAGGTGATTTGATATTATCGGCAAGTAGGGATCATAGACTTTAGATCTGGAAAGGACTTTAAGGGTCCTCTAGTTGAGACCCCTCATTTTACATGGGAAGAACCAGAGACAAAGAAAAGGGAAATGACCTGTCCAGGATCTCACAACTAGTAAGTGTCTGAGGCAAGATTTAGACTCAGGTCTTTCCGACCCTAAGTCTAACACTCATCTATTACACTACTTATGTATAAATAAGATTAAAAAAAAATTTTTCCCCTGTAGGTTGTCAGGAACTCATTGAAATCCAGAAATTTGGAGATGTGGAAGATTGAAACCTGAAGAAGTCACTGGTAAACTGGAGATAAGGGTTTGCTGAAGAGGACAAAACAAAGCAAACCATGAGGTTCTTGGATAGAGATGATCTGTTCCCATCAATGTTTCAACTATTGTGGAGAACTAATAGCCTTCCATTCTACTTTAAAAAGTAAATTGAAAGTAGTCTTCTAAAGCTTAATTTTGGCAGCTTGCTCTTGTCCCTACATAGACAGGAACTTGATGATCAAGATGAAGATTTATTTGTCTTCTTTTAAAAAAACATAAAAAATGAAATTATAAGAAAATGATATTTATGGCCTGTTTCAAAGGACACAGAAATATGGTGGCCATGTCAAGTGTAAGCAAAAGACCAGGGAGTTTAATTCACATGCACTGATACAAACAAAAACCAAACACCCCCAAACCCTCACTGGCTCTCTCCATCTTGCGTTAGTCTCCGGAGGAACCAAATGATCCATGCACATGCATGTAAATAGGTTGAACATGTAAAGCTTGCTTCAGAAAGGCTTGCTTTACATCGCTAGAGACTGATGTGCGATCACACAGAGGAACCACATGCAGGGTTGGTAGGAAAGAGAAATACTGTACCAATTGGCAAGGGGCATCCAGCCCATCCAGGCCAGGCTGACCCGGCTCCCCTTTTTCCCCCTTAACTCCACGGAAACCCTGTTTGATGAAGATTAACTTGTAACATTACTGACAAAAGAAAGGTCTTTAAGTACTAAGGCTGTGGAAGAAAACAAGAATTTGTAGGCAGAAAAAATGAGGAGAAGAGCAATTCTGGAGCAGCTTTCAATGGTTGGGGGTTGGTAGATCTCAGTGGTTGGGGGTTGGTGGATCTCAATGGTTGGGGGTTGGTGGATCTCAATGGTTCAACGGATGGAAATACGCTCTGCACACAGCTCCATGAAGGGGTTAATCTTTTAAATGACTCCGTTTTTAAGCCATACAAATTGAGGCACCATACAGTCTATGCTGTTTTCTCTTTGAGTCTTACCTGTGTGGTTTTTTTTTGGGGGGGGGGCTCCATTTTAAGATCATTTCCTTAGGATTAATATACTCAAGAAAAGACCCTGTGATAAGAGCAGGTTCTTTAGGACTGATTAACATCTGTAATTACTTCCAGTTTACTCCTCTCCCATTTTATTCTATTTCTTATTTTACTTTAGACATCAGGACAGACTTCTATGAATGACACATACCAATGGGCAAGGTGCATCTAATCCAGGGGCACCCTGTTCTCCTTTCTCCCCTTTGGGCCCCTTTTTGCCTTTCTTTCCCTTTTCCCCCTGTGGACACAACAGTTTGGATAAAACAGAGATTTCATTTTGGGGGTGCAGGTGGAAAATATATATATGTATTGGTTCAAAGGACAGTTTTAGCCAACAGAAGCCTAAACAAACATTTACCACTCTGTTCTGCTTGGGATGAAAAATATGTGGAAAACCCAATTGTATTAGCAGATCACACCAGTCTCCCCACACCCCCCCCATGAGTCCTGGGCATCTGCACATAGGTCATAGTTTGAGAGATTCGAGCAATTTTAAAGTGGAGAACTGACACACAAACAGAGTGGAAGGACAATGCTGGTATTTTCTTCATCCACAGCATCCTCAAGGATGAAATGTTTCAGTGACACATAGTCTAGCTGGGCTGACATAAACAATAATATGGCGATCATCCGTCTTGTCAGGTAGAAGACAGCAGAGTGGGTCCCAGAAGGACCCAGAAGGCAGATGAAGTTCCCAGGGAGGCCAGATCCTTTTCTGAACTCTTCTCACTTGTGGCCATGGACATTTTTAACCCTGCAACAGCAGACTGAGGTCATGCTAATCTAGGAATACTGGAAAGAATGCTCTAACTTTCAGAAACTATGCCAGATGTTTTTGCTTTCTCTCCCAACAGTTGGTACTGTTTTATAAGGTCATCTAAGAATTGTTCAATATCTTAAAACATATGGATATTTAGTCACAGACTCTATTAACAATGGAATCCTTTTTTTCAAAAGCTAGTGTGGCTTTTATGTATGGGTCACTGAAACAAGTCACTGAAAATGCTTTCTTTTTTATTTATTTATTTATTTTCCTGAATACCAATTAAAGAGTCAGGGATATTTATAAGTCTCAGGTTTTGTGGGGATTTTTCCCCAGTTATTTTCCCATTGATCCCTTGCCAGATGATCAGAGTGGTAATGAGTTTCTGGCTTACTCTCAATTTAGCAAAAGCAAAAGTTGTTCTGTTTAAAATAGGAAAAGCAAGGTGGACTCAGTGGTACTAATAGTAACAAAAAATGAAGGCATCAGGATGATTATGCAGTGGAATAGTAGCCATAGGAAATTAGTATCAGCTGTCAAGGTAGAGGTGGTAGAAAATTTAATTGGCAAGAAGGATTGTTTGGATGGAGGAATTTTCAGGAAAGGCAGCAAAAAGAGGAAAAGGAAAGAATGCCCGTCTGGATAGGGAAATGTAGCCAGCAAATAGATAATCAACAGTTTTCACCAAGGCAAAAACACATGGATAATCTATATGCAAGGCAGAGGCAGCTTTTAACACTTTAAAAATAATTTATAAGGCTAATCAGTATTTAAAGGAGAACACGAAATGTAATGGATTCCACATTTAAATTAGTGAGTTCATTTTGCAATCAGGCTATATAATGAAATTAAGCTTAAAATAAATGCTGAAGCAAATAATCAGACTCATCAAAGAAGACATACATGGGGACCACCAAGTACTAGAAGAGAAACATTCAAGTATATGCATTAATTCTGCCAGAGGATGAGCAGAAAGTTCCTCATCTGGCTCCTGGGTGCCAAAAAGGAGTCATTGAAAGACCTCAAATCAAAGCCCTGGGTCAGTATGTCTTACTTTAATGCTGGAGGAAGATGAGAAATTCTGTTAGAGTCAGTTGTCTCTGACCAAAGATAGGAATTATGGGTTGGGTCATTAGGAAAGTAGATAGACCAAGTAAAGATAATGGGAATAATGTTTTAAGACCATTCAGTCTTGCAAACGAATGCATGTCCTCGTTTAACACTTATTTTTAGGGCAGCAAAGTGGATAGATAGCCAGAAAGATCTGGGTTCAAGTCCTACCTCTGATACACACTATGTGACTGTGACCTCTCAATCCTTTAGACAATTCTCTAAGACTATTTGTTGTCATTTTTTTTAGTCATGTCAGTTCAGTCAATCCCATTTAGAGTTGTCTTGGCAAAGATACTGCAGTGGTTTGCCATTTCCTTCTCCAGCTCATTTTATAGAGGAGGAACTGAGGCAAACAGGGTTAATTGACTTGCCCATGGCCACATGACTAGTAAATGTCTGAGGACAGATTTGAACCCATGAAGATGCGTGTTCCTGACTCCAAGACCAGGGCTCTATTCACTGTGTCACCTAGCTGCCCTACTGTAAGACTATAGATTGCAGAAAAGATGCCAACCTGCACTGTCAGGGAGATATCTAGAGCAATGAAATAGTCTATAGTCTAGTCCCTATCCCGAAAGCAGAATTGATTTTGGGTCACACAACTCACCTCTTGAGTCATGGTTAATTCTCCCTCTGCTATATATGACCATGACCAGTTGTCATGGGACTGAATATTGCAAAATGTTATTTTGGTAATTCAAGTACATTGAACACAGACTATCCAACCCTACAGCTTGAGGCTACCAAATGAATTCTAGTGGGAAAAGGGTTTGGGAATCAAATCACATAAGAAGCCTCTGGCATGCATCAGGCTTCAGGGAAAAGAGGTATTATTCTACAAAGGCTAAGGCATCATTGTCACTGTTACTCACAATTGCCAAAAATCCGTAGAACTTTTTTGTGTAGCTCAAAATATCTGTCCCTGCAGGTAGAAAGGGTGTCCGCCACTGATAATTTCCATGTGCCATGCTGAAGTTGAGGCATATATGTGACCTTCAGGTTTAGCCTACAATTTCCCTAAAGGTAAGACGGTTACTCCAGGGCTAGAAATTGTAAACTATAAAAAACTATGCTGTTATTCAGTTGTGTCCAATTCTTCATGACACCATTGAGGTTTTCCTTGGCAAAGACTGGAGTGGTTTAACATTTCCTTCTCCAGCTGATTTTACAGATGAGGAAACTGAGGCAAACAGGGTGAAGTGACTTGCCCAGGGTAATACAGTTAGTAAGTGTCTAAGGCCAGATTTAAACTCAGGAAGAAAAGTCTTCTGATTCTAGACTTCTCTCTCTCTCTCTCCCTCCATCCCTTCCTCTCTTCCATAAATTTATACATAAAAGCTGTAATTTCATTAGGTTGGAAAACCTGCTGGTGTGGAAAATCTCTCCAGTAATGTAAACAAGCAGTTGTACTGTACAGTTGTAAAACAATTAAATACATGGCTTAGGAGATTAGAGGGATCATTTTTATAATACAAATTAAAATGTTCTCTCTGAGATGATTCAAATTCTCTTGCAATCACTCTTGTTACCTCAGTTGAGTCCGAGGAATAATCTGATAACAAGAATTCAGAACTGTTTAATAGAAATGTGTAAAGCAAAGGTAACTTGTCTTACGAAGTTGCCTGGGGCATTGAAAGTTTCACTGACTTGCCATTAGTCAAATAACGTAGTATTTGTCAAAGTCAGGTCTTGAACCCAGGTCTTTTTGACTTTAAGGCTAGCCTTCTATCCACTATATCACACTGCCTTTTAAACAATATTTGTAATTAAAAAAATAAACTCAATTTTATTTTTTAAATAGTAGAAATCTTTTAATTAGCATCTACCTCCCAGAGTTGTTTTGAGACTCCAGTGAGAAATGTGTAAAACGTTTTGTAATCCTTACAGAGCCATATAAATGCTAACTATTTTTATGTTTATTTTAAGTTAGAGGATTGAACATTGTATTTTAAGTGAGCTAATCTTTCACTGTGATGACTACTTTCTCCATGAACAGTTGAAAATTAAACTATCTATGTTTATAGTCAGATTAACTTTTGGTTCTAGGACATGCCTAATAAAATGAGAAGATAGATGGAAGAGGGAAAAAACTCCATGCTTTCTTTTAATTCTCTGACATTTACTTTTTTCCCTTAATTTATTACTGTCTGAAATCTAGTAATGTTGACAGGCACACACTCATGAGGACCAGCGTCCCCTGTGGACAGGTGGCGCCTGATGACTTTGACCTGTTGAATAAAATACAGTGCCAGTAGTGGATGATCACATACATGCATTCACAGGTTAAACTGCAGTTGAATTATAGTCAGAAAAAAGAAAAAATAGATATCAAGTGTTCTCCAACTCATAATTCCTTTTTTCTTTATAAACAGTTAATGCTATTACAAATGCTAATAATGTAAGGACAAGGCAAGACACAAACAGTCCTGCATCTTCTCTGCAGTATAAATATGGAAGGGGTTTCCATAGTTTACTGAAGACTGCTATTATATTTGTTGCTACCCATTATAGCTAAAGTCATGAAAACTTCTTTCTGCTGTTTGAATTTCTAAAGCCCGTTCTGGTATCAGTAATGAGGAACCCGATTGTATCAACTATAAAACATTTAAGGTTTCTCATTTAAAAACTCCTATTTTTCATTGCAACTTCAGAAAGCAGGAGAGCCTGGTTCCTAATCCAACACAAACTAATTTCATAATTTGGGGTAAAGCAATTACTCAGACTGCTCCTTACTTTCCCTATCTGAAAAATAGAACTGTAGTTCTTCTTTTTCAAGCAAAGGGGTTTATGTCATGAAAATGGAATCCATGCCAGAAAAGTATCCCTGAAAGGTACAATTTAACTCCATGCAATGATCTAGACAACGTCATTAGCCTTCATTTGCCTGTCTACTAAATCTCACAGACAAAGCCTGGGGAAAGTATAGTCTGATGAGGACAATAGGGCTTAAAATCTATCCTTCATCAGAGACATTAACATTAACAACATCAGCATTAACAATGGTTGACTACACAAGCTTCTCTAGCCTCCCTCCGAGCCTTGACTCTGTAGGTTCTAGTATCTGCTTGTTTTTGGCACCCAGGATGAGGGAAAGACTAAGCATTTGAGATAGTTATGAGACTGGAAAAGCAAAAAGGAGTGGATGGAACAGGATGAAATAAGAAAAAAGCAATTGCCAGCAGTATCAAGGTCACCTTTTCTCCTTTCTCTCCTAAATCACCCTTCTCTCCTCGAGGACCAGGAAAACCCTGCAGGAAAAGAGAAAAACAAACAAAACCGAAAGTGTCCATTGGTCTAATGTGTGACAATTATGTTGGGGAAAATATTCAGATTTATTGTTTTTCTACAGACACAGAAAGAGTTAAGGGTATTCCAAATAATTTCAAGATCAAATTAACAACAACAACTGACACTATTATAGTGTTTTAAGGTTTTCAAAGTTTACCTTACAAAATAGCAACTGCCAAACCATTTATGGAAGTCTAATCAATTTCCTTAACTTGTCAAAATGCCCTTTAGTTCCTGAGTGATGCTTTTCAATGAATTCTAACCGTTTCTTGGTTTGTCCTCCATGATGTTTCTCAGCTAATATATTCAATAGACTATAAGTTCCTTGAGGACAGGGACTGTTTCATTTTTGCCATTGTATTCTCAATAACTAGCATAGTGCTTGGCATATAGTAGGTGTTTAATAAATGCTTATTGGTTGCAGGACACTGGACTCTAGAGACATTCATGGCTAATATATTTTATGAGATATAAACTAGGGATAGTATACAATTTAGGTTAAGTTTAGATTGAGGAAACTAAGGAATCTTTGAGATAACGTATATAAAGCTTAATAAACCTTAAAACAACTTAGGTGTCAACTATTATTGTTAATAATGTTAATCATAATTAATGATATTTAATAATAGTGACAGAAACTACAACAACTTTGAATCACCACATGTGAGCAGTGATTGTATTTTGCACATTCTTTTACAGAACTTGGCTCTGACTCCACCAGAAAAATCATAAGTAAACTTCCTCTTATTTCAATTTAGTTTAATCTAGTCAACTTACTGCTGCAGGCTGAGCACTAGTTTTAAATCATGGGATCATAGATGAAAAGTTGGGAGGAACCTTAGAGGTCATATAGCCCAATATCCAGTTTAGGAAACTGGAACCCATGGAAGTTAAATGATTAGAGCAGATACCAATGGCATTATTAAGTCTCTAAATCCAAATTCAGCAGTTTTTCCATGATGTCATTTCTATTTGGGAGAGTAATTTTAAAATGTTACCATATACTACCCCTATGTTAACTTTCTCCCCTCTAATTGTATCTCTGTCCTATATTTATTACACACAAACACTTGTAACACATTTCACATCACTCTCTAAATTTCTAGTATACACAGTGAATGGTAAATAAATAAGCAATATCCATGCTGTTATAGCCACAAAGCACACTAGTATCTGTTACTACAGGAACATGTTTATTGTATGTTTTACTTACATCAAGACCAGGCTCTCCATCCTTCCCCTGCCAAAGAACCATATGAGCTACATTATTGTTCCTAAGCTTAGGCTATCATTTTCCCTACTCAGGATGGTAGTGCTAGCGTGTGAGCATACAAGTATCAAAATGACTACACTGGACTACATAAAAGCTGGGCTTTTGAGTTGAGTCACATATGTTTCCTCCACTAGCCACCTGAAAGATGATGATTCATAATTCTTATAAATGCTATACACTTTCTTATTAAAGCTCCATGAGTTGATTGCATGATGTTCAGAGATCAAATGTGAACCTTCTTTCAGTTTTTGAAGCCTTGGTAACCATGTCATCATTCCAGGAGATGATTTTATAGGGGAAAACTTCAGTCATTTTAAAGCCATGTTCAATTCTGAGTGTATGTACTTCTTAATGTTTCCGTATATCTTTAGCGTGGAGTAACATGGAATAACTTGAATAAATAGTGCCTTAAATATTGTAAACTGCTCAACAAATATTCCCTCATTTGATCCTCATAATAGCCCTGGTAATTGGGTGTTTTTTTAGCCCCATTTTTATAGAACACCGAGGCAGAAATCAGTAAAGAGACTTGACCACAGTCACATAGCTCATAACTTTGAGAGGCAGAATTTGAATTGAGGTCTTCTTTACTCCAAGTCTTACTCTCTATCTATTACACATTTTCTCTGCCTCTAAATTAGTAACATTCTAGCTCCTTCACAATGAAGGAAGTGACACACGTTTCACTTCTAAATGTTATATTGATTTTTGTTTAAGCCACACGTCTGGTCTCTCTGTAAGTGAAAAAGACATAACGGGAGAAAGCTTTTAAAATGTTACTTTTAAATAGATTTTGTAAATAAAACGCTGGCCAAAGATAAGAGAAATCACAAGCTGGTGGGCCAGTGATGATCAATCCATCCTTAGAGTATAGCACATACTATTAAAACAATGTACTTCCCCTGTCAAGTTCAGTGATCCATTCAATTTCAGCAAGAAATCTGCTTTGACTCCACCAATCATTTGGTGATTCATTTCAAAATCAAAATGTGTTAAGGTCATCGTCTAAGTTTTTTTTTTTAATTAAAAAAGAAGAGATATGAGGAGTAAAACAACCAGAAGAAATTTGATCATATTTTAGCAATATTTTGTGTTTTACATTGTCAATAATTTTAACAAAATTCAACTATAGTTACATACATTTCATTGTTTGTTTTATGAGTTTATTTCCACATGTCTCAGAATTTTCAGAAGAGAAATGAAAAGATAGTGATATGCTAGATTTAGTTTTCCCAACAGACCACTTATTATTCTACGGATAATTTTTTTCTTGACATTTGTATTAAGGTATTGCAGACCTAGTTCTATGAACTGGGCAAAGTCCTCGAGGCCTGTATATTCAATCCTCTTGGAGCTGTGAGGACTGTGGGTACTGATATCTAGGGCTCCATTACAAGACACAATTGGAGAAATGAGCATTAACCTCAACAATTTTGGAAAAGCTCATTTATTAAATACTTTCTATATACTTTATACTTTCTATATAACATTGAATAACACACTTAATTCTATTCAATGTTAGTGTCTTTTAGAACTTGCTGGATAAAATAAACTGAGTAATGAGACAGTTAAATTCTAATTTCTTGATAGAATTTCTGTATCTAACTTTTATGCATTAAACTTTTAATGATGAGTACCTCATCAAATCAAATACTACAAGTGAAGAATTAAAAATAACTTGAACTTTAATTTGCACATTACCCTGGTTTGTTCCAGTGATAGTCTTGGGTGTTTTCCATTCTGTGTGTGGGGGAAGGGTGGGGTGTGTGTATGTGTGTATGAGTTCAAGAAAGAAAAATGATATTGCTGAAAGAAACAGGCATAATTAGGGCTGTAATTCCAGAAGATTATTTTACTATTTTCCTTGAATGATTATTCTGCTGCTCACAGAAATGAATGGGAAAATAAATGACATTTCACCAATGCATGGATTCATGAAAGTTATAGTCAACTCACAGGCAAACCATAAGGTCCCCTGGGTCCGGGCTCTCCCACAGCTCCCTTTTCACCCTAAAAGAAAAATGGTAATGTAACAGAGACATTCAAACACATATATACAGGCTTTATTTTTGTAATAACATATCCTTAAGATTTTTATTTAAAGTTGACCCATACCATTCTGTCAAAATCCCGAAGGATCTCAGCCAGTCATTTCAAGCAATCTGTTATTAGTAACTCACAGTTGTAACACACAGAACCTACTTTACTAAAATCAGAGATCGTGTGATAACCAACTCCCATCAACTCTGCCCGAAAGCTCATTTGTCTAAAATATTGCAACTAAATTTCATGTTACACTATGAACTTTTTTTTCTCTTTGTTAGTTTATTATAAATGCAAGGATGAAATGTTCTGATATCTTCTACTGGAGTCCCGGGGTGTGGAATATGTGGCTTCAATGTCACATGTGGTCCTTGGGTGTGGCCTTTTGACTAAATCCAAATTTCACAGAACAGATTCCCTTAATAAAAGGAGATGTTCGGTAAAATTGGACTCAGTTAAAGGGCCACACTTGAGGACCTAGAAGGTCATATGTGGCTTTGAGGCTGCAGGTTCGCCATCCTGTGCCAGACCTAAATGTAGTGGTGTAAATTTGCTGCTTCTCTTTCTAAGGGCATTTAAAAACTATTAATCCTCTTTATTAGAAGCTGTTGGGAAGATCTAGACCCGTGATTCCATTAATGTGGAGGACACATTTTGTGAGCACAGGCTAGGAACTCATTTGTAACTTAGAATCTTAGAGAACTGCCAAGACTGCTTAGTAGTTAAGTCACACAGCTATTAATAGCTAATACTATTAATAATTACTGATTATGGTTGTTAATTGATGATTAAATGTTACTAGTGATTACTCATGATTCCTAATGATAGCTAACATTTATATAGCTGTTTAAGGGCTACAAAGTATTTAATAAATATTATTTCATTTGATCTTTACAAATAGGTGCTATTATTAATTCCTGTTAGAAGAAGAGAAAACTGACACAGGCAGAGGTTATGTGACTTGCCCAAGGTCATACAGCTAGCAAGTGTCTGACTTATCTTCCTAATTCCAGGCCCAGCATTCTTTTCATTGAACCTAAGGTAAGGCATAAACTTGTTTTATGGTATGGGTTTCTTTTTGAGGGGGAGAGAAAATTTGTGATTTCATTGGTTAAGGGAATTTCCAGTGAGAAAACTCCTTTCCCTAGGGCAGATCAGCACTTATCGTGGAGTTGATAGTATTAGAGAATTGCCCAGAAGAATGTAGATCTTAAACCCTAGTCTTCTGGACTCAGATCTCCTCCACTATAGCACACCCCTGTGGTTAAGATATACTCAGATCAAAAATCTATTTTTCTCTCTCCATTCTGTTTTTTTAAAACTAGACCATCAACCTCAGGCAATCTATGAGAAGTCAAGGAAGTAAGTTAAAGACCAGTTCAGCCGAACGATCTTCATCCAGGCAGAGCATGGTCCTGTGATAAAGACACAGCTATGATAATGGCTGGAGAAACAGAGGGTAGCTCTATTTCAAATACTACTTCCTTCTGATTCTGTTTTGCTAAATTAAACCTTGTCAGTTGTAATTAGGATGTGGTATAAAGACTTTGGCTGTGAAACCAATATCCAATCTAGGCAGATGACCAGAGGAAAGATACAGCCCCAATTCTGGCAAGCCACTGTGTAGAAATCAGTTCATGGCAGAATTTGAAAGGCTACCAAATCATGTCTCTGGAGTGAAATGTAGAAAGCGGATATCAGTCTTTCCCTCTCATCCTGTTATTTTAAAGTTGCTTCGAAATCTTTAGGCTCTAAGATAGGTTCCTGATTGGGCAACCATTTTCCTATACAGTCTCTACCTTCTTCACCTTGATCTGCATTCTAACCCTTACAGCTGGAAAAAGTTCTTATGACTAAAGTATAGCAATGGATCTAAGGTCATACACTTGAAATGAAGCATGCCAGAACTCATATATATATAGATATAGATATAGATAAAGATATAGATATAGATATATACATGAATATGACCTTAAAATCTTCTCCCTTGAGAGGGTCCAAAGGTGCCACCATTGCATTGCACATTTATGGACCTTCTCCTTTGGAACTGTCTTCACATCCTGGGGTACTTTTCTTTGAATATCCTCAAAAAGGGCCCATTTTCATCTTTAGTGGGTGAATTTGACTTTTAGAGAAGCCTAGTGAATCAAATGAGTGGTCAAGCTGAGGAATATTGTCCATTTCTGGTCAAAATGAGATGAGACTGTCATCAACCACTATCAGACACACAAATCATTTAATCTCTTTCAACTTAGTTTTCTGAAGGTGAATATTAGGACATAAGATCCTAGAAGGTGTGTATTGTTACATTTTTGTCTTTGTAACATCGCTACTTACCACAGTGCCTGGTAGCTACTGGTACAGTGGATAGAGCACTGGACCTAGAATTAGGAAGACCTGACTTCAAATCTGGCCTCAGCCACTTTCCAGCTGTGTGACCCTGAGCAAGTCTATACCTCCATTTGTCTCAGTTTCCTCCTCTATAAAATAGGAATGAGAATAGTACCTACCTGTAGGGTTGTTATAAGGATCTGAGATAATAACTGCAAAGGGCTTAGCACAGTGCTTTGTATATAAAAGATTGCTGATTGATTGGTTCTTGAATATTTACTCAAGTGGTTCAGAAACCAGTTCTAAAAGAAGGAATCTATAGCTGTGTGACAAGGTTAGTGTCAGTTTATTACACGGTTCCACTGAAAGAAGATACTCATACATGTGTATTGATTCTGGAATACTTAAAATATGTGTATAGTAGTTAAAACACTGTTCTTCGAACCTGATCAGAAAACTATGGGTTCAAATCCAGAGGCTTGCTTCTTAGAAGTGCAAACCAGGAAAAGTCACTTAACCTTAATTAACTATCTAGGACGTATCCACTAAGAGGGAGTTCCCACTTGGAAGGTCTTATAGATGTTTTTTTTAATTGGGATATCCTTCTTTGTTTACTTCTCAGAGTTAAATATTGAAGCAGGATATTTGACTTGTCTTGGATAGAACAATTTGAGAGAGAAAGCAGAATAGTGAGTTTTGTGTGTGCGTGTACGTGCGTGTGTGTGTGTGTGTGTGTGTGTGTGTGTGTGTGTGTGAGAGAGAGAGAGAGAGAGAGAGAGAGAGGGATTATGCACAGCATTACGGATGTAGAGCTGGAAGGACTGTCATAACCATCTTGGTTAAATTCTTCATTTTACAAGGAAGGAACAGACAGAATAAGTATTTAAATACTTACCATGGGCCAGTACTGTATTAAGTGCTTTACAGATATTATTTCATTTTATACTCATAACGCTCCTGAGAAGTAGGTACTATTATTTTCTCTACTTTACAATGGAGGATAATAAGACAGAGGTTAAATAACTTCCCCAGGTACACGCAGCTATTGTTTTAAGGCTGCCCTTGAACTCAGGTCTTCCTGACTCCAGGCCCCATGATTCATCTACTGCACAATCTTGCTGCCTAGGTATGTTTATAAGATGAGGAAGTTTGTCTTTTTTAAACTATCCATATTTTCATCAAAACTGCCCAGTACTTCCAATGCTATAGGAATCAAGAATCTGGTGGCAGAGAATAAGCTAGAGAACTAATGTTCAGGAAAATCTGCCCACCTAAAAGCCTGACTTCATTTAGGTTGGCTTAATTTCTCTGAGGCTTTCTAATGTCACTCTCTACAACCTTGTATTAAAAAAACATGGCAGCTGAACTGAAGCAGATAAATAACCACAATGCCCCCCATATCCTAATGAGACTCACTTCCAGAGTCCTCATACTGGGTTCTTTTCCAATCCTTGAACATTCTGAATGAACACTCCAGTGCTGTTCTTACACTGACCATGCTCCATTTGGATCCAACTATGCTATCAATGGCAGTCTTGGCTCCCACAGCTGATCTCTTGATTTTTTCTGCTCCAGCAAAGAGACCTGATACCCTTGTGACACATCAGGAGCATCGGAAGTAACAGCTGATTTGCCAAATGGTCAAATCCAGCCCCCCCCCCCAACTCTAGCCTCAGGGCATGCTACCAAAAGAACTTAGGAGATTTAGTGATCTATTTCTAGAAGTAGTCACAGCCTTTCTTGACACCATGCTGGTAAGCGCAATCCTGTGGGAAACCTTGAAGGTAGCTGTGTTTAAATATTAAAATGTTTATTTAAAATTTAGATTAATACTGCCCTTTTTACCTGTAGGATTCACAGATCACATTTAGATTAAAAAATAACTACACTTCTGATGGAAAATATACACTTTTATAAAGATCTCAAGACCTCAATAGTCAGCTCTCTGGAGAAGAGATGCATAGAGATAGAATAAGCAATTATTAAACACCTACTATATACTAGGCACTGAGCTAAGTGCTTTGCAAATATATCACTTGATCCCTCACAACAGTCCAGCAAAGTAGGTGTTGGTATTTCCAGATGAGGAAACTGAAACAAACAAATTTAAGTGACTGACCCCAGCTCATATTGCTCATAAGTGTCTGAGGTTACATTTGAACTGAGGACTTTGTGACTCCAGGACCGGTACTCTGTCCATTGTACAGTCTACCTGCCTCAATCCACCATGTATCTGCTGGCTAGTCATTTAGTCTACTAGTGTTTATTAAGCGGTAGTAATATGCCAGACACTCTACTAAGTGCTACAGATACAAAAGAAAGGCAAGAGACAATCCCTGCTCTCAAGAATCTTAAAGTGGAAGAGGTCTGGAGGTGGGAAGGCATCCTTTTGATTCCCCAGGTATTCGTATCACCTTCCCAAATCACCTTGTCTATATTCTGCATAGGTGTGTGTGTGTGTGTGTGTGTGTGTGTGTGTGTGTGTGTGTGTGTAAAGTTCTCTGCAATTATCATTTATTTGTATTCACTGGACAACCAAAGAGGTCTATGATCCAAAAAAGAAAGAGAGAGACACTTTGTGGTTGGGTGACTAATCACTGCCGTTGTCATAAATTTCACTGTTGGCCGTGAGGTTCACAACCAACATATGAAGAGAGCGTCTCTTCCAGTTTGAGGTTAAGGAGAAGTTTCGCCCTCTTCGAACCCTGAAATTGTTTCCTTATGGCAAAAGAAGGAAGAGGCTTTTCTGAGAGATGAAATGGAAAAACGATTCATTTTTGTTGGTAGTGGGAATGGTCATGATGATTTGTGTTCTTTGATCTACACTAAGGGTAGAAAGCTATGGTTTTCTCCTCTGAATGAAAACAGTAGCTTTCTATGTATGAAAGGTTACCTTCCAAATCCTGGAGATTTTAGTCCCAATGACTAAAGCTCTCTGGCTTAATGCCATGTAAAAACATCTTCCTTATGGTTGCACAGCTGTGTATTTAGCTATGTAAATCTCTGTATTATGTAGTCTTTTGCGTTATCTTCTTGTGTGAGGTTCTCACCTCCCCTTTTCTTCATAGAAAAGTACTTAGGACCCTCCCTATCCTTTACTGACATTAAATAGTTTCATTCATTCTCCTGGGGAGAGAAAGATGGAAGCCCCTTTTTGTTCTCTTTTGAAACCTTGGCCAAAGAACTTTCTTCATTCCACAGATCCATTTGAATAATTTCTGAAATATAAGAAAAACTTACTCTTTCTCCTTTAGGACCTGCAGGTCCATGGGGTCCAATGGGGCCATCTGTACCCTAAAAAAGGAAAATGTAACAGAAATATAACTCAAAAGCTGACAAAGGCCACAGAGGTTTAGTAATTAAATGTTGCCTTAGGAAACCATGGAGATATTTTGATGCTCCTCATCTTTTTCTTATGTTTTATTTCTTCACATTAAACACTTTTCAGAGGTTTATGTGAATGGCATATTCCAATAAGGGTCAAAACCTCCATTGACCATATTTACTCACATATCTTTTCTCCTCACGTGTCACTCCTCTCCCATACTCCATTTTTAAGGCAGAAATATAGGACTCCCCTGACCCCACACACATTATTTTCCTCTGGTGGGCTGCTTTGGTTGTCAGCAGCAGCTGGAGTTCCTCTGAAGGCTTGGCCAGAACATTTGGAAGAGAGTTGAACAACCTTATTTGCTGAAAGTCAAGTAAAGTGTGATTGTTAACAATGTTTCCCTGCCCAGATCAAACCTTCAGAGGATCTTTGGAGGAAGTGGGGTGGATGGAGACGAGTGAAGAGGAGGAGGAGGAAAACAGGGTGAAGGGAAGAAATTATTCCTGTTGCTATGATCCCTAAGGTTATCCTGTTAGCGGCAGCAGGCAGTTTGGACAACTCTCTGGCAGGATTCCCTTCTCACCTCTCATTCTAGTGGTAAAATAGCCACAAAAAGAAGTGGGAGTTACGAGAATAAATATAGCATGTAGAAAGAAATACAGAGGTCTCAATGAAAAGAATGACAGTCTAAAGGCTCTTTTATTTTGTTTTTAAAAAAATAATAAAGGTTGGCCTTTCATACATATTTTCCTTTCATCTTCTAGAAATGCTACTGGGGGCTTGTGTTCTAATTGCTACTTCTAAAGAGACTATTTAGGTTGCTAAGAGAATGTAAGTTTTATAAGGTCAGGGGCTATTTAATTTCTATATCTGTGTCTGAATCACCTAGCACAGTGAATGGCAGGTAGGAAACTCTTAAGAGATGCTGTTTGGGGAAAAAATGTTGCTTGGGCAAGCAAGCTGCAAGGTTTATTTTTAAATATATGGAGTCTCAGGAAGGATTTTAAAATCCTACTTTGTAGGCTACATATTGGTAACATTGATGAAAAGGCAATCTGGATTTAAAAATCAGTCTTTAGAAACCCAATCCAATATATTTGTGATCACTCAATCTCAATCAGTTCTGCCTTTACCTCCAAAAACCATCCTCAAAACACTTCAAATACTGAAATCCAAGAAATAGAGGGAAAGGTGCTATTAGGAAGCCAAGACAGGATGCAAGGCTGCAGTAAATGGACATCTCATTTATAAAGAGTGCTCAGATAGAAGTTCTCTCTCTCTCTCTCTCTCTCTCTCTCTCCAATCAAATCTTCTTTTGTGCCATAGGAGAAATGGTCCCATGAAATTACATGGACTGACACAACAAAGTTGAGTTTACCTGCCCATTTGTAAAGCAAACAGAATTTGGACCTAAGTTTTAGCGCTAGAGATAAAACTTTTGGTAGTTCTAGACTTCATTCACAGAAACCTGCAATTTCACTCCCCCAGTCCTCCCAGTGTGTTTGCTTACCTCTTCCACTTCAATGTTAAAAACATTATTTATCATTTTACTCAAACAAACAGAGCAAAGAGATGTGTCCCAAGCACCACAAACTCATGAGGAAGGCATGCAGAGGAAGACAAGGGACTCACCCGGGATCCTGGCTTTCCGTCTAAGCCAGATGCTCCCTGTATGGTTAGGTTGGAAGCATGGTTGGTGGGTGTAACACGGATGACAAGAACATGAAATTAGTAAGTAGAACTGATGAACAAATATAACAATTCAAACAACAGATTCTATGGCTATAGGGTTCTGAACTGATTACCACATTGCTACAACTTGTTAGTTAAAAAAACAACAACAACACACAACAATAAATGTCCCCCAGACCCTGACATTTTCATGACATTTCTATCCCACAAATCCTTATTTAAAAATCAGTTTAATGAGGTTTATAACGTAGACTAAAGAGTCTACCATAATTACCTATAATAACCATAAACTACCTAGGTGCCATTTGGATCATAACAGATGAGCTTTATATAGACTATAAAATTCACAATATATTCATTGCTTTTTACAAATGGCTCAATCTCATTTGATTGAAGAAAAGCTTCATTTTTTTTCCCTTTTGGAGGCAATCAGGGTTAAGTGACTTGTCCAAGGTCACACAGCTAGTAAGTGTCTGAGACCAGATTTAAACTCCTGATTTCAGGGCTGGCACCATCTAGCTGTCCCAAGAAAAACTTCATTTAAAGAGAAAATTATTATATTTCATTATTCCAAAAGATGAAGGGGAACAAAATCTGCTTTTACATGTTAGAATTTTGAGGGGAATGATAAAGGGAATGACTAGATCATGGATTTTGAACTGTCTGTAGGTAGTTTTCAAGGGGTCTGAGAATCTGCCTATTTGTATCTAATAGTGGCCATCTCTAGGGTAGGGAGAAAGGAAAAAAAGGAACAAAAATTTACATGACAATTTTGTTGCATATTTGAAAGGAAGAGCAAGTTGTGCCTTTGTAGATTTGCAGTTTCATGTGCAATTGTCTTTTTTATTTTACTATGTTATGACAATGGTTATTTTATTCCAAAAAATTAAAAAAATGTTTGGGAAAAATACATCTTTATTTTCACTAACTTCTAACTGGAATTTAGCATTTCCTTCAATTATTTAAAAAAATTATTCTGGAGTTCATAGGCTTCACCAACCTACCAAAGGGGAATTGGACAAAAAATACAAAACTCCTGGGTTAAACTGAGATCCTCACTTTCCCCCTCTCTTTTTCTACTGGGGTTACAATGTGTATCTTTGGTCAGGGGCTTAGATGACACCAGGTAGATTCTATCAGATATAGGTTCACTGTTGACCCATCAAATGTTCACTTTATTTACCACTAGAGGGACTTCTTTGAACAGAGAATGTCTAACAAGCAAAATATCTAAATATGAAAGTCTTCTATATCAAAATCATCCCTAAATAAAATACATATCAGAAATTGAATGGTAATTATGTCAATTTCTGTCTTTGTTCTTTTAAAAAATGTATGTTTTCTTTGATCCTTGATTACTGCAAGGAACATTCAGCCTGGAATCAATTGGGTAGAATTTAAATTTGGAGCACTTGACAGATTTCCAAAGCATGACTCTAGGCACTATTTTTGACTTGACATGATGGTAGATTTTAAACGTTAAGATAGTTATATATGCTCTTTTTACTCATATCATTGATGTGGTTAAGTATTTAAGAAAGATAAGGCACTGGTCTTATTCTTGGCTGGATTGCAGGTGAACTAACTTACATTCCCATCTTATGCCTTCATATGTAGTTAGTAATGCAAAACTGAAGGGGAAAATCTGATTCTTGCTGCAAACAGTACAGATGATGCTACCTACATACATATTTATAGATATCTGTTCTTACAAAAAATACCAATGGGTAATCCTACTTCTCCCACAGTGATGATAGGAAAATATCTCTTGTTTCTTTAGGCAAGTTGTTTGGGCCACTGCTTTGGAGCAGTAACAAGGCAAATTACTGCAGGCCTAGAACTTGAACTTACAGTTGGCTGAAAGAAATTATTTTGGGAACCTAATTTAAAAAATGAAAATTCCAGCCAGTCACACACTTTTAAGACATATGGATGTTCTTTCCTAAGAAGTATCATCATCTGGGATATTGACAAATTTGAGAAATACTGGCAAAAATTTTTCAGGCATGGAGATAGTCTAAACCTATCTGTAAGACTGAATAATGTAGCCATTCTGGGAGAGACTAAATAAAAAACAGTCAACTAACAATTGTTTTTTTGGAGAGTTATTATTTGTAGATTTTTATTTACAATATAACCCTAAATTGGAAGATTGTTTACATTTTTTATCAAATGTGATTAAAACCTAGATAGAAATCCTTTTTTCTTGTGGTAGTTGTAGAAAGAAGGTTGGTATGAAGCTGGGGAAAGAGAAGGGAGTCTAACTTTCATTGTTTGGAAAACTTATTTAAAAATCTCCTTCTTCAAGATCTACCACCACTTTCCGGAATGGTATGTGAAAAACAAACAACATGAAACATTCAGAAGACAATAGGATTAATGTAGGGAGTCACACAGCATTGTCCTCACACCATGAACAATGACCAACTGCATGCCAGTCAACACTGGGGAGCTACGAAGTGTGGCATTGGGGAACAAAAAGAACTTTCAGAAGTCTTTCAATCTACACTGAATTATAGGAATATTTTTGGAGGAGCCATGCAAAAAAATGAATGTGTTGCCTTTAAGAAGGAAGAGGGGGACACTTTCACTTGGATATGAGAGTTGGCATGTATGCAGTTGAATGAGGTGACAAAAGTAACAAAAATTCAGACTCTGTGACTGAGTTCTGCTCCAAAAGATGATGTTTTCAACAACACAATATCGACAACATTCAAATGCTCCTGAGTAAACCAGAGTTATTGGTTAAAATAGAAAGACAAGTCTGAGATTTGCACTAAAAATTGAATAGTTTTCTTTACTTACTGGAAGACCAAGGGGTCCTCTGTCACCCTTTTGACCTGGGTCACCCTTCAATCCTTTAAGACCATTTAACCCTGGTTCACCCTAAATGCAAAAGTAAATGCCAATTTTGGTTGCTATTATGGGTGTTTAAAGCTGGGACAGAAGAGAGAGCCAGTCTTAGAAATGGCTGCAAATTGCAGTTTTAAGTAACAGCAGAGGCAAGCTGGAATTATCTTTTATCAATTCAATAGTTATTTATGGGTTTTTTGGAAGGGAGAGAGGATGATTATCAGTTAATTGAAATGTATGATAGAGTAAAAGAACTGGAATTGTTGACATCATCTTCATAGAAGGAAAAAAAAAATCCTCCTGACTGAATTAATTTAAGGGTGGGATTATGTCCCTCCACTTTGCTCACATCTGGAAATGAAATATTTGTATCACACAGCTGTGGCAAAATGCACTGGTAAAAACCAAAGGGGAAGGTGCTGGGGGAGTTTTTGTAACAAAAGCCCATTCTGCTGCAACGGCAAACTGAAATATGCAGGAGAGTCTTAAGGATGGATACTTTAAACCTTTAAGCACTTATATTCACCCAAAGAGGACGATGCCTGATGTTCTGAAATAATGCCATTTTGGAAGTCTGAGTCCACTGATTTCATCAAACAATGTTTACCTCAGATGTACAAATGCCTTCTTATGTAACTGAATCAAGATGGTAAAGACTAAGTCTCCAGAATGCCTATTTCCAGTTTTACTTTCCCACACTTAAAAAAGTTTTTAGAAAAATTTTTATCGTTCATATGTCTAATATTAGAATAAAAGGAGATAGGATGGAAGCTCAATGTGTGTCCTAAAAATCTTAGTGCAGCTTTAATACCTTTAAAGCTGAAGGTCTAATATGCAGCTTTAATTTCATATTTAATGTAAATAATTTAATAAATGGAAAATAATGAATTAATAATCAATTATTAATTTAACATAGCTAGAGCTTTAATAACTCAAAACTGCACTAAGGCTTTTGGGACACCCCATATAAGAACAAAAACTTATCAAAGAATCACAGAATTGGAAGTCATCTAACCCAACTCAAGAATTTCCTTCTATGACATCCCCCAAAAGAGGTCATTCAGATTTTGTTTTAGGATCTTTAGTTAAGGGAAATTTGCTTCCTCCTGAAAAGGTTCATTCTGCTTTTTGTTGTTCAGTCATTTCAGTCATGTCAGACTCTCTGTGATTCCATTTGTGATTTTCTTGGCAAAGATGCTAGAGTGGTTTGGCATTTCCTTCTCCAGCTCATTTGAGAGATGAGGAAACTGAGTCAAATCAAGGTTATATGTCTAGCCCTGAATCAGACAGCTGGTATCTGAGGCTGTATTTGAACTCAGGTCTCCTGACTCCAGCACTGTGCCACACTGATAAACATTTCAAATTATATTAATTCGTTGTGCTTGTTTTTTACATTGGGAGGGGGGAGATATTACCTAACTTTTCCATGAGATTAGAAAACGAAGGTAAGATTTTTTCCACTAACAATCAGTCAACTACAGTCAGTCCTGGCCCAAAGTTTTTGTGACTTTCATGTGTAGACCAGGAAAAGTCTCAAAAAATAAAGCAGGAAGGTAATATTTCAGAATTATACCTACCATAGTGTCTCTCTGTATGGAAAAGTTTGCGGATGCCCTCCAAGGGAGGATAAGTTAGTTAAAGGATGGGGCAGTCTAAGGGGAGAAAAAATATGCATTCTGTCCCCATGGCCCTCACTGGTTTAATTTCCCTTACGTCCAACAAGGTGGAATGCCTGTGTTCAGAAAACTCCGCAAAATAACAATTAATGAGAATCTAAAAAAAGCTCAGGTAAGTCAGTCAGAGTGATCATCTCATTTCAATTTGAGCTCCATAGCTTTGTATATTTTTTAGATCATAAAATCATGTTATGGACCTCCTAATGACAAAGGCAATCTTTCTTCATGTGATATTATTCAGTAAAAAGCTTTGATTCATGAAAATTGGGAGTTAAGCGTGAAGAAGATTTGACTATGAAAAATACCTAGTTTCAGAGGAACATCAAGTCTTAGCAATGCAGATAGAATCCACTGGAGATTAATCATGGATTAGTAGAGTAGAAAATAGAATCATAGCACTTTAAAGAAGGAAAAGATCTTAACTGATAATTTTTTCAGATGATAATTTTTTAAAAAATTCTTTTTATAGTTGGAGACACTGAGGGCTAGAAGTGTTATGTCCAAAGTCCTACAGGTAGAACTCAGGTCATCAGGCTATTTTCTAAGATACCATCCAGGCTTATGAGATATTTCTTCACCATATTTCCAAGACAGCAAATGATCTGTTTCTGTATTCTATTCATTCAGTCACAGTGCTCAGAATTTAAGACTTTAATACCTTCCTCCCACCTTCGGAGCAGTCTCAGATGTTGGGTACTCTCCCTCCTTGAAAAATGTCTCAGATACATTGTTTCCCTATGCAGTGCCTTAAGTCCAACCTCTAATCACTTCTCTCTCATACAAGTGCAAACAGTGACCCCCTGGGGTGGTCCAGGGGGTAGAGCACTGGGTCCAGAGTCAGGAAAACCTGAGTTAAAATTCAGCTGCTGAATGAAGTCCAACGCTCCTCACGAAGTGACATCACTCTCTCCACATTATCTTACATTTTTCCTCTCTCCTTATCTCACATCCGCCCTTTCTCATACTCTGTACTCCAGCCAAACTTTAATACACACACCAACCCTAAGTGTGGGCTATGCCTGGATTATCCTTCTTAACTTTCTTCCCTTGCTCCCCATCTCCTGTAGAAATCCTTCCCATCTTTCAAGACTTGATTCAGACATTTCCTGGTCCTTTAAGGTTTTTCAGGTTCCCGCTACCTAGAAATCATCTCTCCTTCCCTGGAGTTTCCATGGTACTTTTGAAACCTTTCATATGTACTTATTCTATACTAGTGTAAATTACACGTATTTGTACATGAGGTAGTTTGGTGATACAAGGGATAGAATGCTGGGTCCAGAGTCAGGAAGACCTGAGTTCGAATACAGCCATCTAACTTGGAGCAAGTCACCATACCTCTGTCTGACTTAGTTTATCCCATTATCCAATGATGGCAGCCAGATGGCTTAGTGGATAGATTCAGGAGACCTGAGTTCAAATCTAGCCTCTGATATTTCCTAGTTGTGTGACTCTGGGCAAGTCACTTATTCATTTGCCTCAGTTTCCTCATCTGTCAAATGAGCTGGAGAAGGAAATGGGAAACCATTCTAGTCTCGTTGCCAAGAAAACCTCAAATGGAGTCATGAAGAGTCGGACATGGCTGAAAAATGACTGAAAAACAACCAAATATTTACCTCCTGTTATAAAGATCAAATGCAATAATATTTGTGATCCTGGCACATAGTAGGTACTATGTAAATTCTTGTTTCCTTCCTTCTTATTCTATATGTGTATATGTACACACACATAATATATACATATGTGTGTATGTATATTATAGCTGTGTATTATATAGATTGTGCGTATGTGCATGTGCATGACTTGTCTCCTCAATTAGACTGTAAGGTTATCAAGGGTAAGATGTGTTTTATCTTTTTTTAATCCCCCTTGGTGCACAGTACTTCATATGCAGTACATACATAAATATTTCTTGAGTTGCTGAATATAACTATCATTACCATTTCTCTAGTTCTGAGAGGGAAAGAAGTTTCCCAGATCTACTTTTCTTCAGTTCAGTCTGGATGTCCTCAAAGGAAGTGACAGTCTTCCAATAGGCTCCTATTCTCTAAAGAGGCAGTTTTGGAGGCGAGGTTGGTACTAGGATGTTTTTTGACACAATACCAACAATGCAGAAGGTTTTCCAACATTTCTCCTGGGCTGGGTGGATCTCTGTGTGTGTGTGTGTGTGTGTGTGTGTGTGTGTGTGTGTGCGCGTGTGTCTCTGTTTCTCTATCTCTGTCTCTGTTTCTATCTCTGTATCTTTCTCTCATTCTCTCATGCCTGTGGTTACTCTTTTACTCTTTTTCTGCCTACTTTTTTCTAGATCTTGAGACATCTGTGGAATTCCTTGCCTTTGCAAGGAGTCACAGCATTCTTAGAAGCAGGTCTGTTTCATTAGGTTTATTTTCAGTTCTCAGTATTCTATAGAGAGGTGAGGCTCCCTGAGGGCACTGGAATTAATCATCTTCATACTGCCTTTCACTGCTAAAGTTCTAATGTTTCCTCTTAACAAAGACAAAGGGCAAAATGAAGTTATCTCTTCGGCAAAGCAGAAGGAGACATTACTGCTAAGTTTCTAGTTGACTGTCTGGTTACACACTCCATCTCAATGAATACAAAACATACGTGTAATCTCATCAATTGAGGTAGTTGGAATTTGAAAATGGCAGACACTAAAAGTTAAGTGGAAATTTAGAACTATGGCAATATCATATTCATGGGGTGATGGAATAAATGTTAGATTTGGAGACAGAGAATCTAGATTCAAATCCCTTTTCTAATATAATTTATGTGGCCTTGGGCTAGTTATTTAAATTCTTGGGTCCTCAGTATCTTCATCTGTAAAAGAGGGTGAGTTAGATGATCCTGAAACCCTTCTTAACTCTAGATCAGTGAGCCTATATAAGCTTCAGGAAGCACATATTAATAACAGCCAGTGATTTTTAAAATGTGAGCTAAATTGGTTCTAAAGATAGCATAGTTACAAAGCAACACCTGGGATAGTCTGAAACTTTCATCAGCTCACTGCATATTGGGTTGATTTTTTTTATCTCAGTACCATTAATATGAGTTGTGTTTGGAAGAAATGCAAAAGAAGAAATCCATCTCTGGGTGATATCATTTAAATTTGCTGTGAGTCATTCTGCATCATAAGATTTAAACATCTGGATGCTTAAAGGCTTAAAGAATATCACTGGTATTTGACAAATGAATGAGACAGAGACAAACATGCTTGGGCCATGCTTCACAATGATGAACAAAGAAATACAATAGAAAGGAGCCAGACAGATATCTATTTGATTACCTTTGGCCCAGGAAGTCCATGGGGTCCCTGAAAGTAGAGAAGAAACCTCTGATAAAGAACTAGAACACTATTTGCCATTTGTAATCAGAAACAACTATTAAATATATATATATATATATATATATATATATATATATATACATATATATTTGTCTATACAATAGATGACAGGTAATATAAAAACAATATATAATATCATACATAATATACATGAAACAAAGTATAACAGCAACAAAGTGCTAGCTTAAGGATGTACGTGGGGGAAGAGGGTTGGATTAGATTTGTGATAACCTTATAATGTCTCTATCAGATCTTGAAATTCCATCACAGTAAGAAAATTACTTGTCAGTGGGGAAAATGTGTGTGATTACAGAGAGGAATTGGGCAAATTTAAGAAACTATTGTCTAGGAATTATTAATGTGCATCTGTTTAATGACCTCAACATTAGAATGTACATTCCTTGAGAACAGTGACTGGTTATTAGTCATTTCTATACCCCACAGTGCCTAACACTGTGCCTTACATATACTTCAATTATTTCAGTGAATTCAGCAGCTCATTGATATGGATACTTTATATAACAATGAGGATTTGGGACCATTCACTCCTTCTTAACATTCTTGATTCTTGTTTGTGTTTTCCCATAAATCTATAATTTAATAACTATATATAATATAATATAACAATCTATAATCTCCAACACTGGAGAGACCTTCCTTTTAAATGAATGAATGAATGAAGCATTTATTAAGAAATTATTACATACAAACCATTGTGCTATTTGTTAGGGACACAAATAGAAAAGTGAAACACTCCCTGTCCCCAAGGAGCTCATATTCTAAAGGTGTAGACAACACACATGGAAGATTTTAACTGCAAGTCAGATGGAAAGGTCTCATTATGTGACCATCAGGAGAGCACTTGGGTTGTCTATAAGTAGTCTCTCACACTATATGTCTAACCAACCTCATTCTCGAGTCATTCATTTCTTCAATATCTCTTACAAAGTTTTTTTAGACGCAAGTCATCACAGGTAATATGATACCTGCTCCACTGTCCTTTGGGTTGCCTGCAACAGTGATTTGGGGGGATTATGATTTTTCCATGTTCTGTGATTATCTACTAGTACCAAGAGAAAACTAATGGGTGTTCTAAAAAATTGTGTGTGTGTGTGAATGTCTCAAAATCATTGGAAACACTGCACAACTTCCTAAATACAATCTAACTCGGTTCCTTTTCTTCTTTTCTGGGCCCCACTTTCCATCCATCTTCAGTGCCTATCTAAGATATATGTACTGGAGAATGGATATTTTCCATTCCATTTTTTTTCAGAGTATTGCACGTTCTCTTTTGATAATGTTTCTTACTGAAGAGGTCCTATGACATTCTGAGACTTGATGACAAGCTAACAAGAACATGTAGAATACCTCACCATCTACAGGGAATTCTTCTTCCATTTGAACTCCAGAGGAACACTTTTGATGATTAGAGGCTTGAGAATAAAGTTATTTTGGAGGTTGCTTGTTTCTAGGACTTATTTGGTCCTAAGATATTCATGGTAGATACATGGTTGGTACAGGGTCTTTAAGGTAATTTGCTCTATCAAATCAAATTTCTTTCTGTACCCAATAGAAAAAAACATAGGACCTATACCTCTCAGTTAATTGTGTAATTTAAAAGATATGTATGAATTATAAAGATATAGATAAAATCATCTGCAAAAGCCTGCCTATTCTCTTCTCATGTCTTCTTCATGGATATTTCTTCTTCAAAGTATATTTTTTTAATTCTTCACCATTAAAAATGTTCACTTTTATTTTATATTCTCTTCTATTTGCATTGCATATAGATTTCCCAGTTTTTCTTATTTTAATCTCTACCAATTTTATGTCCTGAATTCTCACATTCATAATTTTTCACATTAAAAAATAATGCAAAGATTTCATAAAGATGGAAAAGAGGTCATATAGGTTAGTTAGTTACTGATGTGTGCTTGATCACTTCTGGGGGAAAATACCATTTGGGAATTTTTTTTTTTACAATTGTTTGGTATATTTCCTTCTTTGAAAAATCAATCGATTAATAATTTCAAAATTATATAACCTCCAGCGTATCTTTCCTCTGGATGTGCATTGTCTGACCGTGTCTTGTTGCCTAACTTATTTTTCTCAGTGACCATTTCTACCTTTTCAAATAGTACATTGATTACGAAGGTGTAATCAGGTGATTGCTGAATTCAGCTTTGGTAGTTCAGGATGGATGGTGTAGAAATACTGGCATATCTGTTCCATTTTCCTTCTATTTGCTGTTCCCTTTTGATTTACCTGCTAAAAATACTCAGTGTCTAATCTGGCTTGCTTGGGTGTCACACAACTATATCCCAAGGCAATAAGAAAGATCATTCCTTGGTCATCTCACCCTAAAAGACACATGAAGAATGTAAACAAAGACTATCATGAAGATAATTGAAATTTATGCTTCAAAATTGAGTCGCAGTAGCAGTAGAGAAATCCTATGAAGAACCTGACAAGGTCTTTAATGCAAAGGTCAAGGGAATGAAAATATGACCGAAAACATTGCTCAAAATTAAAAAATCTAAAAGACCCAAGCTTCATATTTGCATATTATTAATACTTCCTTCAAGAAGGGGCACATAAAAAGCACCAAATCATATAAAAAATGAAATTGTATCTAAACTGACTGGCTCGTTTGCTGAAAATAATTTCAGGATCAGTTGTCAATGTTCAGTGAGGGCAAAGGTCAGAATAAAGACTAAATGAGAAGAATGAGGGTGAGATGTATTATAACGCCTGAAAGTGAAGCCTGTTATTACAAGCCACTTACACTGAACAAAGGGTAAATGGGTAAAGACACTGACTCTGACTTATTATTTATTATAGAAGTTGAACTAATGTAGAGCAGTCACTATAACGAGGAGGTCAAAGGAGTCTAGAAACTGTTTCAGGGAATACTTGATCTTCTTTGCAGGTGAAGAGACTGGTGAGCCAAGGACAACATTAGTTTGGGATACAGACTTATTGTGGAAGAGTATGGTAGGTTCGTGGTGGAATTGCCTTATACAAAAAAACAAACAAACAAAACAGGAAAATGTAAAGGGAGAGAGAACAAGTCTTACAATAATAAAGGCTCATCACATTTTTGTCAAACTATTGGAATGACTGAAAAATAACTTATTGAACATCTTCTGTGTGCCAAGAATTGTGGTGTATCATTGACCTCTTTCTCTTAACATCATTACAGGTTGTCCCAAAAGCCTTAGTGCAATTTTAAGCTATTAAAACTTAAAATAATGGGGCAGCTAAGTGGTGCAGTGAATAGAGAACCAGCCCTGGAGTCAGGAGGACCTGAGTTCAAATCTAGTCTCAGACACTTGATGCTTACTAGCAGTGTGACCCTGGGCAAGTCATTTAACACCAATTGGCTCAAAAAAAAAAAAACCCAACAAACCCAACTTAAAACTATTAAAGCTTTAAACCGCACCAATACTTTTTTTGGCCAATGTGTGTGTGTGTGTGTGTGTGTGTGTGTGTCCTCTGATAGAATGGAATTCATAAGAATAACTGGCCAAAAGCTAAAAATTGTGGGATATTTTGTCAACAAGGGGATTGGGGCAGGTAAAAAGTCTGGTTGGGATGGTATGGAGCATGTCAAAAAGATTGGGAAGTCAGGAGTGGAAAGAAATCTAGAATGTTAGGCTTTCATGTACACACTAATAGATCTCTTAACCTGCAGGGAGAACTACTAATCCTTGTCCAAATTTCTGCCCCACTGGGGAAAAAACGGAGAATTTGGGCAGAAGGGTGAATGCAGGCAAATAAATGCCTTCAGTGACTCAGTAATGACCTATCACAGTATCAATTTGTCTAATAACTTACTAGAAAGATCTCACAAGTGAATGAATCAGGCTGCAAAATAACACATTGTAGGGAAATTGATAAGAAATCCAGAGAGGCTAAGTAGGCATTTGAACAAAACTGTGCCCTTTGAACATTTTGGCTTTTAAAACATATCTCAAAGGACTCTATTTAGAAAATAGGAGGGGGTAAACATAATGTTTGCATGTAAAATAAGAAAAATTTATCATGCAATGAAATGTTGCATGATTTATGTGTGGCTTTTTTATTGCAAAAATATGCTCACTTCAGATAGATGACTGATAAACAATTTTCTGAAATTGACTTGTTGGTTTATCAGTTGTCTCCACCTTTAACTCAGCGAGGATGTATTTCACAAGAGCCATTGCTAAGAATAGATGAACAGGATACAGTATCATCTCATTTCCTTTTCTCTAAATCTTTGGGAAGGAGTGTTGACGTGCCAACATCATAATCACTAGGTTTAATGGGCTAGTCACTGTAGTGCCCTAAGAAAGTATATAGAGGAGTCACGCACTGCAGAATGAAAGTGGTCACTTATGAGATCGAGTGATGGTGTCTGGCGGACTCATGGGTCTTTCAATCATTTTACCAGCTTCTTTTTTTAGTCAAACATTTATTGAGCTTCTACTATGTTTCAGGCACTGAGTCAAGCACTGGAACACAGTAGAAAGGAAAAGTAACCACAATTTATCACATAATGATATATATATATATGGATATGGATCCATATACATACACAATATAATATATGTGTATATCTACATGTCAACACATATATTTCCTTTCTTCCCCGGAGATCTAGTTGTTAGACATTGCCAGTACACCTTTGGGTAGTATGTGTACATGTATAGATATAGAAATATAGTATATAGACTCATATATGCATATATATTTTTATATACAAAACACACATTATACACACATATATACATGTTTATATATGCATATACACACGTATTATATGATCAACTGTGGCTACTTTTATGTATATGTGAGATCCAGTTGTTAAATATTTACCAGCATATCCCTGGGTAGTGTGTGTGTGTGTGTATGTGTATGTGCCTATATGTACGTGCATGCAGACAGAGAGATAGCCATATATGTATATTTACATTTACAGTACATATATGTATACATGTTTATATTTATGTATCTATACATACATACACTTATATATGCACGTACATACATATATGTGTATATATATGAAAGAGATATTCTCTGAGGAGCAATAGTGGAGATAGATTTGATTTTTTTATTGCCTGCCTTACTCCAAACTATACATGAAGCCTATTTACGATAGAAAGCAATTATGTTATATAAACCAAAACCTTTCAGAAATATCACCTGTTGGCCAGAATTATACTAATGTTATCTCATTGAAGATGAGCAGAAGCCACCCTCAGGAGTGTGCTTCTAAATTGTTTAAGAGTTGGATCTCTGGAAAAATAACTTAGCCAGGACACATTTTTAAGTTTAATCTGTGTTATTAGCTCTTCTCCCTCACTTAAGAAAGTCTAGACAGTCAATTAAACAATATATCAAGCACAAATGTGTAGCTTTTGGTGATATCCTGAGGTATAAATTCTCACAGTAAAACCAATAATTAGCTCTTACTAAAGCAATAGGACCTAGTTCCAGTAGACACCTGAACCTACCTGTTGTCTTTTTCACAAGGATTCCATGTCCTTCAAAGTTAATAACTAAGTTAAACATTTGTTCGAGGAAAAGATACTGTCCTAAGTCTTTATACCTGAAAGAACCAACTTAGTTTCTTTCTATATGTTTCTTGGTGAATAAAACAGACATGGCTGGCAATTCTCTCTGGTCAACAAGATGAGCCCAACTGTGTTCAGGCTCTCTCTAGTTATAACTCATAAATAAAGCTTTAGTTGCTTAAGGAAAAAAAAGACTTACCATTGGACCTGGTGGACCATGGGGGCCTGGTGGGCCTGGTGGGCCAATGATCTACATATTAAAAATAAAATGTGTTTATTGCTTTCAGGTAAGTTAGACTGAATCACTCTAGTTTGCTGCTTTCATTATTAGAATAGGGAAAGTGATCCATTAAATTCTCTACATTATAGATTCTTTCCATCAAATATCAATTGTTCCAAAAAAGGAAGCAACCAATTATTAAGAAATATCATAAATGCTACAGCTACTACTCTATTTCCAAACATTACAATGAGCAAAAGCATGGCTCTAGAGAAAACTGAAAGTATGTTCTGCCTTCAAAATTCTACCCACAAGTAATGATGGAAAGTCACTGATTTTTTTTCCTTGGAGTTAGACAGCCCTCTGAAAAATTACTTCCAACCTGTTCTCCTGAGACACCCATTGTACAAGGCTGACAGAAATTTCCTTTACAGTTTGACACACCAAGACATTAGCAGTTCCTACAGTTGTTAAACCATCTGGTGCAGTTTTGAGCTCAGTAAATGGAAGACCTGTTTTTCAATATTTTATGGACAACCACAGGAATATAACCACAAGAAACTTACAGAGGGTCCCTGAGGCCCCGGTAAACCAGAGTCTCCTTTTTCTCCCTTCATGCCATTGGCACCCTACAAAGAACAAGAAGAAAAATTCACTTTAGTGTCCATTACCCCCAAGTAACCAGGCCCACTTGGGTTGAGAGCAATTGCTACTATGAAATGCTACAAAAATGGGTTGCTTATTTTCAGAAGGATCACAAAATTATGTACATTCAGCACACAAATAGTATTGTCTCCTCTCTATGTTTAAACAGCTTGTTGAAACCTCCCAGTTCTTTTGGGACATATCAATCCAAAAATATAGTAGAGAATTCATTTTTGTATTTTACTCAAAATTTACTTTAATATTTCTCCAAATTGCAAATGAAGACCTCACCTCTTAGATTTTCTAATTAATTTAAATATGTTTGCAGACTAAGCTATACTTTTTTTTCTTTTTGATTAGAAGCTGATCTTTTCTCAAGCAGCTTCGATTGAACTAGAATTTTGATTAGAAATCTCCTTCACTAGATCTTGTTGCAGATCATACCTTCCAATCATGAGCATCCTTAGGGTTTGTCTTGGTGCCTCTTCATTTTCTGCTCATTTAATTATCATCTCTATGCTGAGGATTCTTTTTTTTGGAAATGAATTTGTTTTCAGTTTTCAACCATCAGTTCTAAAAATTTTAAATTTTCTCCCCCTCCCTCCCCAAGATGGCTTGCAATCTTATATGGGTTCTTCATATACATTCTTATTAAACACATTTTCACATTAGTCATGTTGCATAGAAGAATTAAAATGAATGGGAGAAACCATGAGAAAAAAAACAAAATATAGCACAAGAGAAAAATAATCTGCTTCATTCTGCATTCTGATTCTATAGCACTTTCTCTGGATGCGTCTGGCATTTTGCCCCAAGAGTCCTTTGGAAATGTTTTAGGTCCTTGCGCTGCTGTGTATGTCTTAGTCTATCAGAAATAGTCCTTGTACACTGTGGCTGTTACTGTGCATAATGCTCTCCTGGATCTGCTCACTTTACTCAGCATCAGTTCGTAAAAGTCTGTCCAGGTATTTCTGAAGTCTACTTGATCATTTCTTATAGCACAATAGTATTCCATTACATTCATATACCACAACTTGTTCAGTCATTCCCCAATTGATGGGCGTCCCCTTGATTTCCAGTTCTTGGACACCACAAAAAGAGCTGCCATAAATATTTTTGTACATGTGGGTTATATGGATGATTCTTAAATCTACCTATCCATCCTCTGCCCCTCTCCTGACCTCCATTCTTGCATCTGAAGCTGCCTTTCAGACATGTCGAACTGGATGTCTGTCCAATAGACTAAACATGTTCAAAACTAAACTCATTGTCTTTCCCCCTAAACTCTCCTTCCCTCTCTTAACTTCCTTAATACCATCAAAGACAACACCAATCTCCTAGTCCCATAGACTCACAAGCTAGATGTCATATTCAGCTCCTGTCTCTCCCTCCCCTCCCAAGACCTTGCAATCACCTTTGCAATGTCTCTCAAATACACCTCCTTTTCTCCTGTGATACCACCATCACTGTGGTGCAAGACCTCCTTAACTCATCCTTGGACAATGGCTAAAGTCTGTAGCTGGGTCTTCTTAAACCTTATTCCCTATCACATACTCTTTAATCAAGTGACAAAGGTCTCCTTGCTGTTTGTTTCTTGAATGGGACACTATCTCCCAGCTCTGGACACTCTCTGGCTGTCTCTCATACCTGCAATACCATCCCTTCTCATCTCTACTAACTAGCTTCCCTGGTTTCCTTCAAGTCTCTCCTAAATTCCCATCTTCTCCAGGAAGTCTTGCACAACGTTCTCTTAATTTTAATGTCTTCCTCGTTAATTATTTTCTCTTTATCTTGAATATAGCTTGCTTGTATATATTTATTTACTTAAACTGTAGTCTCCTTAAGGACAGGACTGTATTTTGTCTCTTTTTGTATCCCCAGTCCTTAGCACTATGCTTGGTATATAGTAGGTACTTAATAATTTTTTTTGACTAAAATAAAAACCTCCATCAAATCTTATCAGTGGCAGTCACTCCACTATTAATTGCACACCAAATCTAAACTCCATTTATCCCCTGATGAAAAGGATTTTGCCCAAATTACCACTGCTTATTTGACAAGCATTTCACAGGGAAAATAGGAGAGAAGTCTCCCATAAACTTCAATTACACATCTACATTTCCTATAAATTAGTACACATAAATTCTCAGGAAGGGTTTGTTTGTTTTAACATACCCACAAACGGTACAAAAATGCTCTCTCTGCCTCCCACTCCCACTATTAGATACTTTTTAAAAAACTGGTTCTTTTTATGCTTCTAGTGGACTTCCTGACATATTTGTTGAGTTTCCATGAGGATTAATTAACAGGAATGTGACCAAGCAAGGTTTTTCATTATTTCCTCCAATGAACATGATTGAGAAAAAATGAGAGGTGGTATTCTCTCATCAGTTCTTTGGATTCCGACAGAAAGTCATCATGGCACAGTGCTAGTCTTAGAGTCCAGAGAAATTGGTTTCAAGTTCCATCTGAGACACTAGTCATAAAAGTTTGTTACGAACTCTATGAATTTCAGTTTGCTTATCTGTAAAATGGGTATAAAAGTAGCACCTATCTCAGCGAGTTGATGACAGGATCAAGTGAAAGAATATACCGGTAAGGTACTTTGCAAGCTTACAGTTTGAACTCCCCTCAGAGGGGAAGTGACCTTGGAGTTGATAGACAGGCAACCCCCAACGTTCTGATGAGTTCTGCCTGTTCAGTTACTCCTCCCACCCACAGCCACCCTGTTTTGAAGTGTTATTGACATTACAGGTGTCTGAGTACTGGGGTAATAAATCAACACTCCCGTCCTTGTTGCCCATCATTCTGATTCTGAAGCTAACAAATCATCTTTGCTAGTGATCTGAAATTTCCTGGAGGTTAGCGCACGTGCTCACACACACACCCCACCCCCCCACCCCGCCTACTTCCCAAACCTTTATGTATATATACTCACCGGTAATCCCGGAAGGCCAATTCCTCCCTTTTCACCTGGCTGACCTGAATCCCCCATGTCTCCCTTTGAGCCTTTAGGACCCTAAAACATATAACAAATCATATGGACACCTGGTAGTCATATTTGGGGTTAGGCATATTTCCAAAACAGCTGCCTCAACAGGCAGGTGAACAAAGACCTTTTCTTCTCCCTCAACACCAGAATGATTATAATGACCGTGATTTTGAACAGTCATATCCAGACCCCAGTAAAATTGCAAAGGCATGGGATCCTAGAGTGTCAGAGTTGGCATGTACCTTAGAGACCATCTAATCCACCTTTCTCATTAAACAGGGGAAGAAACTGGGAGAACCAGGGAGAAGCGACTTGCCTGGGGTCACACAGCTAGATCATGCCTTCATTACTCCCTCTGCAGAAAGCCCATAAAGTACATCAAAACTGCTTTTCTCATTTAAAGGAAGACACAAAAGTATTTTGTTCATTCCAGTGAAGTAGGGAAAACATGGCATGGGGTAGTGACGGTCTGTGCCCTGATATTTTACTTCACCATTCAGACTTGGCCTTGTCACTCTTTATGGGAGCAAAGAACTCAGATTAAACAGCATAAGCTAGATTTGTTATAAAAGTGAATACAAGAGTACGAATTGGACCTGTGATTTCAGTAGAAGATGAAGAAACTTCTTCTCTCAAGACAAGTTGGCAATTCTCTGCAACATATAGTCTTACAGAGTCATCTAGAGCGCTAAGATGCTACATAACTTTCCATGGTCAGATAGCCAGCATATTTCAGAAGTAGGACTTGAATTCTGCTCTTTCTGGCTCCAAAGCCACTATCTACAAACTACATCATCATGTGGCCTTTCATAAAACTGTATGCCAATTCAAAATTAAAGATCAAACACATCTTTTTTTTTTCTTGTTGTGGATGTTCAGTTGTGTCTGATTCTTCATGACTCCATTTGAGGTTTTCTTGGCAAAGACACTGGACTGGCTTGCCATGGTCTTCTCCAGCTCATTTCACAAGTGAGGAAACTGAGGAAGATAGGGTTAAGTGACTCGTCCAGGGTCACACAGCTAATAAGTTTCTGAGATCATATTTGAATTTCTGAAGATGAGTCTTCCTGACTTCAGGCTTGGCACTCTCTCCACTGTGCCACCCAACTGAGGTTTTTTTTTTTTTTAAGTACAAGTAAATATTGTTGACATTATTCAGTGAAACAATCAATTCCTCTTGTGGTTATAAAGTTTACTAAGCCCCAAATGCTTGATGATGTTTCACATTTGTCATTAATGCTCCTTCTAAATGTTTTTTTTTCAGATCGCTTATCTGATTTTATCCTCTTCACAATCTTTTGAAAGAGGCAGTACATCCATTATTATATCCATTTTACATCTAAGAAATGGATGAGCTTGTCTTGCATTATGCTGAGAGGATCATTGCATTGCAGCTTCAGATGATTAATGAAGCGATTTCCATTGGGAAAGAATTGTCATCAACAAAATGTCCCTGGCTGAGTCCTGATCAGACTGGAGATGACATGTGGCCAAAAGGAACAATTCATTTCCTTTCAGGAAGCATCACAGATGATCTGCCTTAATCTCTGAAATACAGAATAGTGTCTTTCTCTAGCGTCCTTTTCTTTCCTTATTCTTTATCTGGCTTTATAACACCTGGTACAGAGTCGTGCATGTAATTTAATAAATTGTCATGAATGAATCAACAATTAGGAAGGAATCCATTGGACCAGTATTTTCACAGTTTATGGATCAGTCTGATCTTAATTATATCCAGAAATCTTTTACAGTGACTTCACTTAGTGAGACTGAAGAATAGAAACACCTTTTAAATATTTGTAAATAAATTACAAATAGGAACAGTTTCCTGTATAGACTGTAGGACGGCCACGTTATCTTACTGAGGTGATATTACCTTTGCTAGTATATCTCTATATCTATCGTTGGTAATTATTGAAAATAAAGATCATTGATACCATGAGTTTTTGTTTTGTTTTCATGTAGATCTGTAATTTCATTTATGGAGGGAAATATTAGTGAGGAAATTTCCTTTACTGAAAGCAGCTAGGTAGCTCAATAGATAGACTGAGTGCTGCAGGACATGGAGTCAGGAAGACCTGAATTCAGATCAGATCTCAGGCATTTACCAGCTCTGTAACCCTGAGCAAGTGACTTAACCTCTGTCTGCCCCAGTTTTCTCATCTGTAAAATGGTCAAAATAATAGTACCAGGGTTTTTATGATAACAGGGAAGCAGAACATAAGGGTTTAAGCATTTATATATAGCCCCTACTCTGTTCCAGGCACCATGATAAGTTCTTCACAAATATTTCATTTGACTTTCACAGTAAGGATAAAATGAAATAATATTAGTAGAGTGCTTTATAAACACCACATAAATGTTAAGAATCATTGTTACCATTAACAGTTAGAGAAGCAACTGCTGTTGCTTATGGTCTGTGAGAGTTTCCAAGGACCACTGAAAGGTTGCATGATTTGTTCAAGGTTATACAATTAACACGTGTTGGGTGTAAGACTCAAACCTCTGAAGCCCTGAATCTGAGGCCAGCTTTCTATCCACCCTGGACCTCTCATCATAAGATGCAATGAAGCCATCCTAAAGATAAAGATCTCTTCTGAGACTAGTTGAAATAGGGGCACAGTTCTTTTAAAAAATCAAATGGGATGTGACAAGGCAGTAAGGCATAATAAGGAATGAGTGTTGCTCTTGAAGTGTGAAGTCCTGGATTTTAATCCAAGATCTGATACTTGTGACTACAGGTAAGTCACCAACCCTCTTTGAGATTCAATTTTTTCATCTGTTAAACGGAGATAATATGCTCCATGGAAAAGGACCCTGGAATGGAAAAGAAGAGAACTGGATACTACCAATATGACCTTTCTACCTTCTCTGCTTCATATCTACATGTTCCATGTTTCATTCAAGCTAAATAATAGGGTTAGACTGGATAATTTCATGATTTCACTCAGCTCAAAGGCTACATGACATATATAACTTATTATGAACATTATTGTTAAAAGAGACTAATATGTGGTCTGCAAATGGCACCCAGACTATATACTGAGGACCATTGGCATAGAGCATCTTAAAAAATCATTTCTTCCTTAATTCAATGCTGAATGAAAAGTTTGTTCAAGTGATATGGCATCTAAATCTTGATATGTTATCCTGTATTTTTTAACTTTGATCTAAGGTCAGCCTATTTCATAAGATTGTTAGGTCATACTGGGTATAACAGGTATGAAAACATTAATGCAGAATTGTTATACATATACAAAGTGATATTGACATCCTAGAGAGGAAGCATGATGTAGGGGTTAGAAGACTTCAGTTCAAATACCATTTCTGACAATGATTAGTGATGTGATCATGGATAAGTTATTTAATCTCTAAGCTGGGTTTCTTCATATATAAATGAGAAAAAGTAATATCTGTTCTGTCTGCCTCATAGAATTACATGATTCCATACATGATTTTTTGGCAAACATTTAAGTACTATAAAGAGAGACTATTATTACAAAAAATAATTTACATAGTATAGCCATTATCATGTTTAATGCTAAATCATCAAGTAAAAGTTACATTTTTCTGAAATCAAATGTGATCTCTGAAATGAAAAATGATCGATTTAAAATTATGACTAGAATAAATATTTTCAAATCATTTGTCAAGCTATGTGATGTTCATGGCCCAGTTTTTACATCTCTTAAACTCCTGTCCTATAATAAAAATAGAACTAATGATGCCATAGCAACAGCATAGATGATATACTTGGGATATACCTGTTCACCATCAACTCCTGGTGTTCCTGGAGATCCTGGCTCACCCTGTTAAAAGGGAAAAATAAACAGTATTTCCTGGTCTCCATTCATCATTTGCTTCTCTAAGTAACAACACACTCTAACCTATCAGATGAAATAAATCACAATCATCCAAATCAGAATCGAATAAAAAATGCTGACATCATAACATATGTTGAACTTGGGAAATGGGTGATTTCCAAAATTAGTCACTTCAGTACTTGTATGTAGTAGCTACGACCCAATGCTATGATTATGACAATAGAACTTGGTGAAATGTTTACAATAAGAGTAAACTCATCAAGGGAATTTAAAGGCAGGTCAGGCTATGCCCTGCAGCAAAAATCTATAAGCCTGAGTTAAGTCATTTTAATTCCAAAATCCTCTATACTCTCTCAGTAACCAAGGGTTGGAACAAAGTCAAGTACTGAAAATTTCCCAAAGCATAACAAGCAATGCTTCTTGAATTTACAGCTCTATTTTAACTGGCACAGTTTTCCTTTGTTTTGAGACGATGTCTCTCTCCTCCAGGCTAGAAGTACAATGGCCACCGACAGGCATGGAAACTGACTTGCTCTGTTTCCTTCCCAGGAAGGCTCTCCCTACCTTAGATAATCTGACATCCCTGATTCCCTTACCTAAGGGTTTACCATAATGGTATCAGACTCGGTGCCCTTAGCCTACTGCAGCTCAGAACTCCAGAGCTCAAAGCAACCCACCAGCCTCAAGCTTAGCCTCTCTAACAGCAGCCATCAGAGGACAGCACCATTCTCAAAACTGGCACTGTTTTAAACACTGATTGAAAAATGATAACCAGTGTGAATATGTTGTGGTTTAAGTTATGATTATTGCAGAATGCAATAAATCAAAGAGCATCTGATTATAAGATTACTTCTAGGTAAATTTAATATCCTACACCATGCTAGGAAGGAGCTACTTTTTACAGTTCACATTATGCTAGAATTTCTTGATTTACTTTATGCTACTAGTATAATGGTTTATATTTTTTAATTGAAGTATTAAAACCATTAACTTGTGCTACAGACACCAGACCAAAGTTTATTTAATTTATAGACATCTGGCCATATTTCACTTGGAAAGACAATAAGCCAACATATTTCATGAAAGATTTGATAATATTTATTACAGAGGCAGTGTTTATGTGAAAAACAATTTCATAGGCTGTACATACTTTATATGTTTTAGGGGAGATGCTTTGATATGCTGTATATGTTTGAATCTATATCATAAGATATCATCTATTAAATTCTATGGACCAGATTCTCTGTCAATTTTCCACGACTATTTATAAGTGAACTTTTTAGAGCTTGATTGATCTGTCAAACAAACTATTTTTCAAGGAAGTGGGCTCAAGTTTGTATTCTGTAGAAAGATTTGGTGTGATGAATAAGAAACTACAACATGAAATGACTAAAGCTGTTCTCATTGGTTGAAAAGCAAAAGAAAACAAAACTGAGTTTTGTGGACTACAACATAATTTGATAGCTTTCCAAGGCTTATTTGAGAAGATATGAAATTGAACATATGAAATCCATATGGAGAAAAAAGAGCTTTCTTATTTTGCTGTTCTTTCTATTATATTACCAAAGTACAGTTGTACAAAAGTGGCGAAGAATACTGGAACAAGGGGAACTGGTCAGGTCCTAGATTTGCTCACTGCCTAGATGGCTCTCAATGCCATCACTGTGGGCTGGATAATGATTGTTCTTTTAGATTTTTACCCCTTTAAATGTTTAACCCCATATGTTTATGGGAAAATGCAATCCACATGTATGAATTCATTGATCCTTCATTCACCAGAATATTGTAATTTGATGTTCAAGAATTCAGAAAGAACTATTTTGCCAAGAAACAAAGTACTGAATGAGACCACAAAGGATTGCATTTTAGTTGAGCACCAAAGTGGAAGTGGTTACTAAGCTTGATCAAATTATTTCACTACTTCCAATGCAACATATGAAATCTTTTTGAAACTGTATATCCAATAGATGTAAGGTGTTCAGCTATAAGTACCTTTATATGTCCTATCTACCACATCACCATCACAACAGCCCTTGCCATGTATTGTATCCCATGGCAAATCTGCTTTTAAACACACAGAGATAGATAGCATCATGCTCTTGATGATGGGAGAGTTCTATCAAGTAGAAAGCCTTTAAATGCAAAAACAAATGCTGTATTTTTTAAATTGTTTGAATGATCACAATCAATTTAATGACAATTAAGAAAACACCACCAGAATCTTGCACATCCGGAGTCAATACTTGCCTAAAATATCAGATTCATGCTGTAGTTCATTGATTAAATTTCACCCCTCCTGAGTGGTTGTGTCTGTCTACCAAAACTACTTTTAACCTTCAAGGATCCTCCTATCTACATTGGGGAACTATGCATGGCTACATGTACATATTGCTAATGGAAATAAGTAAAATAAAAGATAACCTTTGGTCCCTGCAGCCCTTGTGGTCCAGGAGGTCCTGGGGGTCCCTAAATCGAGAAAGAAAAATAAATATTAAAAATGAAAGCAGGATTAGGTACCAAAACTGGTCCAGAAAATAGCCGGTATACAAACACAGAAATGCAAAAACAATGATTGGGATAAAAACTGATTTATAGCTTGGAATAATCCTACTGGGCATTAACAGATCACTAAGTTAGGAGAACTCTATAATTTCATATGTTAATGATCAACGCAAACATTTAGGTCAAAGTAGCAATGGGAATTCTTTGGCAATGGAGGTTTGCTGCTACATCCTTGTATTCATTCTTTTAGGACACTAAGCCTATAAATATTTACTTTTCTGGATGTTCTCTCCCTCTAAGCCAGATTTTATAAAAATTTAAGACCATAGCTGTGATACTTAATAATAAGCATCCATCAGTTTCATCTCATAATGTAATCTCGATGTTTTAACTATGTTTTCTTTTATAAGCTAGAATTGACAAAGACTTCCTTTTTTCTGCCATAAGATAGAATTTAGCATAATTCAACCAGGTCTAGCATGATGTAGGAATTTATCACTGTGAGGAAACCCAGAAATAAATATCAGGAAATGAGAAAGCTAGAGGAGTACCGTTATGACCAACATGCAACCATACAAAAGAGACACATTTATGAGCTAGAGAAAAGCATGCAATAGGAATTACCGTGACAGTTAAGGTAGTAATCCTCTGTTGGAAAAATGCATCGACAAAAGACAATGTTACCAATGTAGTACTCTGAAATATACTACTACATTTGCTTAATAATGAACTCTTCTGAGAATCTAGAGAAAGATGAGTATGTTCTGCATCACCAACTGTCTATTATTAGACATTTTAAAATGGATGAGTAGACATCTCAAATTTATCATCTCCCAAACAGCACTCACCATCTTTCCCCCCAAATCCTTCCTTGTCTGAATTTCCCCATTACTGTTGAGGGCATCACCACTCTCATAATCGCCCAAACTTGCAGAACCTCAGTATCACCTTTAATTCCTTAGTCCCATTCCCACATACACAATCTGTTTCCAAGTCTTGTAATTTCTTTCCCGATAACATATCTCACATTTATCCCCTTTATGATACAGTCACTACTCCAACTCAGGTTCTCATCACCTCTCATCTGAACTATTACAATAGCCTCTCACTTGTTCTCCCTAAGTTTTTCTTTACATCAATTCTCTTCCTCACAGCTGCTAGTGATTTTCCTCAAATACAGATCTGACCAATTCATGCTCCTCCCACCAACCCAATAAATTCCAATGACTTCTTATTACCTCTACAATTAAATACAAAACTATTTGCTTGGCATTAAAAGCCATTCATAAACTAATGCTTATATTTTCACTCCTTCAACAACCTCTCCTTTCTCTCTACAGTTTTATGTTTTGGTAACTTAAAGACTGAACCAAAACTTTTAGAAAATCCTAGATTTATCTTATACATACTAATTCATGCAGATGTTATGCCTCCCACTAGAAAACAAACAAAAACAAAAATCAAGGGAAATAGTTCAATGTGAAAAACCAACAGGGCTATAAAGGAGGGACAGTTCCAGGGAAAAAAAGGAATAGGAATTTTTGCCATCAGATCCTCCCTCTGACTACACACTTACCTTCTTGGTGTACCTACATGCTTTCTAAGAATAGGGGTCAATAGGTTTTGGCAAAAAGAATTCTGTAATTGGGAGTTTCTATATTGATGAAAATCACAGGTTTATAACAAAAAATATTTAATATGAAAACGCTGTGTGTGTTTCAGATGCAAGGGAGCAGCGGTTATTTTCTGCCTTTAAAAATACATATGGAAGTTTGCTATTACAGCCACCAATATGGCAGATCCCTGCCACTTACTGTGTCTCTTTCTAGAGAATCTTGCAAATAGGGAATTCCATTTGTGCTGTGCTGTAATGATTATCAATGCCCATTTTCTTTCCTCTTGGGTCTTCTGGGTACCTTGATTGGGGGTATGAATTAAAACTGTAAAGCTGCCACATACTGATTATAACAGTATGGAGAGAGGACAGTAACAAAACATAATCATGCTATTTGAGGAGGCAGCGTGGGTTGGTATGGCTCACTGTGAATATTTAAGCCTGCAAATCACAACTCCAAGAGGATTGATTGTTTCCTGTAATAGCTTTATTGAGTCTGCTTCCTCTTCAAAAGTTCTGAAGAAAACCAGTTGGGAGAAAACTCTTCAGTGGCTATGCTTGCTATCAGAATAATTGTATTTCTTCATCTCTAAAACCCCAGCTTAGAGGACCCAGAAGATCTATTGATTCTCATTATTTTAAAAATCCATCCTGGAATCTTACACTTTGCTGAGACCTGGGGTTTGCTTTCTAGTGTTTATCTGGAGGATTTGTAAATGTCATTTTTGGAGAAAAAAAACCAACACTTTTCTTTGCTCCAAATTTCCCACTTGCATCTCAGAATTTCAGGAAACTTACAAATATCATTGTTTTTAAAAACTTAAAATTATCTTCCTTGATTTTGATAGTTAACTGAAAAATAGCTGTGGTGTAGTAAGTATATGGAGAGAACCAAACTTTGAATCATGAGGATATGAGTTCAAGTCCTGTTTTTGACACTTTTTCACTGTGCCATCCTTCAGATACCTCTCCAAGAATAATACAGGGGGTCCTAAAAAGTTTTACTACAGTTTTAAGTGATTAAGGCTTGAAATTGCACTTAGATTTTTGGGATACATTGGATAAGTGGCAGAACAAGCATTGTTATGCAGGAAGTTTCATCACCATGGATTTCCTATAAAATAAAATTACAGGTACAATCCAAATGAACTGTATGTGGCACAGGACGTAGGTCAGTCATGTAGTAAAAGGGAGGGGTATCCCATATACTCCCTTGGTATCTAAATAATATCAAGGGATATAGAATAAACCCTTTAGCCCACTGGAAAGTCCTCTCTGAGCAATTTCTGGAAGGATATGGACAAGAGTCAAGCAGATTGAGAGGGCAATTGGATAGATTGCCGTCCACATTGCTGGAAGGAGTAAAAATATTGATGAGATCTCGGATTCATCAAAGCAGTATTTAATTAAGTAACTCTAACAAGTCCCTCAGTGACATCATCTCTACAAAAAAATTGATTGTGTTCATTTCAGCATTAATCAAAAACATGACAGGTGATTAAACCTATACATCTTTAAGATAGAAAATGGCTATAATTAAGAATTCAGTTAAAAAAATACAAACACAATATTCCAGCAAGTATGGGAATGGACAATGCTAATAATTCTGGAGGAGGCTATTCTAGGAAAGAGCTATCTGGACTGGTTTTGTAGATAATAGGGGCACAATTATTTTAAATGACTGTTTTTTGTTTATTTTGTTTATTTCAAAGAAGCAATTAGAAAACGAGAAACAGAGACAGAGAGAGAGAAAGTTCCCTGTGAGCATCCTTTAAAATGTTATAAACAGGAAAACATGAAATCAAAATCAAAGGGTGGCGAGGATCCTGGAGAAATAATCTAGGCCATCTGCCTTTAGTAATATACAAAATCAGGAAGATGAACAGGGAGCACATATAAATCATATTTTCTACCCAAATTTGAGATTATTTTTCTTAACTTTCATAACGTTGGTATTTTTCTCTTTGGAACAGTTTTATGAGCTGCCTAATGAATGATATACCTGCTAATCTGAAAATGATGCTTGGAAGCTGATGCTAACAACTGACACAGCTAACAGATTGCCTCTTAAAGAGCAATGCATTTACATTCACATTCTCTTGGGTAGGTTTGAAACTTAGGAAGGGTAATTTATTGTTCGCCCTGCTAATTTACAGGACAAACAACTACCAATGAAGTCAGCTTCCTGGGTCTGCTGTTTTTATGGTCACCTGGAAGTGCCTGCATATAACCACACAGTGCTGTCCTAACACCTGCACTGAAAGGCGCATTTTGTATCTAGTCCTGTAAAGTTGAAGATACATAAACCCAGCAGGGTTCTCTCTTGAACTCTGGTAGTAATTTGAAAATCATGGCTTTCAGTAGTGATAGAATAAGAAGTCTTGTTCTCTCCAGTGAGACATGAAATGAAATGGGAAGCATGAACTACAGCGAATATAAATTGGCTTGAGCCAGCCAGGCTGTTCCGTAATTTATTGCCCAAGAACTCCCACATGAAGCCCTTTGGAATCAAAGGCTGTTTTGTCCCCTGTGTCCCATAATGATGCCAGATTGAAATTACCTATCACTGATTCTGCCTTACACCTGAAGAAGAGGTACAGTTTATGAGAAATATTAAAGCTTAAGTTAGGAAGCAGAAGGTTTTTTATTGCTAATTGCTCGAAACTTAACTGCCTGGCAAATTAAAATGAAAACAAATGTCTCATGCAGTGCAGGCTATGGAATGAAATGATGTAGAATCATTTGGTTCTATATTATCAATGTGGTGCCTTATAAATATACCATATCTTGTACATTATTCAATAATAGCTAGCATTTATATAGTGCCTTAAAGGTTGCCTAGTATTGTACATAGGAACTCATTTGGTCCTCACAACACTCTGTAAGGGAGGTGCTATTTTTATTGCTACTTTACTGATGAGGAAACTGAGGCACAGAGATGTTAACGACTTGCCCATGATCACACATTTGAAGCAGGATTCAAACTCAGGTCTGACTACCTGCTAGGTAGTTCTTTCTGTCTGTTCTATCTGCTAGATATCTGCTTTTGAAGGACATGTAATGTGACACTCTTCACTTATGTGTGCAAATTATAATCTATTCATGCCCTCTCATCCCAAAGTTCTTTTTAAAATCTCTCCATAATTTCTCTGTGGAGGAGATATCCAACACATTAGTGGTTTTCTAGGTCTTTTACTCTTCCCAGGATACCAGAGTGACATGTTGGCTGGCCATCTGTTACCCTCACTCTTGTCATGCCCCTTTCTAGTCACGCACGTCCTTGATGCTATCTCATATGCTCTTTGTGCATGTAGGACATTGCTGGAAGTGGATTGGAGTCTTTACCTACCCTAAATCTTTCTCCATTGTCCTTTGGATCACCCCAAATTTTGCTTCTTTGGTACATAATCATATAAAGTCCCCACAAATATTTGCTATTCTCTGTGCCATCTTGTGTCTGGTGCTGACAAAGGCTGGCTAGAATTCTTAACCTCTGCCAAGGCTTAACTTAGATGCCTTCTATGACAAAGGCTGTGACAATCAAACAAAAACTGTGGACATTTATACTGAACTAGAAAGACTTGAATTATGGTCCAGATTGCTGAGCTGCTATCCTAGGACCAACTTAGCTATGCATGAAGAGTCTGTCAGTAAACTGCCCAACAAATAATAAAATTCTGGGGTATGCTAAGTCCTGCGATAGGTACAAGTAAAAACAATTAACCTCAGTTCTGGTAATGGAGTAACGAAAAAGGAGGCAGAGAGAGCACTATGTTCTAGCCAACCTCAACTCTTAGCCATCGCTGAAATTAATATTTCATTCCCCACCTCTCTTTATCCATTCAAGTGACTCATCTTACTCCGATATCATTATTCCCCAATGTTTCTTCCTTGCTCCAGTCTCTGACTGTGCATAGAGGAGCCAAGGCCAACCCCTTGACATATCCCTTTGATCCTTCCTGTCTCCTCTAGAAGATTGCCCTGACATTATCCTTAGCTTTAATTTCCAGTCCCTTCCTATCTCCTCTCTCCTTCCTAGATACTTACAAACATAACCAAATCTCTCCCATCTTAAGAAACAAAAACAAAACATATTTAAGTCCTTCCATACCTACCAACTGCCAGCCTACAATTTTGCCTCCCTTTTTCAGCTAAATTCCTTGGAAAGATTGACTACATTCTAGTGTCTCCATTTCTCAACACTGTGTAATTGGACTTCATCATTCAGGTGAAATTGCTCTTTCCAAAATTACCAGCATTCTTATAATTGCCAAATTGAATGATGTTTTTTCATTCCTTGATGAATCAATAAACATTTACTAAGCACCTACTATGTGCCAGGCACTCTGCCAAAGGCTGAAAGAAGTAATGATGGCTAACATTTATATAGTGCGTACTGTATGCCAAGGACTGGCATTATCAGGTAACTTAGTCCTCACAACCCTGCTGTTATTATTCCCAGCTGACAGTTGACGAAACTGAGACAGATAGAGGTTAAGGGACTTGTCCAGGTTCAGAGAGATAGCAAGTGTCTAAGGCTGGATTTGAATTCAGGTCTTTCTGACTTCAGACCCAGAACTCCACGCACGGTGCTTCCTAGCCGCTCTAACATCCTTCTTGACTTCTCTGAAAGATTTGACAGTCTTTAATCACTTTCCCTCTACATGACTCTGCCCTCTGGGTTTTTCATCTCTCCTCAGTCTCTTTTGCTATATCTTCATCCAGGTTTTTTACACCAACTTTGGGTATCCCCAAAGACTCTGTCCTGGACCCTCTCATCTTTTCTTTCTAACTCTTTCATTTGGTGATCTCATCAGTTTTGTGGGTTCATTTATAATCTTTATGCAGGGACAGCGAGGTGGTGCAGTAGATAGAGCACCAGTGTAGGAGTCCGGAGGACCTGAGTTCAAATCTCACCTCAGACACTTGACACTCACTAGCTGTGTGACCTTCGGCAGGTCACTTAACCCCAATTGCCTCATCCTAGGTCATCTCCAGTCATCCTGATGAATATCTGGTCACTGGATTCAGATGGCTCTGGAGGAGAAGTGAGGCTGGTGACCTGCACCTCACTCAAAACAAAGTCAAGTGCAAGTCATGTCGTTATTTCTGTGATGGCATGGTCTTCTTCAGCAACGAAGGATGAACACACACACACACACACACACACACACACACACACACAATCTCTATGTAGATTTATTTATGATTCAGTCCCAATCTCTCTCCTGACCTCCTGTGCCACATCACCAACCATCTGTTGGACATTTTGAACTCAGTGTTCCATAGGCATCTCAAACTCATCATGTCTCCCTTTTTCCGAATTTCCCTGTTACTGTCAAGGGCACCACCTTATTCTAGTCACTCAGGTTCACAATCTCAATGGTCTTAGCTTCTTTCTTTCATCCCACATATCCGATCAGTGACCAAATCTTGTAATTAGATACACTACTCCATCACTAATTAATAAACAATACCAATTAAAATATGTAAAAATACTAATGATAATTGCTAAGTCATAAAAATGTGTAAAACAGTAATAAATAATAACATAAATATTTTACACTACAAACACACTGTAGACACACATATACATGTATGTAGAGGAAAATCAGATTGGAAAGCTGGCGCTTGGTAACAGCAGGGATGATGTTCATATCTATTCTCTGTGTTCTTTGGGATCCTAAATCATGTTATTGACTGTAAATACTGCATATTAACATGCCAAAGCAACATTTTCCCAAACCTTAAACATGTTTCCCTTTGTATTTTCCACATATATAACAAGCAGAAAAGGTATTTTAAAAAGCTGGAAAAAAAAATAAGGTTGAACTAAGAAGTAGATGTTTCTGCAAAGCCTACTTGTGTCTTATTTGTTAAAATCAGGTATATGATCAATAAAGCTCTTTCAGGTATTTATACTAATAAAGTCATGTGCTCACAAATTAACGTAGAAAGGAATAAATTAACAGGGCAAGACAAAATTGAGTCAAGCTTCAAGCAGAGAAGGCTATCACCAGAGCTATTATGCATTTGGTGATTGAGCAGCCTTTCACTCAAATAATAAGAATTTTGTAACCCTCATTTATGCGTAGGTCTATTCTGTGGATAAGAGAGATGCAATTTACTCGAGATGACCCAACTAATTTACATTCAACAGCAAGGGAACAATTAAGGGTTAAATCATATGGCGGTGACTTTAAGGGCAGAAGAGGAATGAAGTCTGTGGGCGAGAGTAGGTAAAGGCATCAAGGAAGAGAGAGGAATTTAATTCAGCTTTGAAGGATGGAAAGGATTCATACAAATGAAAATGAGGAGGAAGAAACAGAAGAAGCAAACACACAGAGATAGTGGGAATTGACACAGCATCTATGGAAGACAGGGTGAAGAGTGATCTGACTTGCAAGTGGGGTGTATTGGAAAGAAGGGTGAAATACAATGTAGTAGGTAGGATTTCTGGAGAGATTTGATGAAAATCATGGAAGGCCTTAAAACCAGATAGGAAAGCTTGTGTATAATGCAGGAGTAACAGTGAGACACTATGGGTTTGTTTGGTGTTTTTGTTTTGGAGGCAATGGGGTTTCAGTGACTTGCCCAGGATTACACAACTAGTTAGTTTCTCAGGTTGCATTTGAACTCAGGTATTCCTAACTCCGAGGCCAATGCTCTATCCACTGCACCACCTGGTTGCCCCTGACACTATGAGTTCTTGAGCAGAGAAGTTACATTTTCAAAGTCCCATTTCAGGAAGGCTAGTTGGGTAGAATGAAATGGAGGAGGAGAGGCTGGAAACATGAAGATCACCTGTTTTTCTAGACCTGAACTGTTCAAAGTGGGAGAATGGGGAGGGACTTCAAGAAACTCTTTGAAGAAAGAAACGAAAGAATTTGGTGATGAATTAGAAAAGAGGGATGTATAATCAGAGAGGAGTCCAAGGTTTTTATCTCAAAAGACTAAAAGAATAATATGGTAGTACTACTACTAGAAATGAAGTAGGAAAGGAAACCTGGACTTTTAATGACAGGAGAGTGGTGGCAATGAGTTCAGTGTTGTATGCTTTGCACTTGATGGGAGTGGGATGACTGAGTGGAAGATCTGTGGTTAGTTGGAAGAAATGGGATTGGACATGAATAGTGTCAAAGCAAGAGATGTAGATTTGTAAAAGGGAGAACTGAAGCCATGAAAATGAATAAGCTCAGTAAGGTCTGAATCACTCTTTAAAATACTGTCCCATCGTATATGCATACATCGTATATGCACACACATACATATGTGTGTATAATTTATTTTAATTTAAATTTTAAATTTATTTATTATTAAATTAAAAAATTAAATTTGTGTGTGAATAATTTAATATTTTCTTTATGTGACAAAGTGGAAAGAGAGTCAGCCTCAGAGTCAGAGAGAATTGAGTTCATGTCCTGTCTCTGACACACACTGGCTCTCTGACCTTAGATAAAGTCACTTAACCTCTCAGGGCTCTAGGCAACTCTGTGAGACTAAGTTTCAGAGATGCTGATCCACATTGGCAGATAAGTTTATTTTACTCAGGAGCTCCCTATACTAATGAAATAATTATATATTTTCCTTCTCTTCCCTTGCTGTTTTTCTATATACATATATGAAAATTTTATCTAAATATAAGACAGCAAAAATTTGGTCTTAGAGTTATCAAGAATGGAGTTCAAATTCTGTCTCTGACATCATGTCCCTGTGATGGGCTTGAGACTCTGGGAGCCTCCTTGAGCTCCCCTTGAATCTTCCCATTTAATCTGGCCTTTTTTTACTAAAATCTAATCTTGGCATTTGTTCTGGCAGTTTTAGGAAGCCCAAGAGCTTTTCGTTATCACTGTGCTCTGGTCTCTTTTGCACCCCCCTCCTCCACCCTTGATGCCATCACAACCCCATTTCCCAGGCTGCTGACCACTCCCATCAAGATCTGTATTCATTCCATACTGCCCCTAGATCTTGAGATTGCCCCACCAGCTTCCCACCCAAGCCCTCCATTGTCTGATATCTCCTGAGTGCCTCCAGCTGTTTCCAACCCTTGACCAGTCATCCCCTCCTTGAACTTCTCCTTAAGACCCTCCCTAAAACCCTCTGCCCATCACTCTAGACTACCAGACCACCCCCAGATCCCTCCTATAGTCTTTTCTGTATTTAAGTTTCATCTCGCCTCCATGAAGGCGCTCAGGTGAGATCCAGCACAGACTCTGTCTAACTGAGATTCTATCTGGCCCACTTTGCAGTACAAATGTAACAAAAGCTTAGGCTCCTTAAGAGCTAACCCAATTTGGCGAATCTTTAATAAATTTTGTTTTTCTTTGACTTTAAGAAGGCTTGAGTTGAATTCATTCGAGCAGGACCCAGCGTGTTGGTATTTTGGGGTCCCCAGCACCCCTAAACCTCATCACCTGGGAAAACATTTAATTCTTAAAACTAAGAGTAAGTGCTAATCTACACTGATAAAAGATGTGTGAATATATACACAAATATGTAAACTACATAAATATATACATGTGCATAAGAAATATAATCATATATTGCAGATAATAAGGTAACAATATAAAGAAAGAATATATGTGTATATACTTAAATCTGCACGCAAATGCATATACATGTATCTATATCTACCTCTATGAACATAATCTATCTCGAGAAAGAAGGAAAAATAAAGATTCAAAAGTAGAGATTTAGTGGATAGGAAGATGCAAAAGAACTGGCAAAGCAGATGGAGATTACTTTGAGAGGCAGGAGGAGAATCAAGAAAGGATAGCGTCATAGAAGCCAAGGAAGAAAGGCTATCAAAGAGTAGGTGTTCACTATGAAATCAATGCTCTCAAAAGGTCAGGGAAGGTAAGAGGTGAGAAAAGTCCAAGGCTTTGATGAGAAAAGGGGGTCATTGGTAGACTGTGATGGAACCATTTCAGTGATGAAAGAGAGTTAAGGAGAGAGTGGGTGCCTTTGCAGGGAATGTAGTGAAGGATCTTGTATTTTCAAAGCTTTTAGCATGGGAGGAATGGACAAAGATTTTCAGTAGTTGAAAGAGAAAGCAATGAAAAGTAAAGAGAACCAAGTATATTTAAAAGTGCAAGGGAGGGGGGCTGTGATGAGGAAGTGAGTGATTATCACTCGTCATGGAGGCAAAGTCTGAGGGATGAAATCAAACCATTTGCTTTAGGAAAAGGGAAAGGATTCTTTTCCTCTGAGACTGACTATAGAAATGTATGTGTGTTCATCCGTTGCAGAAGAAGACCATGCCATTAGAGAAATAATGACATGACTTGCATTTGACTTTGTTTTGAGTGAGGGAGGGCTGGACTATAGAAATAAATATATTTATGAATGCCAAGAAACTAAGAGTTTGAACCAAAAGATGTCTCTCTTTTCATAGAGGGAAATGTTCACCTACCTGCAAGGCTTCATGAATATTGCCATTGTAGTCTATGATTTCTGTTGCTCCTGGATCTCCCTTTTGCCCGGGAGGACCCTATAAGAACAGCAAGAAGAATTTGCTCAGGGAAAAGTATATACCAACAACACCCCTGTACCCTCAGAACTGCTCTCCCTACCACTTCTGAGCCCCCTCATCCAATCAGCCACCAAACTATAGTTTTGTGCTCATCCTGTCAAACATTTATGGCCAAATTTTGTTATTTCATTCACAGTTAGGCAACTTCTAGCTTCCTTAAGGTACATACAGAGGACGTAAACTTCAGCAAAGAAATTTAACTGTGTAAAAAGTTTCTAATAGTTATTAGAATAAAAATTAAAATGAGACATCAACATTTGCCCTGGATTTATCTGTATTTACTCGTCACTTCTTTTTCCTTACTTTCACCTTATAAACTGTTTCTAATTTCTTAGCTTTAAAAGAAAAAACATCTTTATGCAGCAAAGAACTTTTGATTCACCCACAGGTATAAGGTTCCATTTAAAAATAACCAATACTATTTAATTAGACCCGACAAATACCTAATTTGTCTGTATGTACAAAGTACAAATAGGGAATAGAAAGGAGAATGTTTTTTATTAAATCTTTTTCACAGATTCACAGACTTCAAGTTGAAAGAAACCTTAGAAAACTTAGAGTTCAACCTCTTTATTGTACAGATGGAGAAAGTGAGGCCCAGAAAGGTTAAGTAACTTGCTCAGGGTCACACAACTAGTAAGTGCCTGAGGTTGTATTTGGGGATTATAAATCATTTAAATATATAAATGATAACTATATACAAATACATTTTTATCTATTTATCTACAAAATGAAATCTTTCTGATTCCCAGTCCGGTGCTGATTTGTTTCACTAGGCTGCTTCTCTTTTCACTTTTATCTGCTAGTTCCTAGGCCAACAGTCTTAAATCCCCATTAGACTTCTTCCAACTCCCTGATTTCATTTAAGTCCAAGGTTCATGGGTTAGTGTATATCTTTGTTACTGCATTAACAGCCTAATGGATATTAGAGACAGATGTTCATAGGGTAACTGTTCACACGGAACAGAATGAAAATAGATAGAAAATTTTAAGATCTACCTTTTGGAACTAGGTTTGTTTATTACCACTTACACATTATTTACCCTCTTGCTTTAGGATCATGAAGGAGAGCATGAACCTGTTGGATGGCCCAATAGTGGTGACAGCAAAAGGTACAGTGGATGCTACCCCTTGTGTTTCTCTCTCTCTCTCTCTCATATATATATATATATATATATATATATATATACACACACACACATATATATACATACACACATATGTAAACATACATTATATATACTATAATAGATAATATATAATATACATGTGGGTATACACACACATATGTATCCATATACATGTACAAGCACAAACATAGTAGTGGCATCCTCATATATACTTACACACATACACATGTATATGTATGCATGTATGTATACGTGTGTATACATGTGTATATATGGGGAAACTACCACTATGTTTATATATATATGTATGTGTGTGTGTATTGCAACATTCCAAATAGATATTTCAAATTTTACCTTGTATATAGGCTAATGGTAGCAATCAAGATGGTAGGCACACTCACCCTTGGTCCCAGAGCTCCAGAGTCACCCTTGTCTCCATGATCACCCTGTTGCCCAGAGAAAAATAAAGCAAAAAATAAATTCCTTATTTTTGGAAAAGAATAGTCAGTAATTGAAACTTATAATATTTTGTCTTGTAATTGCCATACACAATTTAATCAGTAACAAGAAAACATCTCACATTGCAAAAGAAATGAACTCACTGGGGATTATAAATCATTTAAATATATAAATGATAACTATATATGAATATATTTTTATCTATTTATCTACAAAAGAGCAATCTTTCCGTAAATATTTTTAGGATTCGGTGTGTCAGTCAGAAAATTCTCACAGGAACTTTTGCAACATCAGCCTATATTTTTCTTTTTTAAAGACTTCATTTGTAATAATGTCATTCATTCAATACAGGACTGAAACTGAGCAGTTCTGACTTTCAGGATCCTTTGTAACACCATGATACTTAATAACAAGAACTGCAGCGATCATATTGACTGAGTTTTGGAGAGCTACTACCTCCTGCCTTCTGTTTTCCCCATCCTGTCACCCACTTACAGTTTTGTGAGTAAACAACCCTGATAAATGACATGTTCCAATGAATATTGAGTAGATTCTCCACGGAATTTTATTTATTTATTTACAAAAGGTAGTGCTTGTGTTGTAGAGGAAACATTTCATCTGGTAAAATATTCACTGAAGAAACTGGCACTCACCCTTCCTGAAATTTAAGATACAAGAGAGGCCTTTACAAGACATTTGATGTGCATGATTTCACTATTCCATTGGTGAGAAAAACATCTAGCTTTTTTCTTTGTTTAATGAATTCAATTTGATTTGATTAGAAAAAAAAAGTGGAAATTTAACCTCACCTAAAAAAATAGCCTAGAAACAACCTATAAACCAGAAGGAAAAGCAGAAACCAACCTGAAAAAAGCTACTGATATGAAACAAAGTCCAACTGTGTTAAGATGGCATAATGAGGAGACATTAATAGTAATGGCAGTGTGTGAAGGAGTTAGTGTGAAAATAAGACTCTTTGTAAAAATTAAATCTTCCAAATTTTATGAATCTTTGCTTGGAGAGAGAGGAAAGAGAGAGAGACACACACACACACACACAGTGACAGAGACAGAGAGAAACAGAAAGACAGAGAGAGAGAGACAGAGACAGACAGAGAGAGAGACACACACAGTGACAGAGACAGAGAGGGACAGAAAGACAGAGAGAGAGAGAGACAGAGACAGACAGAGAGAGAGACACACACAGTGACAGAGACAGAGAGAGACAGAAAGACAGAGAGAGAGGGAGAGAGAGAGACACACACAGTGACAGAGAGAGACAGAAAGACAGAGACAGAGAGACAGAGACACAGAGACCTAGACAGAGACAGAGAGACAGAGACACAGAGGCATAGACAGAGACAGAGACAGAGAGAGACAGAGGGAGAGAGAGACAGGGGGAGAGAGAGAGAAGGGTAGCATTGGTAGAAAGCTCTGATGTGTTGTTACTGACCTTTGACCCTTTGGGACCTCTAGCTCCTGATTCACCTTGTTTCCCCTGTTACAAGGAGGGCATGATGGTGGAAAAGAGAAAATGGCAGGTGAAGTTAAGATCAAGAAAGAAATTACCCGTGATTCGAAACAATACAGAATGGTGAACAACCTTGTGTGTTAGCTGCCCTGACACTAGGGATAGGTACCTATGCAGTTGGGTATATAGACACAAACACAAGAAAACCATAATGGTTCCTGGGTCCCACATCTTTCCACCAACCTAATCATTGCATGATGATTCAGAAGACTATTCTCTCATCGAAACAAAGGGAGGATTTACATGAATAATTCTCATTAGTCTTAATAGTGTTTGTCTGCATAAATTTCCTCTTCTTCAAAGAGTAAATTATTTCCTGTGTCAGTAGGATGGGCAATTAAAATAAAGTGTTACCCCATTAGCTGCCAGGAAAGTTTAGTGGAATAAAGATTAAACAATTAAATGATTCTTTTTAGTCTAATATTTTCAAGGTGTTACTCAGCATCATATAATATAAATAAGCAGAGACTTTGTATTTTCCCAGAAAGTTTTAAACATATTAAGGGGGGAGATTTTGCTACAGCATCTCCTTCATCTTCTTGTCCCTATCCCCACCTTGGTTAATCAAGATAAGAGAGTAAATAGGATACATCAAAGTGAAGTTATAGAATTCATCTGATTTGGGAAAGACTCAGTCTGTGTACATTATAGAAACTATTTGGGAGTTTGGTAAGTTCCCTTTAACACTTGTTGAGCTTTATTTGGGTGTTCTGGTCTAAAGCAGGTGGTACGTGTTTTCAGACCAATGAATGACATTTCACAGGGCAAAGACAACTGACCTTCGGTCCAGGAACTCCGGGTTCACCTCTCTCACCTCTCCCAGGAGACCCGGCCTCTCCACGTTCACCCTGTCACAGATTACATCATACCCAAGTGACAAAATGCCAATATTGATCCTTACAAAATAATAAAGTTTGGAGTGGGGTAGAGAGGAATTGAGTAGAACCCAAGAAAATTGTCCTGCTTGAAAAAACAAAAACTGACAACTTTGATTCCCATAGCTGTCTATAGAAAATGTTTTCCCAAGGAAACTTTTGACACACAGGAAAGATATGGAATTGATTTATTTTGGGATCTCATCATCTTGTTTTCAACTGCTAGTCAGTAAAATGGATTTCCTGCTAAGCTAGGGATATGAGGTAGTCAGACCAGACGACTGATGGGAAAAAAAATCCCCACAAGCTTAGGGATGAAGGATGTGATGATATGAATCCGATATAATCCATATACTATTTAAAAATAATAGCTAGCACTTTCTTACCAAGTTTTTTTATGTTAGCTTATTGAAACCTCATAACAACCCAAGTACTATACCCACTTTACAGAGGAGGAAACTGAGGCAGACAGGGTAAGCAGACTTACCCTGGGTCACACAACCAGTAAGTGAGGCAGGTTTTGAACTTGGGCTTTTCTGAATTTGTCTTATTTTTTTATCTAACTGTCTAAACAAAATTTCTAATGGCTTGTATTCCAATATGATCTTTGTCAGCAAAGCTTCAGGTCAAAATTTGAACCTGATGACTTTAAACTCCCAAGGATTTTATTAATATTGTTGAGAAGCACTAGAAAGTCAGCCTAGAAGTCAGGAAAACCCCATCTAGAACATATACTGGCTGTGTGACCTCAGACAAGTCATATAACTGCACGGAGACACAAGCTACTCTCTCAAGGAGAGGGAGTTTCCTAATCAATAATTAATTCCTAACTAATAATTAATGAATCCCCAATTATAAATTAATTAATTCCTAATTAGCAATTAATTAATAATTCCAACACAGGAAGTATGTTGATTCCTTACTTCCAACAGCAACAACCAAAAAGACCTTAAGAGAGTGGTTTTAAAAGCTGTTTGATTCATCTGTACTGTCCGTGACTCTGTCTCTAATTAGAACAGACAAAGCCTCTGTACATTTGGTATGTTAAAAATTCTTACTGTATGTTTAGCATTGTGCTAAATATCAAAGAGAGAATACATAAGGAATTTAAAAATGGGTGCCTGCCTCCTAGGAGCTTACAATCAAGTGGGAAGTCTGGACAAACATATATGAGGCAGAGAAGCAACAGTGCCAGGCAATACTTAGGGGACTCAGGGAAGGAGGAGGGATCAAACTGACCCCTGAATGAAGGGCAAGACTTGGCTAGGCAGGAAGGACAGGGAACAAATGTGTTATGGACAAAGGACTAGAGATAAGATTGAGAATACAACTTGGGGTGAAGTGGAGTCGACCTGGCTGGAGGGTTAGCTTTGGGGAGGAGGAGGACATATAAAGTCAGAGAGGGCCAAGAGGAGGCCAGACAGTAGGGGCTGAGGAATTTGGACTTCATCTTATTGGGAAAGTCATCAGGAACAGTGACAAAGCTTCTTTTCCCTTAGTCCCACACAACCAAACAGTTGCCAAATCTCATTAATTCTACTTCTGCACTATCTTGAGTCATTCCTACTCTCTGAATTCTCACTGTAACCATTCTGAATTCAGGCCCTTGCAACTTCCTGTCTATAATATTGCAATAGCTTCCTAACTGTCCTCCTCCAATCTCACCAGACCCTAATCTACTATTGCCACCATTATCAACACTATCCCCTTATCACATATCTCCATCACTCCTGTATTTCATAACCTTTAGTGGTTCTCCATTGTCTGTAAGTTGACAACCTCACATTCAAAGTCATCCATATTTGACTCCAACCTCCCTTATCCAACTTCCCTGGGTCCTAGTTCCTGCACTAATACATGAGCAGCATTTATGTAGCTGTGTTCCAGTCAAACTGGATTACTTTCAATCTTTGTTTCTATTTCTGTCTTGCCTTCTCTCATCTTTGTTCTTTTGCCCATGCCATCCCCCATGCACAAAATCAGTGCCCTCTTGAAAGCTCTTTCCTTTCTTCAAGGCCCAATTCAGGGGCCCCTCCTCTACAAAACTTTTATTCTATCAGCTGGAAATGATCTTTCCATCTTCAGAATTCTCATAGCATTTTATACCTTCTCTTTGCATTTAACCAAATTCTGGCTGATAAATACTGGTGTGCGTAATGTACTCCAATTTGATTAGAGCCTTCTTACAATCAAGTAAAATGTTTCATTTTTGTGTTCCCAGCAACTAACACCTTGCTGTACACACTGAAAGCATTTAATAATGTTTATTGAATCAAATTGAATATTAGAATCTTGAGTGGGAAGGGACTTTCAGACATCATCTAATAAAATCCTCTCTCTGTGATAAAATCAGTATTTTAGGAAGATTGATCTGGTGATGGTGTCATGTAGAGAACAGGGGGAATGAGGAATTGGAAGGGTCTAGCATAATAACTGGGGTAACTAGGTAGTTCAGTGGATAGGGAGCTGGGCCTAGAATCAGGAAGACCTGAATTCATATCTGACCTCAGACATTTACAACTGTGTGACCCTGGACATGTCACTTAACCTTTGTTTGCATTTATCCACTGGAGAAGGAAATGGCAAACTACTCTTATATCTTTGCCAAAAACCACAACATATGGATAGTATTGTGTTATGGTCCATGAGGTCTCAAAGAATCAGATATGACTAAATGGAATGACTGAAAAAGTCATTCAGTAACTTGATCAAAGCAGGTAATTGATGAATATTGGCTGAACTGAACTGTAGAATGCTGGCAGGGAGACCTGTATTCAAATCGTGGCTTTGCTACTTACAAATCTAAATGACTTTAGGTAAGACATGTGGCCTCTCACTATGTAGCACTTTAGCATTTGCAAATCACTCTACACACCTATCTCATTGTACCCTCATAATCACTCTGGGGAGTAGGTACTTTTTTCTCATGATACAAATGGGGAAACTGAGGCAGAAAGAAGTTAAGTGACTTGCCTAGGGTCACATAACTGGAAAACATCTGAGGTCAGATTTGATTTCAGGTCTTACTGACTCCAGGTCCAGTGCTGTAGTCTTGACACTATTTCATAGCCTCTCCCAAAGTAAGGAGATTGCACCAGATACCCTCGTCAGGCTCTAGAATTTTGATACTGACTTGGTTTCAGTTCCTTCCTCTACCACTTGCTATATTATGCTTAGAAAATTCATTTCTGCGCTCCTGGCTCTCAGTTTCCTCATCTGTAAAAAGAAGAGGTTGGAGTACATGACCCCTAAGGTCCCTTAGAGCTCTATATCTTTGCTGCTTTGACCTGTGACCTGGTTGATAGATATTGTTGCTGTCATCCAGGAGAAGGATGATGCAGACCATGAATTCTAGGAGCTGAGGAATGAAAAGGGAGGGAGGTGAATGAATTACTTGGTAAAATCTGTCCAGGTTAAAACAGGTGCTACATGTACTTGGATACCTTGCTGTATGAAAAGTGCATGAGAATTTCTCCAATTTGCATCCATTGGCTGTGTTCCAGTTTTCATCTAAAACTAAGTGAATTGGTTGCCTCTGACAGAACATACATCTCTTCCACTGATAAAAGAAGTGGTCTACCCTTCTCCAGAGAGGATGTAGTCCTCCATCTGTATACAGGCTGACATATTCAGGACTTTTCTTTCAGGAATGGTTCAGACCTGACTATCTAAAACCATCTCTTATCTATTTCCAGTGAACTCAACACATGGAAGAAGATGATGCAGCTGTTTAAAAATAAAAAACTGATGTTTGGTCTAATGTTACCTTCTTTGATTTATCTAGGACTTGTATCTGTCACAAACCAAACTAAAATTTCAGATCCCCATCTCTTAAGTTCATGTGGGTGTTTTTATTTCCTCCTGAGAAGATAAAAAGAGAATTTCATCCTGACTTGATAAACAGCAAAATAATTTTTCATATGGTGGGCATACAGGTTTTTATAAATGCTTTTAGCATACTCTTTGGAGCTGTCTGGTAGAACAAGCCATTGAAGATTTTATATTAGAAAATCTTTCTGCTCTTCAAAGTGCCTCTTTCTGGTACCAGGTGCTTGTGGAATCTATGAAAGGATTATTTCTAGCCTTTGACTCCAAAGGAGTCGCACTGATGAGTGGGAGCTATAATTCTCTACTGAAGTTAGTGGGTTGACCAACTCTGTTTAAAAATTCCACTTCTTCCACCTGGCCATTAGACTACGAGCTTATATAATGGAGAAAGGGGCAAGTGAGGTATATTGTCTCATTTATTCCACTCCCCTGTGAATTTGCCCACCTCCTTCTGCACAGAAGTCAAGGGAATGAGAATCGACTTACCTTTGTTCCAGGTAACCCTGGCAACCCTGGTTCTCCCTGTGGGCCAATGAAACCTGGCTCTCCCTTTAAAAAGATGAGCACATTAGAGTATTATTTATTTGTCAGTAATTAAAACAAAATTGGTTTTCTCCTAATGCAATTTTTTCTCCTAATGCAATTCTTCTCACCCACCCACCCTCCTTCTCCATCACCCAGTTATTTCCAACTGAGATCCAGCAACTGAGACAAAATTACTCAGGGAGGGTCTTTCTCAGCACCACTATTTGGACCAAATCTTCATAGAATTTAGATTTAAAAAGAGGAAGAAAAGACAACTGAGAAATTGCTAATTCTTCTTTTCCATTTGTTTTGTAGTGCCTATTGTTATTTACTTAGCACAAGTTTAATATATTTATACTAAGGGCTGGATGAAAAGGTTTTTTTTATTTTTGTACTTTTCTATTTTGTTTCAATGTATGCATGTATAGGTAGACATAGACATGGCTATGCACCAGTGATTGTCTCAATAGGTCCCATTCCCCATTTCTTTGTTTCCCAATGATTTAATATTTTATTTTCCCCAGTTACATGCAAAAATCATTTTTAACATTCTTTTTTTTTAATTTTTGAGTTCCAAATTTTCTCTATCCCTGTCATCTACTCCCCCATCCCATTGAGAAAGCAAGCAATTTTATGTAGGTTATACATGTACAGTCATGCAAAACATATTTCCACATTAGTCATGCTCTGAAACATGACCAAAAAAAACCCCCAAGAAAAATAAAGAAAAAGTATGCTTTGATTTGCATTCAAACTGTATCAATTCTTTCTCTGGAGAAGTTATTCCCTAATTCTGATACTTTTGGCATTGTTTTATTAGAAAAAGAGGGGGAAAAATGCTGTAGAGGGACTTCTCATGGATTTTCTACTTCTTTCTTCTCTCTGCATTTTTACACGTGAACAGGTGAATCAGAGTAGACAACCTCCTGGGGCATGTTTGACAAAATAGAATTCTGAACTTCTAGTATTTCAGAAATGTCAATGACAGATATCCAAATTTCAGGCGAAAAAAAATTAAACACAAATTTATAATCCATTGTTGTTAGAGTGACCCCTTGATGACTAAAAATGTTCCTGCCCCCTGCCCCCAAAGCAAATAAATAAGCTATCCCTCAATACTAGATGACTCAGTGTCTCTTTAAATGATTGGCTAGCCCTAGAAAAAGGCAAGTTTTTTTTTAAGGTTGACAATTTATAGGTAAGTCAGACCTCTCAAATCTCTAAAGAGAAATAAGTTCTCTGGTTGGTTAGCATACCAGTAAGAGTGCAAAGCAAACAGGAGGACCAGGAAGGGCATAACAATGAAAGAGAAGGAATAGGGATAAATGATGTGCAAACACACATTTCTTATTCTGGTTAGTTGTCTTGTTACTAAGAAGAGAAAACATTCCATCTTGAGATGCAAAATTTCAGAGCTTGTGTTATTTCTGACTAGAAACAATTTAGGGGATCTAAAACTTTAATCCTCACTTAAACAGCAACTGATAGAAATATCTTCTGAATTCATGGTAAAAGAAAATGCTTGGCAATCCCAGTATTTCAAACAATAATAGCATTATTTAATCTTACAGTTTTCCATAAGAATGATTATTAGTTTACTGTCATCAAGACACCCTGAGAGTCTAAGTTTTTTCACCAATGCAAAAACAAAAACAAAAAACCCACTACCAACTTCTCATAAATGTTTATTTCAACTCTCAACCTAGTCAAAAGGGGAAAAGAACTTTTAATTTTAGGAAAAATCAATTTGCATTCATTTTTTCCCTCTTAGAGATCTCAAACAGCCTCACAGAGAGCATCCTTATAATTTCTTGGTGTGATAGATAGGTACACAAGAATCTTATACCCATTTTACACAGAAAGAAATTGAATTTCATAGTCATTTGCCCGAGGATGGTCTCGGAGAAAGTAGAAATTAGAGCTGTCTTCTGATTCCCATCATCAGGTTTGCTCCAAAGACTACAGAGCTATCTTTGAGTGCATGAATCACTCCCTTTAATCTTGAAAAGTTCCTGGGAGCTATTGGTAGATCAGAGATGGTTAAGTTGCTCTTTTCCTTTTCTAAGGAGTAGATAAATCAATATTCCTACAAAGCCAGAGACATGTAATTGCAAAACTCAGATCGTTTTAGCTTCTTGCTGTTGTCATGTCCAGTGTCATGTCCAAATCCTTGGAGGTGGGACTATGAGCGCTCCACTGGACCTTCCCTGGAGCCCAGTGGTATACACAATGATTCCTTGGGCTTGTTTAGTGACCTGGCACCATATTTTGGGGGTCAAAACAAGGCATGGCAGGAGCAATCAACTAAGGGTGAGGTTATAGGATTATAAATTTAGAGACGGAAGAAGACTCAGAAACCATATTGTCCAACACCCTCATTTAACAGGTGAGGAAACTGATATCTGGAGATGGGAAAGCATCTTAGAATCATAGATACAAAGCTCCATGGAACCTCAGAAACCATTGAGTCCAACACTTTCATTTTACAGATGAGAAAACTGAAGTCCAGAGATGAAAGGAGCTTGCCTAAAGTCACACAGGTAGTGAGAGACAGAGGCAAGATTTGCACTTAGGTTCTTTTTACTCTAAATCTGGTGCTCTTTCCATAGCACTATGCTGCTGTTTCAGGAGGAAGGAAATACACGTTTATCAAATACATGCTGTATGCCAGGCACTTTGTATCTATTGCTTCATTTGATACTCCCAACCACCCTGGAAGGTAAGTGCTATTATTTTCCCCATTTTTCAGTTGAGGAAATTGAGGCAGGCATAGATTGAGTGACTTGCTGTGAGCCACACAGTTAGGAAGAGTCTGCAATCAGATTTGAATTAAGGTCTCTCGGTTCCAGGTCCCGAGCTCTATTCAAGATATCAGTAAGTCATACCCCTTCATCACCCACCCGCCAAATGTTGATATCTGTCATATAAAATAGAAAGAAAATAAAATACTGAAAGAGATCCTGAAGAAATTTTTTAAAAATCAGATCCACCTTTGTAGTTAGAAAATCAGAGCATAGAGCCCAGTTTAAGAACTGTTTTCTTTTTGATGGCTCAAGGATGCTTTCAATATGTCACCATCACAGCTAAGATAAGATCTACTGAATGATTCGATAAGTATCTCTGACGTTTTCTGAAACTCCTGGGAGAAAGCCCATGATTACTCATGACTGTATAATCACCCTGACCATTGGAGAAAGAAAGAGCAGGTGGAAGTAGAAGGGGCATCATGTGGCAGCCACATTTGGAGGAGGCTGAAAAAGAAACAGAATGGGTCAGGAAAAACAGAGACAGTGACCCCAAGAAAATGTGCTTTGGTGGGCTCTTCTTGAGAGGGAAGCCAACTCCTCCTAGACTAAATTACCTGGGATTTTCTGGTCTATGAATGAGAGAGGTTACTCTGCTTATGGAAGGAGTACAAAGAATTCACTTGGAAAAAAGAGGCCAATTGGAATTATCAAGTAACTGTTTACAGTGGAAAAGAGAAATTAAACCCAAACTTTCTGCAAAACAATTAAAAATGGGAAAACCTTGACTTCTAGACAGAAATAGGGGAAGAAAGAAGGTCTTTAGCAGACGGTAATAGAAATAGACGTAATAGAAATAGTGACATCAACTAAGAACATCCCCCAAGAGACAAAAATAATAGAAATCATTTCTGAATTTGTCCAATCTATAGCCTTCCTCTCATAATCCCTTACTGTAAAATAAATTGTTGATTTTTTTTTCTCTCCTCTTCTTTCCTATCTGCACTCTCTTGAGTGGCAGACAACAACTTTGCTTTGGATTTGTGTTATTGTGCCCAGCACCCAGACAGCAAAGTCAATTGGGATTCCACCCAGAGTAGGTCTGCCAATGATATGTTAAGAGGAATAAAAATAAACAGTACGATGAAAACTAACAGACTGATCTTAATGAGTTATGCACGGATAGGGCCACCATGAGTCTTGGATGGAGGAGAGAACACAAATTTTAACTGATCAGCTGGAGGTCACAAGGGGATAAGGGCCAAAGGAATAGCAAAGTTGAACTTTTTCTTTAATAAATAACACTGAAAGTTGAATTTAGAACAATGTTACCTATGAATACACTTTAATGTGAAGTCACTGAATGACTGGAAATAACATTTTGGCCAAAATGAACTTCGATGAAACAAATTTTAAGTGTTATATTCCTTGGTTTTTTTTGGTTACTTTGCAGTTATTTTTCAGTCTTCTCTGACTTTTTGTGACCCCACTTGGGATTTTCTTGGCATTTCCTTCTCCAACTCATTTTACAGATGAGGATATTGAGTTAAGTGACTTGCCCAGGGTCACACACAACCAGTAACTGTCTGAGGCCAGATATGAATCAGGAAGATGTCTTTCTGACTCCAGGCCTACTGCTCAATTCGCTGCACCATCTAGCTGCCCATATTCATTATTAACATATATCTATTCATCATGAGGCAAATGAATTTTAAATTACGAAGAGTAAAATTTGAATAGGAAAGTTATAATTACTGCTTTATAGAGTATCATAGGATGATGTTCTTGCTTTCTAAAAATAAAGTTAAATTATGTTCTGATGGACACAAAAACATTACTCCTTGAAATATGTTCTTAATATAGGTTAACACCTAGAATCCCTATGCCATCAACCTACCAATGTACAAGTGTCAATATGCCAATGATTTTCAAGGACGAAAAACAAAAGTTGAACATCAAGAAATTGCTTATATTTCCAAATGGTCACAGCTGTATTTTTGACCCATTTTCATATAAATTTGGACAGAACCTAAACAATACAAAAATATACGTTCAAATGACCTTCTGAGTGGCAAGAAATTGAATGTAAGAACATCTGAACATAAAACCTTCAGGAATTAGAGATCAGATGCTGTAGGATGTCTTGGGTATGAAAGGGGTCAAGTCAAACAGTGCTATTTTATAGACTATATAAATTGATAGATACACCCACATGCACATATATCCTTTGTAATTAATTTTCTAAAATCTAACTTGGTAGAACTAAAATGATTAATTTAGAAAGATCACTGGATTGGGAATCCTTTGTTCTAGATACAGCTTGAGGTACTAACTAGCTCCATGACCTTACCTCACTAAGTCTTGGTTTCCTTCTCTTTAAGTTGAAGGGGTACATGATTTCTTTAGTTCATTGTAGTTCGAATTTTCCATGTTTCAAGATCCCCAAATAGTGCTTTAATGAACACCATGAGTTTTAAATGTCCCAAGGCCTAGTACTGATTTCCCATTTCCATAATTCTGAGACCAAGGTTCTTCTCTGAGAAGGGATCTGTAAAGGTTATGGTTACCTTGCATTATCATCTCTAGTAGTCAGTTTTATTACATTTTAGAAAAATTGCACCTGTGGTTTCATTGCTACAGGGAGGTTTTTGTGCAGGACCTCCTCTACAACATAGTGTTTTAAAAGAATTGCTTGTTATTGCTGAAAAGAGATCTGCCCAGGGTCATTAAGACAGTATGTGTCAGAGACAGGATTTGAACCCAGGTTGTCCTGGCTCTGAGGCTACCTTTCTATCCCTTCTATCAGAGTATCTTGAGACTCTACTTCTGTTTGACTCTCTGGTGGACTGGGTGAACCTGTTAGGCAAATATTTAAAGATACTAAACTAAAACTTACCGACATTGTAGAACTTGGATATTTGGGTTGTAGTTTATAGTCAAGTCAGTACAATTCAATATGTTAAAGATGAAGAGGTCTGTTGGGTTTCAAGAAGCTCGTTAACACTCACTACCTCACTGGTTTTTAAGCTAGAACTAGCTAGCCTTTATATAATAACTCCAAGAATTCTCCTTCTGTTAGAAATTTCTGCCAGCGTTCAAAAGAAAGAAGCATTTAAGCAAAAACTTTCACCAGCCAACTGGGAACCCCAAACACTTCTTGACTATTTTAAAGTCTCACCTCTAGGCACAGGCTACCTTCCCTTCTTATATAATGGGAGGAATCATCCCCTTATCGCTTCCTGAACTTCCCTGTTTAGTCTTAGCAGTGTGGTCAAAGCAAGTTTCAATGAAGTGAAAGAGAGATCTGTTGTTCTACTGTTCTGAGCCTTGTCACTGATGCAGGGCATGCTCCAGAGCAGACCATGTGTGAATGCTGAGTAACCACAGGATACCTGGAGAGCCACTCAGTGGAGAGCCGAACTGGAGCTCCAAGGAAGCAGAAGGAATGCAATGGAAAGTGTGATGGAAACCCAGCTTCCAACGGTACAGTTTAGCTATAGATGCTGAGAACAAGGGTGGCAGGTGGACCCCCCTGTCTGTCCACCATGGGTGGGCAGCCCAGGAGAGGAAGAGGGAGAGCTTTGGACAGTCACAGGTTCTGGGAAGAAGAATCTTTTGCTGCAAACCAAAGGACTGTCTTCACATGAACACCTTGTGAGAAGTATTGGCATCACCCACACATAGATGGCAATGCCATTTCAAATATGAAGGATAAATATATCTATATACATAGATATAGAGATATATGCATACATTTCACACTATATATAGACACACACATGCATATACATAGTTCTCTCTGTCTCTCTCTTCTTCACGTTCTCCACCCCTCTCCCTCTCTTGGCTTCTGCAAGAAACCTTCTCCACTCCTCCCAAACCTTAGTGCCTTCTCCCCAAGACTATCCCTGTTTTAACTTTTTTAGCTTCTCTGTGCATAGCTTTTTGAAGGTTGTCTTCCCCATAAGACTAAGTTCCTTGAGAGCAGGGACTGTTATTTTTGTTTTTTCTTTGTATTCCTAATATTTAGCACCATGCCTGAGGCACAATAGGAACTTAATAAATACTATCTAATATTAGAGTCTCTCAATTTCACCCAAACTGCAACATGTACCCAGTCCCACTATGGTCAGCAGAGGAGCTTTTCCTACTTTATTTTTAACCAGGGATGATTCTCCCTTTCCCCTCTTCAGGGAACCTGGTGGCTTTTCTGCTCTCCAGGGTCATCGTACTGATGGGAGTTGCTTTGCCCAGCCCACAGTACCCCTACCTCAAAAGACCTGCCAGCCTTGACCTCCTTGGTAGCTGGATGTACTACTATGCCTGGTTACATAGTTATTTTTCAAAAAGAATTACTAATTTTTTAAAGAATCATCCTGGCTTTGTGTCATCCAAAAAAATAAATAAATAAACAAACCCTAAACCAATACCACATATTCTGGAGTGTCAAAAATCACTGGATTAAAAGCCATACCCTTACTAGATACTTCTCTTTTAGCATGATGGTTTCAAAATAAATAGTTCTTTTCTTGCCCCACATCTTAGCACAAATTTAAGTTTTATTTATCTTTTATGACCTTAAATGTCACTACCCACATGGAAGGGAGAGGAAGGCAAACTTCAAGAGGAAATACCTCAGCAGAGAAGCTGAAGACTATGCTCCCAGCTCTGTTGGAGAAAAGGGAGGAAGGATCCCTAAGGAATAGGTTTCTCTTGACCTCCTTGGCAACTACTATCTATACCTGAAGAGCATCCTGAGAAGTCATCTGCATTTTCAAGGCTTTTTCAGTGAGGAATATGGGTCAAACAGGTGATTGAAGAACTGGGGACTGATTCAGGGAATGTGTCCTTCCCATTAACTTTAAGAAACTAAGGATGACTGCTAAAGGCTTGATGAAGATCTGAGAATCTATAATAAGGCACTGACTAATTTTTTCCATACACAGCCAAAAACAGCAAGAGGCTATTAATTGCAATTGACCTTGAGGTAATCTCCCAGCTGATCTTGAAGCAACCGTACTATAGTACTTCTAGTTTGACTTTGCTAGATTTACAGGACCTAGCTCAAGTTCATCTAATCAGGATTATCTATTTTTCTGTTTGTTTCTGTAATCAAGGAGTTCTCAAACCTGGTGCCAGTAAACTTGTTTTTCCTCTAATATTTTGATAACTATTTCAATGTAATTGGTTTCCTTTGTAATCTTTATGTATTTTATTCATGCATTGAAAAACATTACCCTGAAAAGGGGTCCAGGGGTTTCACTAGACTTCCAAAGAGGTTCAGGACACATAAAAAGGTAAAGAACCTCTTCATTATCGAAGTTAAAGTAATAGAAGTAAGTGCCTGTGGTTAATGGAAGCAGCTACCAACTGCTTTGGGGATTCATAAGCCCAGTTTCACGCAGAAGCAGCCTGCCAGGTGTTCTCATCAAAAACTTTCAGAACTGACCACCTGCAAAAGTGAACTGGAAATATCGTCTTAAATGAGCAGATCTCACACTCACAGAAATCTCTGACTTTACATTTATGACCATTGATTTTATTTTATGAGTCATTCAAAGAGAAAGACCTTCCATATATGACTTTTTTAACCTGCCTAAAGGAACTTCTAACAAAGCAGCCATAATCAAAGTTGTGTTTTCTGAGATCTTTACTGCTTTCAAGCAGATCCAATTTTCGTTTTCCAAAAGCAATAGTACAGCAAGATTGGAGGGTGCGGGAAGAGAAGTGCTGATTTACCAGGGTACTAAAAAGCATCAGCAATAATTCTGATTAATGTGATGTGGCACTGATTGCAGGAATCATAGAGTATCCTTCTTCCTTATAGGCTAATTAGAATTCAAGTCAGCACAATACCTGCTTTGTAGGATTATAGTGAAAACATTTGTTGTAATAAGAACCTCTAGGTAGCCTGCTTGGAGGTAATGACTGATTTGTAAAATTATTGAAGGGGGAGAGGGTGCAGCAGAAAATGAGAGAATGAAATTTGTCCCCCCAAAAATGCTTATTTCCTTTATGGATCAAGTTTGACTATACATTAAAACATCTTTTTTTTTTTTGTGGCAATGTTAAAAATGAGCTTCATAGCAAAGGTTTATTTAAACCCTAGAAAATATGGTTTTCTGCTCTTTTCTTCATGGGATTACATCATGAAAGTACTTCTAGTTTATTTATTGGAGGCTTTCATCGAGGCTGGTGAGATTTCTCATTTCTGCTTGCATGAATTTCCTAATTGGACTCTCGAATTACTCAATTGCTTATATAGACTTTGTTCATGGCAAAGGAGGCTAATGATGGATAACAGAAACACAATGCTAGCCTTTTAACGAGCAGGGTTTTCTTTTTAGGAAGTTATTTCACATCCTGTTTCATTTTTTTGAAAGTCTGACTCTGTTCTGGTTTTCTGATGTGAAAGAAATAGCAGTGTAAGTGAATTTAGTAAATAACATTTTTAACAAGTAATGGAGAATCACACTCTTTCCCAAAGAATGGCAGAGTTAGTGTCTTAGCTGCTTGGAAAAGGGATTCTCTCCTTTTGGATTCAGTGTTAGGGATGACTTCATAGCAAAAAGCTCAGAATCAGAAACATTTCACGCTTGTTTCACTCCTTGTAGAGATGTGAAATTTCTGTTAAATTTCTATTAAAGGCTAAAGATTTTTTTTTCTTTTTGAAAATAAAAAAGGACATTTTAAGAAAAGAAACAATAGTTTCTTTAGTATTTAAATGATTTTCTTCTAAAAGTTTCATTTTATTTATCTCTAATAAATAAAAATCAGGGACAGTCTTATTTTTCTACTTGCATCTTCAATGCTTAGCATGGTGTTTGGCACATAATCCATTCATTCCTTCAGTTCCATAACTCCTTCATTTATTTAAGTCCAGTAAAATAATGTACTTCATTTGTCTGTCTTTTTTTAAAGTAAGCTAGCTGTGTATGTTTATTTTTAATTTTATTTATTTTATTCTGAACTTAAGAACTAAAACAAGCATTTTCATCACATACTAGAATAGAAAAAAGATGATTGCCCCTGAAATTGCAAAACTATTATATATAATTTGCTATTCCTTTTAAATAAATAATAAAATTATCATGTAATTTTCTTTTTTTTCTTTTCTTGCCTCCCCCTGCCACTCTAGAGATGTTTACTATTAGACACAAATATGTATGTATGCATTACATTTGTGTATGTATGTGTGTGTGTGTGTGTGTGTGTATGTGTGTGTGTGTAAAACCATTCTATACATATTTCTATTCATCAGTTCTTTCTCTGGATGTAGAGGATGTCTTCCTTCATGGATCCTTTATAGTTCATTTGGGGATTTATTATAGTCAAAATGACTTAGTTGCTGAAAGTCATTCTTAAAACACTGTTGCTATTACTGTATACCATGTTCTCTTTTTTTCTGCTTACTTTGTCCCTCATTATTTCATTATAAGTTTGGCTGTGCATGTTTAAAGAAGTTTACATCAGTGGATAACTCATAGTTTATGAAGCATAGTGTTTGCTGACAATAAAAATTTCCATGCGCTTAGGTCATGTCAGGGACACTGATTTTCCTGTCAAGGCAGGGAAAGAATTGTCATACAACTCAATCAGACTCCTTAGCCTGTCACCACCACAGTTGATGCCCAGAACATCATGTTCCCTGATTTTCTCCCTGGGCACGTATGAGACTTTAGGTAATAGGATGAGAGAAGGAAGAAGAAGAGAAGGGGAGTTATTGTGATACTACAAGTAGGGAGCTGACCTCTCTACTCTAAAGACAGGCTGTTGAATTCACTCATCTGCAAAAGGAATAGTTCCCTCAACTCAAGTTGAAAATCACAGTTGATAACCGTGAAGTTAAAGAGACTCAAATGACCAAAGATAGAGGGGGAGCAACAATTCATCTACCAATACTCTGAGATGAAGGAAGAGGAATATATATATAGAAAAAGGAAGGTCTATGTTTGCCTTTTGCAAAGTGAATGTTGAGATAAAAGAAAGCAACACTTATTTCATCTCAGATTTATAGCACTTTAAGGTTTGCAAAAACACTTTCTTCACAACAATCCATTGAAGAAGGTATTGTTGAATGTATTATTTTCCCCAATATACAGATGAGAAAACTGAAGCAAAAAAAGGTCAACATCCCACAACTGATAAGTGTGGAAGCCAGGTCTAAATTTGTTTCATCTTTATCTTCATGTTCCTAGAATAGTGCCTGCCACATAGAAGGCACTTAATAAATGTTTCTTGCTTCTGTCTTGACTCTAAGCTCTGAGCTCTTTCTGCAACGTGGAAAGATAAAAGCTCTTTGCTTACTGGAAAGCTGGAAATGACCAATTTTATCCAGTCAGCAATTGAGTTAAATCGTTATTTTGAAAGAATGTGAAGGCTAAACAAATTCCTGGAAATTCAGGGACTGCACTGAGCATCCCGTTACCTTGTTTAACCTTGGAATATCCTGACATTCAATGGACCATGAATGCATGAAGTAGGAATTCCAAATGACTTCCACATAGCAAGGAGAGCTTTTCCATGCATGATCGGAAAGATAAAGAGTATATTGTGTGTATAACATTCTCAGTGCTAATGAGTGCTCTGCATGCCTAAGGTTTCTGCATTTTTTGCTCTTAGTGATTCCATAGGACGATACATGGATGAGTCAGCCTTCTGTGTTAGGTGCTTTACTCATTTCCTGAATGCCAGGCTGGAATGGCATCAGATACTCATTAAGTTTCCAATCATTCCACAGCAGCAACAGGTGGTGAAACAAAGCTTCTGTGGTTGATTTCCTCAATGTACTGGAAACATGGAAGGTATTTGCACTCTCTCAGTAGTAGCAGATGATGAAGAGGGGAGGAGGGAAGGAAGGTTGAGTAGCAACAGGAAGTGTTTCCAAAGCATAAACAAAAACTCAGTTGGTGAAGCAAATCTTTTGACTACCACACATTCTACATTTTTTGACATAGTGGTTTCATCTTATAGAGGTCCGTGCTCACGCAAAACTTGAAATCCTGGCTATCTGATTCGTTACTTAGCAGATCCTCCAATAAATCTGCTGTGAGAGATTTCAACCCATCCACACATCTTTCTTAATGTGTACAAGTTTTGTCTATTCCTTTCTTAAATTCTCCAGAGAAGATTTACTCAACATGCCAAAGGTTTTCATCTGTATTTTTTGCTTTGTTGTAGTATTTCATAAGCACTCCCTACAACATTTTGGCGAAAACTTGGTAACATCCTAAGTGAAGCCACATCGATAGTGCTCTATGAGCCACTTGCTGCCTCCTAGGCAAAGGTTAAATGATTTGCCCAAGGTCACATAGCTAGGAAGTGTCTGAGATTGGTCTCAGACTCAGGTCTTCCTGAACTCAAGTCTTCCTGATTCCAGGTTCAACACTCTATCCACTAAAAATCATCTAGCTGCCATATAAATTGTGGGCTACCAATTGACATTTACAAATGTTTGAATCTACTAACTTCTTAAAGTCAGTATTTAACTTCTATCTCTAACTCTCTTAAAGGACCTCCAAACCTACTATACCCTGAACTAGAGAGAAAAGGCAAAATTAGAGGAAAACACTGGCCAACAGGTGATATAGATATACCAGTAGTTATCTCCAAGTTGTGTTTGTCCTTCATTCTCAAAGTGGACCATGACCTCAGGGAGATGATGATATGACTTGTAGTTGACTTTGATTTAGGTGAGGTAGGGCTGTGCAAGGTCACCAACCTCACGTTCTCCTCCAGAGTCATCTAGGTCCAGGGGCCAGATTTTCATCAGGACAACTGGATGGCCCAGAATGCAAAGTATCACCAAGTATTTGGTGTGGAAACCTCTTTAGATAATGCTAAATAGGGATTCCTGTCAAGTGACAGGATCTGTCCACACCTATAGCCCTGGGTTATCATTAGCAAAACAAAGTGCTCATTTTAGTTAGACTCCCTCCACAAAGTAGACCAGAAAAATTCCTATGGGGTCAAGGCACAAAATCATTTTTGTTTTCCTAGAGGTGGCAATCAATTGACTTTTCTTCTCCCCAAATTGAGAAAGTACAAAAACTATGGGTAACTCTACAGGCCATTGGGCTATTAATGCTCAAATATCATTGGATTCATCTGAATATAGATATGAAATTATTAAAATAAAATTATAAGAATCTAACATTAAATCAGTACAATAAAATAAGAGGGATGAGTAAGTATATGGAAAAGAACAGGATAAGCATATTTTCCTCAAATTCTGTGTGGAAAAAAAATCATAGGGAAAAAGAGGAAAAGAAAATACAATTCACTTTTCAGTGAGCTGTCCTTTGACGCTGCCTGAGCTCCCTGGCAGGGTGGCTATTTGTCAATCTCACAGGAGTCCTGTTGCTATTCTGAGGAGCAGCTGAGGCTAATGAAGTTCTAATTCTTTCACAATATGTCTCCTTTTCCCATAAAACTACCAGCTTTTCTTTTAGCCATCCCTAAATGTGATTTTCATAATTTCAAATTTTCTTTTCTTTCCATTTTCTGACTTCATAAATTAAAAGCATATATGTGTGTGTATGTATATGTACATTTACATATATACATATATGAGCAAAATTTTCCTGTATCCATGGCAAGACTGAAAATTCACACCAAGTAATTCTAAACTGCCTAAATGTAAGTGACTTTTATGCATTTTTCTTTGTTAAATATCAAGGCATGTTGAGTGATTGTAATTGCTTGACATTCAGGCAGTTCAGGAAGTTATGGTCATAAGAGTATTTTTTTCCTTCCATAAAGGACTCAAAGAGGAATATAACTAAACTCCTATGATATTTTTATAATAATAGGCACAAATAAAAAAAAAGCCAGTAACATATTGGAATTCTGAACACCATTCAGGAAGACAAAGCTGAGAATCACACTGATTTAATTCCAATTAAATTAATTTAAATCTAATTAAATTAAAATAATTCTACTGTTTATATATCTTATATAGCATAGCAAAGTAATTTTCTTTGCAATTCGTGTGGTTATCATATATTCTCCAGGTTACTCAATACTTTAAGACATTTATTATGCCATTTTTTAATTTCAAGTAGCAGATCTTGCCCGAGAACTTTCACCCAGATTCAGAAATATGTTTTATAGAATATTCAATGGAAACTGATATGAACTCATGTGAGATTTAAAAATCACAAGCAATAAGTCTTTTCCCATCATTATCATCAAGAGCCTTGCCCCTTTCCCCCTTAGTGACATGAGCAGCCAAGCACCAGGAACAAATCCCTATTGGCATGCTGGACACAAAAGGCAGTAACGATAGCCACTTTTAGAGAAACCTACAAGTTTCAGAAGGAATACTGATTCTTTGTACCTTGGGGACATTCATACATATTTGGTGCATCTCTAATGATTTCATGCATGTTCTATTTTGAACAATTTGTCTGTAAAAACAAATTGTTAAGTGATTTCTTAAGTTCAAAAACAGCTTAACATTTACAGAAAGTAGATTGTTTTTTCCCAAGGATTATATCATTAGCCATAGGACATATAAAAGAAAAGGAACTAAAAATAAAATAAAATATACTTCTGAAAGAGCAAACAAACTATATCCAAGATAGAGAAATCAGGTGTCTTGTTAGCTGCCAAAAGAAATACCTGCTAGTAATTCTGTCCTCTTAGTAAAGTAATTTCAAATTAAACTCTAATAATTTTCTCCCAGAGATTAAATAAATTGGAAGTCAATGTAGAGATTATTTCTTAGTATGTGTGTGTTGTGGTAAAGTGTTTAAATACTAAGGTTCTTGGTGGAGAATAGGGATAGTAAGTGAACATTGTAGGGAGGAAACAGTGACTACATCTGCCTAAACGCCAGCTTTACAGGGTTGTTAAACCCTTATTCTAACCCAAATCTGACAAGATCTTTGCAATAGAATCAAAAATATGCAATCAAAGTCAGACATTGGAGTCTGAACTTTAAAGAAGTTCTGTCTTCAAATAAGAGGGGCATTTGATTTTCCTTCAGTGATACAGCTGTATATGAAGTTCAGATGGTACAAACTTCAGCAGGACCTATATTTGATTTTCTACTGTTAAAAGATTATCCATTTAAAACCACTTCAGAAGGAATCAGAAAGACAGCACCACCTTGTTACTGTAGTTATTGTTGGCTTGTGTTTTCCCTTAGTTTTATTTTTCTTTCTGTCCTCCACTTTGGAACTTTCTCCATTTTTAAGCCCTATTACACCAACACTGCAGATTGAGTATTTACCTTTATCCCCGGAAGTCCAGGCAGCCCAGGCAGCCCTGGTTCACCCTACATAGGAAAATTACATAACATTATAGAACAGTATTCACTGAGGCACAAATTGATGGAGAGAGAAATGGCAAATGTGGATGGAAGCTCTGTAGAAACCCTTTCTGCATACATACACACAGAAATACTGTCTAACTCCAAGAAGGATGATGAGATTGTGTAGTTCAGTCAACTCTTGATGATTCAGGGGTTAGTTAATCAGTCTGCAGATTCCATGGGTTCTTTCCTACCAAAGAGGTCTGCTCACACAACTTTGGATTATTTCACTTATCATGAGCACTCTCCCCAAAAGGTGAACAGGGAAAGAGTTAACTCAAGTCAATACCTTTTGCTACTCCCAGACAGTGGAGGAAGACATTGAAGCCACTGCTTAAAGTAAAACTTAAGGGTTTGACATGGATATCAAATATCCATATCAGCCCAATAGCCTCTTACCAACATGCCATCAAGAGTTGGCTGTATGAACAGATGCCAACATCAAAACAAAGCATATCAAAAGTCTTGCGAGCATCTGAGTAGAGTAAGGCTTCTTCTACATTCTTGGAGGATGAGGAGATAAGTGAGTAGTTAAAATTATACATAACACCACTACGTATTTGTGACAATTGTTCAAGTCTAGGAAACCCTACTTAGCTACTTGGTGGGTATTGTGCAGCTGTTCAATGAAGGCAGGTTTGAGATTAAGTGATGCACTCTGGGTGAGTGTGTTGGAGTCACACTAAACCTTCTCATTTTCATAGAATTGTCTGTATTATTTTAAGCACTGAGTGTGGTGACAAGATGTACTGAGACTACATTACTCAGAAAATCCCTTGCATTCCACTAACTAAATCATCAGAGTGAAAATGGAGGGGGAAAAGCATACACATTGGGGCTACAACAAATATATGGAGGTTATCTGATTTACACAAATGACTATTTCACCATGGTAACCCCGTGTAGCTAGGTCCATGCCCTATCACAGGGTGAGAGGAGAGGGAGGAAGGGAGGAATAGGCACAGCTGGAGCAACTCATTTCATGTGCAAATCTGTTGAGAAATTCCAGGACATTTCAATTAGAATACCTATTCCTTGTAAGTTCTGCAAATACATAATTTACTAAAAAAAAAATGATCTGGAAAATAATAATTTCCAAAATGATTTACTGAAGGATAAATATAAAGGGAAAAACCATACTAGTTTTCTCCTGATTTCATTAAAAATTCCTTTCACAATGCAAAAGAAAAATCATAGTGCCTGAGGGCTTTAAAAGGCAAGTACATCTATATTTTAAGTGTAGAATAGGTCCAAGACGTTTCCCAACAGTTCTGCTTCATTGTTGATAATGCTTCTGGTCAAATAACATTTCTCTGGATTGACTGAACTTCACAAAATACTTCTCATTCTTTTTTTCCTCTCTCAAAGAGGCTAAATCCTAGTAAAACTATCCATATGAGATTATGGTCTCCTTATATTCTCTTTTCCTGAACTGGATTATATATTTTTTCTCTCTTTTAAAGTGTATATTTCCTTTGAAACCATACCAAAAAGAAGTCTAGAAAATATAACTAATAAAACTAAGTAGAGCTATGTGTGTGTGTATGTGTAGAATGATGGAGTTTAATTCACAAAATGTACCTTAACAGATTGCAGAGTAGTAACATGGTTTTTTTTCTCCAAAAATAAAAGGTCTCTCTGATTTATGAGAGAAAATTATTGCAAGGAAAATCAATATGAATATGAATGCAACTCTGAACTTCTAAGGAGGATAGAGATGTCCAGACCATTTTGGAATATAATGATGTTTGAATAGAGTTTTTTTTAATACATTTAACCACTCTTTTTCCTATACAAAGAGCAACATATATGCATTTCTATAAGTTTGTTTATTTTATAGTCATTGATTATGCTAACTGACCATCTGTGATCTCCATAGCCTGAATTTTATTTGTTTTTCATTTGATTATTTTTTTTGGTTGATTGAGATCTAATTTCCCTCACTGTGGACTTTCTTCCCCATCTGTTTGAGGATCTATTCTTCACCCTCTGTGTTCCTCTTTCTCTTCTTTAACACAATCAAGGCTCTCTCTATCAATTTGGGTAGCTCAATCAGAGCTTTTTCTTCTCCTAGCAGAAAGGAACTCTCCTTTTTTCATATTTACCCTCTCCTGTGCTCAGGAATTCCTTTGGGTCATGGCTGAAAGGCAACCCTAATAGCCAGGGTATGTGTGGAGAGCTAATGGGGCCCTTTTGCAGCACAAGAATAAAACTTGAATGACTTTAAGAAAAACAGGGCCTGATTCCAGGAAACCCTGTCCCGCTTCCCCCAGCAGGGTTCTCTTCTCCCACTCCAGGTACCTGCTGCCACCACTCATCAACACTAAAAACCACTGGTCCCAGCTGTTTAACTTTCTCTCTTGCTCATAAAAAGGGACTATTTTACCCGAATGAACAATACTTGACAAATTTTCCTTGTTTTAGATTTAAAATACTTGTGCAAAAGTAGGGAATAGTCTTCTGAAAGTGAATGCAGTACACAGGAACTCACATATTCAACACAGATGGACATAATGCATTAGAGGATCCATGCTCTAATGCAAAGCATACACAAAGAAGTTTTAAATGGAGCTTAAAAACAGCTTCTTTACAATCTTATGCTAGATTTCAGATACAAAAGTTCGGCACTTATCAGAGTGAAATTAAACATTCAGAAAGTCTAGTCTGCAACTGAGTTGATGCTCTGTTATGTTTTTATAAGGTTGCTCCTAAGGCAGGAATTATAATTTGCTGGCTGCCAGCTACAACAGAAGCATAGGCAACCAATATACTTTGAAGGAAAAAAAATAATTGTGGAGAAGTGGAATTGAGCTTACAGAAACTCCAAATCAAGGGAGAAAAATGATTTTTATTACCATAGACATTCTACTTCTCATCTAGTGCTTGGATTTATAAACTCTTCAAAACCTAAATATTCTCTCATTTAAATAAGCAATTTTCCATGGCTTTAGTGGATAATGGTAACTGATATTAACTAGTTCTGTCTTGCCTAAATATTTGCAAAAATAAAACTGGGGGAAGTGATCTGCTACCTTCTAAGAATATATTTATTTAACTCCAAGGTCAACATTAAATGAATTTAATCCTCTTTTCTAAACGCAATATTAGAATATTTCTTTGGAGTCCAAAGAAATCTAAAGAAGTTATCTATGAGTCTTCCAGGAACAGGTTTAGACTATAATACCAAGTAATTCTGGTAATGCTCAATGAAAGTCACTTCCAAGTGAAAATCTTACATTGAAACCAACAGAAACTATAGAACAGAAACTATAGAAGTGTTTTTGTATTTAAAATGAAGTGATTTTAGACACACCTGCTTCCCAAATCACATTTTAGATTAAGTAATTTAAATATGACCTACATATGCAAAGTTCAAGAGACTTGGTATCTCTATGATGGGTAAAATCCATTTGTATATTTCATTTTCTAGTGATCTGTGGACCCAAGTCCATTGTACTCAATTCAAAAGTTCACCATTTTCTTTTCAATGAAAAAAAATCAGAGGAATCTTAGGCTAATACTTGAAATATCCGTAAGGTCCAGAAGGGAAAACTTGAACTTCTGCTGATTACAATGGAACTGACTGGGTTAAGTCCTTTTTTTCTCCATTTAAGAGCATTAGATTGCCTTCAAAATTAGAGCCCCGAATGAAAAGGCCTTTTCAAAAATTACTTGAATCCTTAAGTGTTTAAAACAAAAGACTGGTCCTCTCAATGTCTACATGAGTGTGAGAACAACATGTCATTATGTCCCCAGGTTCCCGATGAATACAATAAGGTGCATTCTCTCATTTCAATTTCACTAATGAAGTAAATTCCATCTTTCGATTCATCTTTCTTTCTACAACATCATATGCCACCAGACAAAGACAAAGCCATAATTTTATACAAGATCTAAGCTAATGTGGAATTCACATTTACTGGCTAGTGACAATACATCTGTTATTCCAAATCTGATTGCATTGGGCATTGAAATCCAGATGCTCACATGATAAATGACTGCCACTTGTTTCCTGCACATTAAACTCAAATAAGCAGATACATCTAAACATACTTAATGTAGCCTTTAATTTATTACTCAAGTGAGGCATAAAAGATAAACAAATGTGATGTTTCCATAGATTAACTGGTTAAAATAGTTTTGATTAGTGTCTTTAATTGAAACTCAAGTTTGTTAACAGAATCAATTTGCATACCATAACATTGTCTACACAGGGTGTTATAAATAATTTATATTTAATACCATCAATAAGAGAGCATCTATGATGAAAAATGTGTAACTTTTTTGTATGAGCTGCTGGTCACTTCCTGTTGAGGTTATTTTGTCACCACGCACCTCTTTTGAACAAATAAAGACAAGAGAGCGAATATGGTTAAACATGCAAGATTAAGTAGTTAGCATTCCACTCTAACTGGCCTTTGTTAGATAGCTTAGTCAGACAGCTGAGTATATGCAGATCTTTGGTTCAGAAAATGGTTCTGTACCACCAAAGAATTTATTTTATCCCTACCTTTGGCCTTACTCAGCATCATGGTATTTAAAACATAAAAGCACAAACAAAAAACTCTAATTCATTAAAAATGTACTGTCTTGCAGTCCTCAATTGCAGAAAATATTTAATTGTAGTCAGTGATTGGTAGAGATGAAACGTATGAAGATGAAATAAAGAATTTAATAGAGAAAGTAGGAGAGAAAGAGAGAAATCTTTGAAATACTACCTTTTGCCCTGGACGGCCAGATTCTCCAGGTTCTCCCTGATACAGAAAAAAGACAATTCAATTCAAAGAGCAATTATTTAGTACTAAGTGTCAGGTACTACTACTAGGGACTGGATGACAAGATGATAGGAATAGTCTTGCCAATTATTTTCTGAAAACACCTTAACTACAGTCATGCTCTGCTTTATCTGGAATACTCAGGATTCAGCTCACATTCAAGTCAATCCAACATACATTTATTAAACACCCACCAAGTTTAAGGTACTCAGTATTATGTGCCGGACATAACTTTAGCCACTCATCTGTATTTTATCTTAGTACTCAGTATCTCATTAGACAATTTATCCACAAAACCAGATGTCTTTGAAAACCTAGGAGAATGGGTGGCATATTTAATAAGCAGTATATAGCATCAGGTCAACTATAAGGTTTCCATCTGACATTCTTCTACTTCCTTTGGGCACTGAGCATATGAGCCAGTATTTGTTTCCATGACTAAAATAATCATAAAACAGTAATTTTTAAGTCAGTTTTTCTGTCACTTCTAGATCTTCTGGATTTTTGGTTTTTTTGGCAGAGATATTTGAATGGTTTGCCATTTCCTTCTCCAGTTCATTTTAGAGGAAACTAAGGCAATAGAGTTAAGGGACTTGCTCAGAGTCACATAGTAAGTAAGTGTCTGAAACTAGATTTGAACTCTGGTCTTCCTAAACCCAGGCTCTGAGCTCTATTCACTGCACCATGTAGCTGCCTATCAGAAAAATACAGTATGCTTAAGTTAGATTTGTGAATGAGAAGAGATAAAATGAACTTCAAAATGAAGACTGTGACTCTCTGGAGGACAGCCCATGTTCCAAAGACATATAGTTAAAAACAAAGAAGGCATATTATTACCTTAATTCCTGCAGCAGAAGATCCAGGGTCACCCTGATTGAAAACCCACAAGAAAATATTCCATATGTAATAATAATAGTACAGGAAGCACTGATACATATACAATCAAGGTCACTATACAGTATAGTTCAAGTGTCTCTTAATTCAGATTGACTGTGCTCCATAGGATTTCATACAAATGTACTTGTTATCAAGATATCATTCTTTTCCAATGAGTAACAATTTATTTTCTACGTACATCATCAAAGCTGTTCCCTCCCCACCCATTAAAGACCCCATTTTTTACTACCAACTTGAACCTAACTTTTCATATTTTTTCACCTTGAGACTGTACTAAAAATGTAATAACATAATATATTTTTCTGTTTTCTTCATTCACACATATGGTGTATATTATGATTTACTGGTTTCTATTTAGAGAGAGTGGATAATTTCATTAGACTAAATTAAAAAACAAAACAAATGTAGCCAAGATCAGAAAGAAAGTGGAAAGGGAATTTGATAGATAATTTATCAGATAAAATTCTCAAATCTAAAATATATAAAGAACTCTGTCAAATATATAAGAATATGATTCATTCTCCAATTGATAAATGGTTAAAGGATTTGAACAGGCAGTTTTCCAATGAAGAAATCAAAGCAATTTATAGTCATATGAAAAAATGCTCTAAACCATTATTGATTAGAGCAACGCAAATTAAAACAACCTTGAGATGTCATTTTATACCTACCAAATTTGCTAAAAATAATTGAAGGGGAAAGTGACAAATGTTGAAGGAGATGTGGAACAATGGGGACATTAATTCATTTTTGGTGGAATTGTGAATTGATCCAACCATTTTAGAGAGCAATCTAGAATTACATTCAAAGAGTTATTAAACTATTTATATCCTTTGACTCAGCAATGCCACTACTAGGTCCATTTCCAAAAACAATTAGGGGGGGAAAGGAAAAAAAAAGCTGTATGTTCTAAAATGTTTTTAGCAGCCCTCTTTGTGGTGACAAAGAACTGGAAATTGAAGGGATGATCATGATCTGGGGAATGACCAAACAAGTTATGGTATAGGATGGTGATAGAATACTATTGCTCTATAAGAAATGATGAGCTCAGTATTTTTAGAAAAACATAGAAAGACTTGCATGAAATAACACAGAGCAAAATGAGGAGAACCAAGAGAACAGTATTGTTTTAAAGAATGTTTTGGAGGGAATAAGTCATTTTGACTATTAAATACTCAAATCAACTACATAGGATATATGAAGAAAGAATCTATCTGCATCCAGAGAATGAACTGATAAGCATAATTACATATAGAATAATTTTACATATATATACTTATTTGTGTCTAATGATAGCCATCTCTAGGGCAAGGGAAAGGAGAAGAAAAAAAGGAGAAAAAAGAAATTTACATGATAATTTTATTGTATATTTGAAAGAAATAGCAAGTTGTGCCTAGCAGATTTGCAGTTTCATGTGCAATTATCTTTTTTATTGTACTCTGTTATGAAAAGACTTGTTTAATTCCATATATTAAAAATAAAGAAACAAAAAGAGATGTGACATATCAACCAAAGAAATTGCTGGGTTCTTAGCCAGTATAAAGAGAAGCACTGAAAACTTCAGAAGGACAAAGGTCTTCTGTATCAAACAGAACACATTTCAAGCACGTTGTGTTCCACTTTGGATACTATAATTTGGATGAATATTGATAAGCATGAATTGAAGTCTAGAAGAAAAGAACATGATGCAGGGGAGGCTGGAGGCCATGCCATAGGAAAAATGGTTGAAAGAACTGGGGACATTTATCTTGAAGGACAAAAAATCTTAAAGGAGAATTGATAGTTGTTAAGTTTTGAAAAGGACAGGCATAGGGAAGATGAAGAACACTTGTTTTGCTTGGCCCTAAGGGGCAGAGGTAGAAGAAATGAATGGATATTGCAAAGAGGCACATTTTAGCCCATGATCAAAATTACCATAGAGTTATCTAAAAGTAGGGCTGTTTGGGATATGGTGGGTTTCATCACTGGAGGTTGGAAGAAGAGGTTTGATGACTGCCTACGAGGGATATTTTAGAAGGAATTCATGTTCTTTTATGGGATGGGCTAGATCACTTCTGAGGTCCCTTCTAAACTTTTAGATTCCATTTTTTAAAAGCCCTGTATCATGACAGAAAGTGGGAAGGGGGAAATCCTGCCCTCAAGTTCCTGTCCTTATTACAAATGGTGGGAGAGGGAACAACATACAAATAGCTATATAGGAAATAATTAACAGAGGAAAAGGCACTGGAATTAGTAGGAGGTGGTATTTTACTTGGGACTTAAAGGAAGTCATGGAAATCAGTGGTTGGAGTGGAGAAGGGGGAGGATTCTAATCATGGGGGACAGACAAAGAAAGTGTCTTGTTCATGGAATAGCCAGGAGACTAGTGTCACTGGATCAAAGAGTACATGTCTGGAAGTAAGGTACAGGAAGATCAAAAAAGTAGGAGGGAGTTGGGTATGAAAGACTTTGATAGCCTAACAGATTATTATATATTTGCTAGCGAGGCAATAGGGAGCCACTGGAGTATATTGAGCATTGGAGTGATATGATCAGACCTGCATTTTAGGAAAATCACTTAAGTGACTAAATTGAAAATGGACTAGAATAGGGAGAAGCAGATCCACCAGTATGCTACTGCAGCAATCCAGGTGTGAGATGACGTCCTGTACCAGGGTGGTGATAGATTGAATATGGATAGTCAGTAAGAATGACTTCTAGGTTGGGAGATTGAGGGATTGGAGTATGGTCTTGTCCTTTATGTATGTTTGTCCTTTGCTGCCGAAGAAGACCATGCCATCAGAGAAATGATGACATGACTTGCACTTGACTTTGTTTTGAGTGAGGGAGGGCTGTATTTGTCACCAGCCTCACTTCACCTCCAGAGCCATCTGAATCCAGTGACCAGATATTCATCAGGATGACTGGAGATGACCCACGATGAGGCAACTGGGGTTAAGTGACTTGCCCAAGGTCACACAGCTAGTGAGTGTCAAGAGTCTGAGGTGAGATATGAACTCAGGTCCTCCTGACTCCTGCGCTGGTGCTCTATCCACTACACTATCTCTTGTCCTTTACTGTAATAGGGAATGTAGAAGAAGGGAGGGTTTAGAGGGAAACTTATTGAGTTCTGTTTTGGACATATTGAATTTAAGATGTCTACTGAACATCAAGTTGAGATTCCTGAAAGGCAGTTGGAGATGATAGATGATGATATAATTCAGGCAAGGATCTTCCCTCAGCCCAATCAATTCAAGATGTCCTCAGTGTCTATCTTTATTGAATATCCTTTCCTGCTATGGCCAAGTCAATCTCCTTTCGTCAACTACCGGATGACCCATGAGTTTCTGAATTTGTTCTAATTACTGAACCTCAACTTCCAGGGGACTAGTCTGAGTCAGGCACAGCTCAGAACACCCTGCTGCACACAAATGCATAAAGTATGGATAACAAAAATGGTGAACTAGATATCTATTATAGGTGCAAGTAACTTTGACATGTGCTAATGCAAAGGTTCAAAAAAGGCTTAACCTCATCCAAAAGGAAAATAAATAGGTAAAAGATCTGGGGTAGAGCAGTAATACTGCATATTAAGAATATACACTCAAGTATAGGAATCAGGAGCCACTCAGTCAATGCACATTTACTGAGACACTACTATTGTACTAAGCACTGTACTAAGTATTGGACCAAAGCGATAGAGAACATTTCAGTGAGAGTCAAAGGAAGGAGAAACAGAAGTGATAATGTCATCGAGTTATACTACAGACAAAAAGAAGAAAGAGACCAGGAATTTGGGAAATAGATCACAAATCTGATATGGAGGTCTGCTAGAGTTGTAATGGGAGATTTCTATTTCCCAGACATATTCTCCAACTCTCTCTCTCTTGCTCACTGTCTGCCAAAAACAGAGCATCTAATAACGACTTGGCTTGTCTTAATATAAATTTCATCCTTGAAAAAGTAGAGAAATTCACCAGGGGAAATGCAATTCTGGACCTGACCAATGAGGAATAAATGGCTACTGAAGCAGAAATGATGGAAACCACGGGTCAATGTGACCACTCTACATCTCAAAATTTGTGATCAAGGAGGGGAAAGGAAGCTAGAAATAGTGTGGGAAACTGAAAACAAATGATTCAAGGAAAGGATATATAGGATCCTTCAACAAGGGAAGTCAGCTCATGAAGGATGGGAAGGACTTAAGAAGGCAAGTCTGAATACCCAAAAGGAACAAATTCATTGACAATAAAAAAAGAAATAGTTTAAAAAGGTAGATTTATTAAAGAGTTAGAATGAGGGGAAGACCATGAGGAAAATCAAGGGCACCAAAAATGACTTTTAAAAAGACCACACGGAGGAAAGAAGATGATGAAAGAAAGTGAAAAAGAAGCATTTCTAAAGCTCCTACTGTGCTTTTCAGCCAGTCACTGTGATCTGAATTCAAATCCAGTTTTAAATGCTTCCTAATTGTGTGATCCTGGACAAGTCATTGTTTGCCTCAGTTTCTTCACTTGTAAAATTACGATAATAGCATCAGCTACCTCATAGGGTTGTTGTGAAGACCAAATGAGATAATTATCAATCACTTAGCCCAGAGTTGGCAATTGATTGACTATGTGGGTACCAGAAAGAGTACAAGTATCATTATATGACAGATAGAGCGCTAACCAGGGAGTTAGTAAGGCCTGGCTTAAATCCTACCTCGGACATGTACTAACCATGTGATCTGACCTGTCATAGTCCTTCCTAGGTCTAACTCTAGGAGTCCTATGATTCAAAGGATTGAAGATGATTGCTGGAAGGATTTTAGATCTCTCAACAGAAATAAGGAAGTTTGGGAGACAGTGGGTTTAAGCTAGAGATGAAGAGAGTGAATTGTGTTTTGGATAGACCTCATTCCAGACACCTAAGAGACATATATGTTGAGATGCTGAGTTGATGTTGAAGGAGAAAGGAGAGCTGAAGGTAGAATATAGAGATTTGGGAGTTACCTGAAGAGGTGACTGAACTCATGATGACTGAGATCACTGAAAAAGTTGTGAGCAAGGCAGGACAGAGGTATGTGATAAACCCACAGAAAGAAGGTGAGGCATGGATGATGATCCAGCAAAATAAGACTGAGAAGGACTGATCAGACAGGAGGAGAAATATAAGATTGTGGTGAGGAAACCTCAACGAGGAGAGAGTGCTGAGCATGTGAAATGATCAACCCAATAGAAAAGTCAAGGATGGGGAGAGAAAAGGTCTCTAGATTTTGTAATTAAGCTAATATTGGTAACTTTGGAATGAGCAATCATGTAATGCCAATTTCAGGTGAAAAATTAATGGTTATATCCCTAGAACTCACATTTGAGTAAGGGAATACCAATGTGTTGCTGAATTGATTTCACAAAAACAGACAGAGAAACAAAAGAATTTGCTGTCTTTACCATGGCCTTTGGCATTTTAAAAAATGCTTCTATTATATGACAATCTCCTGCCAAGACTTGGGAACTAGATTTCCTCCTGATAGCTTCCATAAGACAGGAAGTGGAGCAAAAACAAGAGACAACTTTCTGAAGGGTTGTTGCCCTGATGGCAATTTGAGCTGTCTCATTTTGATAGACATGCATGAGTGATATTGTTCCTTTCCTTTGCAGAACGTACAGCTGAGAAGTCTCAAAGAATATTTGTAACTTCAAAGTGGCCAAGCTACTACTGAGAGGCAGGCATTTACAAGGGAAACATTTTAAGGGATGATGTTGGAAGCTATGGAAATACGACACTTAGTGTTTATAATCCGACTTCCTTCAAAAATGAAAATGAATACAGGATTAAAGAAAAGGCAGAATGTAAGTATGCCCTGATCATACTCTTAGTTTCTTAATGAGTCAACTGGTTTGGAAATGAAAGTTTTGGCAGGGGAAGATATCCATAAATGGACAAATACTGTGTGAGTATATTTGGTATAAATGAATATAGCTTCACTCCTATTTGCTCAACTTCAGAAGAAATAATGAATGTTAATCAGAATGTCACAGGCAACAATCCCCTAAATCAGACTGGTGTGGAGATTTCCAAATATCAAGATGTTGTAACTGAATTATCTCACGTGCAGATGTAAGGGGACATTTCTTCCATGAAAATCCAACCACTAGGAGCTTAGCTATCCATTCTGTACAAGAAAATCTACCTTTTGGAGTTGTGAACTGATCCAACCATTCTATAGAGCAATTTGGAAAGGGCTATAAAGTCATGCACACCCTTTGACTCAGCAATACCTCTACTAGGTCTTTATCCCAAAAGAGAAAAAACAAAAAGGAAAAGGACCTAAATGTACAAAAATATTTATAGCAGCTTTTTTCTGGTAGCAAAGAAGTGGAAATTGAAGAGATGTCCATCAATTGGGGAATGGCTGAACAAATTGTGGTATGTGATTACGATGGAACATTATTATGCTATAAGAAATGATGAGCAGAATACTCTCCGAAAAAAATGGAAAGACTTTCATGAGCTGATGGAAAGTGAAATGTACTGTGTACAAAGTAGCAGCAATATTGTAAGATGTAAATACTTTAGCTGTTCTCAGCAATACAATGAACCAAGACAGCTCCAAAGGACTTATGGTGAAAAATGCTATCTATCCCCAAAGAAATAACTGATGGTGTCTGAATACAGATTGAAATGTAGTTTTTTACTTTATTTTTATTGAGGTTTTTTTGTCCATGACATGACACAACATGACTAATATGAAAATGTTTTGAATGATTACACATGAATAACCCATATCAAATTTCTTGCCTTCTCCATGAGGAGGGTAGAGAAGGAGGAAGGGAGAGAATATGGAACTCAGAGTTTTAAAAATGAATGCTAAAAATTGTTTTTACATCTAACTGGAGAAAAATTAAACAGTAAATATTTTTTTTAAAAAAGAAAATGTACCTTTTACTATGTTTGTATACAACATGTCACATTACATATGTCAAACATTACAATACAATGTTCTGAGGAACTGGGTTAAAATTTAGTTGTCTTCTCTTTTCATATTTGTAATTCTAACTATCATTTCTAGTATTTACTACTATTTGCGTGGGTAGCCAGGTGTCATAGAGGATAGAAGGCAGGACTTGAAGTTATAAAGCTGCAATCCTTCCTCAGACACTTACTGTGTGATTTCTGTTTGCCTCAGTTTCCTCATCTATAAAATGGGGAATCATAATAGCCCTTCCTTCCCAGGGTTATTGTGAGGAATAAATGGAATAAAATTTGTAAAATACTTTGCAAACTTTAAACCACTATATAAATATTACATATTATTATAATTCCATGAATTACACTCAGAGCCATTTACATATGTGCTCATTTAGGAATACATGTATCTAGATTTCTTTATAGCTCAGACCACCAAATAGAATATATAAGGGGAGAAACACATAAGTGAGTCCCTTTGACCCAGTAATGCTGCTTCTAGGGCTGTATCCCAAAGAGATCATAAAAATGGGAAAAGGATTCCTATGTACGAAAATATTTATAGCAGCTCTTTTTGTGGTGGCCAAGAACTGGAAATCGAGGGAATGCCCATCGATTGGGGAATGGCTGAGCAAGTCACAGTATATGAATGTAATGGTATACTATTGTGTTATAAGAAATGGCAAATGGGCAGACTTCAGAAAAACCTGAAAAGACTTATATGAACTGATGCTGAAGTGAGCAGTCAGGAGAACATTGCACACAGTAACAGTCACAGTGTGTGAGAACTGTTTTTGATAGATTTAGCCCTTCATAGCAATGCAAGGACCTAAAATATTTCCAAGGGACTCAAAATGCAAAATGCCATCCACATCCAGAGAAAGAACTATGGAGTCAGAATGCAGAATGAAGCAGACTATTTTCTCTTGTGTTATGTTTGGTTTTGTTTAGTTTTACTCATGCTTTCTCCCATTCGTTTTAATTCTTCTATGCGACATGAATAATGTGAAAATATGTTTAATAGGAATACATGTGTAGAACCCATATAAGATTGCGTGCCCTGTTAGGAAAGGAGGGAGGAAGGAGGGGGAGAAAATTTTTAACTTGTAAGTGATTGTTGAAAACTGAAAACAAATAAATTAATAAATTTGGGGAAAAATTTAAAATATCATAAGTGATTGTTGCTTGTTTCGGAAAATCTTGTCATCTAACAAATTAATCCTTTCTGAACCCCATCGTAATTGCCCATACAATGGGGATAATTGCACATGCTCTAGGCATCAGTCATCCCCTGCTTTATACTTCTATACTTGAATCTTATCTAATAGAAAGACCACAGTGGCCAGGAGTTAAGAAACAACTTCATACTTTATGAAATAACTTTGGGAACTCAAAAGTATTGTGACAAATGTCAGGTATTACCATCCATCAAACTTTAGGAATCACACTAAGCTTCCACAGGAAGTCATATTTGCTTAATATATTCTCTAACCTACACTAACTTATGTTAGAACAGTCTCATAATTCATACCATCATAGATCTCAGGGACTCATTGAGTCTGACCTCCTCATTTCACAGAAAACTAAAGTCCAGAGAGTCTAAATGATTTGCTCAGTCACACCAGTAATAAATGAGAAAGGCAGAAAGTGAACCTACATCTTCTATCTCCAAAGTGAATGTTCTTTCCATTCCTACTCTTTATCCTTTCTTATTATGATTTAGTAAAACCCTATATAAAATGCGGTACCCTACCATAGATCTACTTGTACTGTGGGTTAATCATGTCTTTCTGCATTCATATAGAAAGGAAATACTCATTTATTAAGTACCTATAGTCTACTAGGTGCTGTGCTATGTCCTTTACAAATATGATCTGATCCTCACAACCAGCCTGGAAGATGTTATTAACCCCATTTTACAGTTGAGGAAACAGAGGCAGAAGCATTTAAGGGACTTATTCAGGATGACACTGCTAGAAAGTATCTGAGGCTGGATTAGAATCAGGTCCTCCCCACTCCAGGACCAGTGTTCTATCCCCTGCGCCATTTAGCTTTTCCACAAATATAGTGAGAAAGAAGCTGAGTGCGGCCAATCTTTCTCATGACCGTGATAATGATGTGCATTAAGATTTTACTCAGTCATAGAGCTCATCAGTGATCGAGTCAGATTTTGATTCATGGCTTTTCTCTGTTATATACTTCCTGCTCCTGCTTGAGCAGAGCTCCGATTCAGAGGAAGTGAAGGAAGTCCAGAGTGTTGACTGGGAGAAACCTTTTGGACTAAGTTTCAATGAGAGAGTCAGTCAGAGACAGAGTTCCAAGGTAAGGCAGACAGGTCACAGTAAGTCCAGAGGACCAAGGAAACTTTCAGAAATGATGAATATTAGAGAGATAAGACCAAAGGAGAAAGGAAGGATGATGATTTCAAAACCATTCAATATGTTGGACAAATTATCTGCTTTCAAACAGCAGGAAAACAAAAGAGGGAATCTGATTTGGCTTTAAATAGATTAATAGATACAACATCATAAGGGTTTCTTAACCTTTCAATAACAATACTGTACTGAGATTTTCACCTGTTTTGTGCCAGGGACCCTTTTGGCTACTGTCTGATGTAGCCAGACAAGGTCCCCTCTGAGAATTATATTTTATGTACATAAAGCAAAGTACTTAGGATTACAAAGGAAACTAATTACATTGAAATGTAATTATAAAAAAATTTTAATTCATGACTGTCTTTCCACAACTCTCCCCCCAATTTCTTCCTCACCCCTCCACCAAAAAATCCTGTCTGACTCAGTTTAAAAACCTTTTCACTGGAGTAAAATGAATCTCTGCTAAGTCACTCTTTAACCTAAAGTATACCTCTCATTGCTGGCTATAGAGAACAATTGTCCAATGCTTTTTTAGTTTCCCAGGATTTCCGGATGATCAGCCTGGGAAACCTTAGATTGTTTTACCATCCAGAGAACCAGACTTGGATCAAAAGGGGAGGGGAAAAAAATCTCTTAAAATGACCAGTCAATGATGTAACTTACTACATTGATGAAAAACAAGATTTTTTTTCCTGGTTTTACTCCCCAAGCTTTGGCAAATGATGAATGACTTGCCATGAAAAGACTAAAAATAAATTTTCTGACAGAAGTTGCATTTTGTAAAATATGTTTAAAATTACATTCAAATTATACCATTCATGGGGATGTTACTCTACACTTCAGGTTACAATTATAAAATGCAGATTTCTATTTACAACTCACAAGTTAGACTTATTCAGAGTTTATTAAAATCATTTCCTTTTAAACTTATGCATTCCCTGAGTTAATTTCAGCTGTCTAATAAAATTTTTTTAATAACAATACTATCCACATTAGTCCTTTTCAATTTCATGTGAAATAATGAAACGTTTCTTTTGATTAAAAAATTAGGAAATTGTTACAAATAGGGCATGCTGGGGAAAAAATACTGAAGAAAGCCGAATACATTCTTAAAATAAAGAGTTGTCTTAAATTTGAAAATTTAAAATGATTGACTTAAAAATTCATCATAGGCATGTGTTCTAAAAATTACATATTTAAACCTATGCAAATTGCTTCTGGTCCTTTTGGCTAATTTTAATTTAATTTTTAAAAAGTATTAAACACTGTGCTGGATATTTTGCATAAATCCACTTTAAAGTTTGTAACTAATAAATCTATATGTTTGTGCATGTGTGTGTATATAAAATCTCCACACAAGTAATCCATCAAAAATTGTTTTCTTCATTTGAAATTTGGAGATTTTAATTTAAAGCCCATTTCCGTGACTTATAAGCTCTGTGACCTTGGACAAGTCACTCAACTTTCTCATGCCTTGGTCTCCCCATCTACAATACTAGAACAATAAGACTACCTACCCCATGAGTTCAACCTTAACTTATTTCTTTCCTCCAAACATAAACTAAAATGAAATTCATGTTCATGTAGCTGGTTTCTAGCATCCTCGGGATAATGTTATTAACCTTGTTAATAAGAGACATTTTAAATAATTAAATACCATGGCATATGTATCTTCCTGGTAATAAAAATGGTTCCACATGCGGCCTATTCCTGTATTATAACTGCCCTGAGATTCCCAAATATAACTAAGAACTCACCCAACCACACAGGCCATTTATCTATTAACATTTATAAGAATCACAACATAAATCTTTTATTTTTGTAGAAGAGACATAGTGGTTCATCCATTAGTCACCTGGCCAATAGTTACTAATTCCAACTTTGCCATTCTGCCATCTTTTGCCAGATGTGAAGGCCTGTGCTTTTTTTCTATGTTGTTCAGTTACCATTAGGTAGCTTGCCTTAACCAATAATTTTTGTTTTTCAGTCATTTCAGTTGTGTGCAACTTTCCATGACCCCATCTTGGCAAAGATACTGGAGTGGTTTGCCATTTCCTTTTCTAACTCATTTTACAGATGAGGAAACTGAGGCAACCAGGATCAAGTGACTTGCTCAGGGTCATGCAGTTAGTGCCTGAGGCCACATTTGAACACAGGTTTTACTGACTGGAAGCCTGGTGTTCTAATTACTGCTCCACCTAGCTGTCCTTCTACCAGAAATCCAGTTGTCTGGGGGTTGTCTCTAGTCATTCTGATCTATATCTGGTCACTGGACCCGGATGTCTCTAGAGCAGAAAGTGAGGCTGGTGATCTTGCACAGCCCTCCCTCACTTAAATCTAATTCACTGATAAGTCAAGGCATCATCTTCCTGATATGATGGTCTTCTTCAAGAACAAACCACAACAATCCAACTGCTTTAATATAAGTTAATTGCCTAAAGTTGAATAGTTACATATTTTATCTCAATCTCTTAACATTTCCAATCCCTCTGGAGGATTCAATCTTTTAACTCCTTCTATGTAACAAGCTCAAATTGTTCTGATCATCAGAAATCTCAGGAAAGTGAGAATTCAATTAAAAGACAATTAAGGACATCTGAGAGTTTGTTTGTTTTTTCACTTTCCCAAACGTTGGGCATTTCAGGTTCATACTGATGCAAATTCCCAACCCAACAAGAGAGGATTCAGTTAAGTGATATTCTCTCTATGGGATGAAATTGCCCAATCTCTTCATTTTGCTTTGAAATTTTACCATTTTTAAAATTGACTAGACAAAATAAAATTGAAATTTCTAAATATTCCTATTGAAATTGAATTATCTCACTTGCAGATGTACGGAGACATTTCTTCTATAAAAATCCAACCACTTAGCCATTCATTCTCTATAAGAAAAATCTACCCTTTCCTATGTTTGTATACAACATACCACACTGTATGCTAAACATTGCCATGTATCATTCTAAGGAGGTGGGATAAATCTAATTAAGTTTTCTCTTTTCGTTTAAAAAACCCCACGAATTCTTCCTAAACCACACATTATATATCACATCATATTGATTAGATTATAGTTTTTGATTTATACACATATACTTTCATATTTCAAAGACACAAAAAATGTACCTTTTCACCCATGTCACCTTTGGGTCCACTCTCTCCAGCATCTCCCTAAGGGGAAAAAGAAAGAGGATGAGATAAGATCTTTAATGCCTCACACAGTAATACCAAATTAAGTAGAGTAAAATTAAGTGTTTTTCCTCCTCCCCTGTATATAGTATACCCTATTAAGTTCTTTTATAAATTCTTTGCAAAGCCATGAATATAAAGAATTATAATTAATTTGGCTGAATGAAACCATAAGGACAAAAAAATGACCACAAAATGTCGATACTGTATCTTCGAAGAACTTTTCATCAATTGAATTTTAATGAGGCAGGAAAAACATGCTTGAAAGTTACATCGCCTGATACATATATTGAGGCCCAGCTCTTTGACTAAAGTCACTAGACAACTGACAATCAATGTAACAATTCCTTAATTTCTATGAGTTTTAATCCCCCCTACACAATGGATTACCTCCCAAACACTTCAGTGAACACGTACCTGACTCAGGTCAAGTCTGAAGAAAACTGATTACTAGCAGGACACAATTGCTCATACACAACTCAAAGATCTCAGGCATATTCATCTATTCCAATCATAATCTAGGTAGTAAATTTTTCCCCCTCAAGGACTCTTCTTTACAAGGCTCTCTTTACCATTGGTTTCTTTCCCTACCATAATCTTTCTCCTTTTCAGCATCCCTGTTATGTGGCTGTTGGGGGTGGTTGGCTTGCATAGATGTGAGTGCAGGGATATCTTTAAGGTAGTGATTCTCAGATTCCTCTCCAGATTTGACCAAATGACTCTGGGTTTAGGAATTATTAGAATGTATAGAAATTGCACAAATTTCAAGATCTCGAAACCCAACATCAACGGGAAGCGATGGTACATGTGATGAAAAAGGACATATCAAGGAGGTTTGAAAAATCTCTGTTTCTTACTCTATGGTTTTTGGTGTAATATAATGGTCCAGATAAGGTAAAGCTAGTTATTATTCTGGATTTTTATCATAAATATATTTTTCTTTTAATAGAGACGGAAGGAAATTGATGCGAATCTTAATGCCTTCCCTCTCAGATTATCTTTAGTTTATTCTGTATGTATCTTGTATGTTCATAATTGTTTGCATATTTAATCTCCCATTCGACTGTGAGTTCCTTAATGGCAGACTTTTCATTCTTTTCTTTGTATGCCCACTGCTTAGCACAATGCCCAGTACATTTTTGCTGTTGTTCTTTAGTCCTTTCAGTCATGTCCAACTCCTTGTGACCCCATTTAGGGTTTCCTCGGCAAAGATACTGTAATGGTTTGCCATTTCTTTTTCCAGCTCATTTTACCAGGGAAATGATGACATGACTTGAACTTGACTTTGTTTTGAGTGAAGGAAGGCTGTGCAGGTCACCAGCCTCACTTCTCCTCCAGAGCCATATGAATCCAGTGACCAGATAGTCTTCAGAATGACTGGAGATGACCAAGGATGCAATGGGAGACCTTGACCCCTTTCAAGCAGCTTTCCTAATGTAGCTAAATTTCAGTCCTTATCTTGGTATTTGAAGTCAGCCCTCCCACACTCACAGTCAAGTGCTTTTCTCTGACCTCTATACACAACTTATCTCAGCTCCCGACTCCATCAAAACCATTTTTCACCCATCACTTGTCTTTGTCTGATGTGTTTTACTGTTTTTCCTTGCTAGCATCTCTCTTTTTGTCAAATGCCTACCCATCCTTTAAGATCTAGTTGAAGCTCCAGCTCCAGCAATCTAATTGACTAAATACCTAAAGGCAAATGCCTCTTGCAGTCTATTTTCAGCCTTAGGCAATCAATCCCCTGAACTCCATTAGCATTTATTATTTGTACCATTAGCATATGTATGAGACTTGGTTTTGCTATCTTAAAAAAAGTCTATACAATGTATCCCCCAACAGATTTATAAGTCCTTTGATGTTAAAGATCAAAGTACGTCTTATATTTCTTTGTATTTTTCTTGAACACTTGGTGTAGATATGAGAGATGCTCAATAACTGTGATTGATGGTGATTTCTTTTTTACTGTGTTGTCATTGAGTCATTTCAGTTATGTCTGACTCTTTGTGACCCCATTTAGGGTTTTATTGGCAAAGATCCTGCAGTGGTTTGCCATTTCCTTCTCAACTCATTTTACAGATAAGGAAAATGAGGCAAGCAGGATTAAGCGACTTGCCCAGGGTCACAGAGCTAGTAAGTGTCTGAGTCTAGATTTGAACCCAGAAAGATGAGTGTTTCTGACTTCAAGCCCAGGCTTCTTTCCACTATGCCACCTACCTGAACCCTTCTTTTTTTTTTTTTTATTAATTTAGTACTAAATGTAAGTAATACATTATCTTTAATGAAATGCTGACTATGATAGGCAGCCTAGTAATAGTACCCCAATCTCTCAAGACTTCCAGGATACCACAGTCTTTTGCCAGATCAGCTCATAAGGTCTAAACAGAACTTGGAGAGTTCTATAGACATGGCCTTCAAGACTCTGAGTGCAGACTTTAAAAAGAGATTGCTGAAAGTATTTTCCTATAGAGAAAATAGAGGCCAGGGGTTCTTAAACTTTCGGGTGAGTATCATGACCCTCTCCCCAATCTTCTTCACACACGTACATACTGGTGATCTAGTGAGCTCTATGGACCTTTCTCAGAATTATGTTTGTAAGTCTTCAACTTGGATAGGATTAGGAATCCAATTTTATTAAAATAAAGTCATCAAAATATTGAAAAAAGAAATTCATGGATAAGAACCCCGACTCTGATCAGTTTCTAGATAAACCACTCCTTCCCTTTCCTTCATATACTCAGCACTAGCCATGAACACTTAGTCTGATACCTAGAAGACCAAATGTCTTCCATTTGCAAAATTTCAAGTTTCATTTTGGAAACTCATATTTCTGTTGGATGACGTGTTTCAGAATCAAATTTCTATCATTAGTGAGGCAAATTTTTGCAAGCCTAGTGAGGCTAATTTTTTTTTTAAAGGTTAGCATGGAATACTGAACATTTTTAGTTAGAAAAGCCCTTTCTTAGTGGTCCACTGGGCAGCTAGGGGCATTGCTTCACTCTGATACCTGAATAGGCCAAGGTCTCCTATTGCATCTTGGGCCTTCTCCAGCCATCCTGATGAGTATCTGGTCACTAGATCCAGATACTCAGGAGGGGAAAGGGAGGCTGGTGATCTTGCACAGCCTCCCACACTCAAAGCCAACTGCATTTCTCTGATGTCATGGTCTTCTTCGAAAATGAAGGATGAACACAGACAGGTGGCACGGTGGATAAAATGCTGGACCCAGAGTTAGGAAGACCTGAATTTAAATCTGGCCCCAGACACTGCCTAGCTATGTGACCCTGGGCAAGTTACCTAACCCAGTTTGCCTCAGTTTCCTCATCTGTAAAATGAACTGGAGAAGAAATACTCCAGAATCTTTGCCAAGAAAACCCCAGTGGGATCATGAAGAGTTAGATATGACTGAATAATAACACTCAACTGAAAAATAGCAAAAATAATAGCTTCTACCTCCCAATGAGAAAATATTTATGAAGTGTTTAGCACAGTGCCCATCATATAATAAGCACTATATAAATAAAACTTCATTTTAGAGGGAAAAAAAGAGATAAATGAAATCTCACCTTTTCTCCTCGCTCTCCAGGATCACCCTGAGAAAAAGAAAAGATGTAGGTGCATTATTCACATGTGCAACTAGATACTGTTGATGAGTGAGTTTAGTTGGGGGTCTGATAAGATGGAGAAATATATGGGGATGCCCCATGTAATATGATAAAACAGATGGCATGAATGAAGAATCATCCTCTAAATTCTAAAACATCAGGAGAGATTCCAGAATTTGGGTAGGTAAGTTCAAAATAAAAAAGAAGACACCTAACATCATATTAAGGGTGATGAGCTTTAAAGAATTTTCTGCTCTCTTAAATGATGTATTGACCAGAGAAAGTGGCTATATGGTTTTGGAGAAAAAGGAAGGAGCCCTGGGTTTTTGATTCCAGTTCAGTCATTGACATACTGTGTGACCATAGGTCACATTTTCCCTTTTTGAGTCTCAATTTCTTAATTTGTAAAGTGAAATGATTGATTGATTTTAAAGTCTTCTTTGTTTTAAAAGTCATTCCGTAACTTAACTAGGATATTGACCACATAGATGCTGCCTGAAGGAAAAAAATGGTTCTTGGCAGACTATTCCAACCTAGGCATTATCTTTATTCTTTTGATCTGTATTGGGGAGGAGATCTAAAGAAAGATCCAACAAATTCAATATACTGTCATGTGGATACTGATGGCATTACAACTTAGGCTCCATGGCAGCATCTGTAAAGTCTGGTCATTTTCATTTTGCTTAAAGTGGCTGTTTAAAAAAAAAAAAAGTTGCTCAGTACAATCTTCAGATTTCTGCTAAAATAAGGCTGGCACATGCAGGAAATGTCACATTTCATACTGTTACATAAATGAAGTTAATGGGACTAATGATGCCTCACCATTATCAAAATACCAAAGAAAGAAATTGTTGAAAGAATGAGTTAGCACATTTGTGTGATGAATGGTGTGGTGTGATGTGGTGGAGAGCCTGTTGGACTTGGAATCAGGAAGACCTCCGATTGTCAATCTCAGAGCCAAAGGTCCCCAGGGTTATCTATTCTTGTTTTATCATTGAACTTCCAACCCTAAGACAGATTCAACAGTGTGGATTTTAAAGCCCCATGAAGGGTTTGAGCCAAATGAAATGGTCCCAGTGACATAATATCCTCTGTAGCCTGGTTCCCTCCATCTCCCAATGCAAACAGTAGATTTTGAATCCCTCGTTTGCTAAGATATTACAGTACCCTCTGGAGGATACTGGAATGTGAAAGAACCTAGAGATTTTATGAGTCTTCTCTTCTCAGAAAGTGCAAAATCAGGTAAATTCCTGGCTAAAGAGAGTTTCAATTTAACTTCACAGGAAAAGGACAGAAAAGATAAAAAGTCCTAGAATGAATTAAATGCATCATGAAATATGGCTGCTTTTGTGAAAAGTTTGAGCAGAAGTCTCTAGTGCTTTCAGATCTTCTTGCTGACAGGACGGCTCTTAGGACAACTCCCATGTTCTTTTTCAACTCATAACCTAGTTTCAGTGGCAATTCTTTCATTGTTGAGAGCTAACAGTGACCTTCTGGCTTCATATATTTCTGGCCACTCTCATCACCCAACACCTATTGAGATGGTTGCTAGGCAACACTAGAATAGCACCATGAACATCCATTCTCCATGAATTCCAATCATTTGACATTTTAGTGTGGAGAGAGAATCAGACAGGGAGATGACTCAGGTCTCAAAGATCTATTCACTTGCTTCTCTTTCTGGGCAAAGGAAACATTTATAAACTTGAAATCTGCCCTTGGCACCTTTCAATAATGATGTGATCTGTGAAATCAGCTGATGGATATGTGTGGTTAAAGATACACAAAAACACAAATGGTGAGAATAGATAGAATCATGCTATTTAAGGGGAAGCTCACTAAGCAAAGCTTTTGGAATTTGTCTGAATTATATTGTCACCTATAATGTCCTTAGTAGATTCCTTCATTTCACAAGAAAGAGAAAAGTTGAAATTTCCCAGAAGTCAAGTATAATTACAACTCCAAACCCTCTCAGGACCTTTCTTAACTATTTAGATCATATCTATATTAACTTTTCTAAATGGAGTCACATTTCCATTCTACTATGGAAATGTTGTATTATTGAATAGGTAAATTTCTAAGAGCATAACAGAAACTGGAAATCATTTGAAAGAACAGAAAATTCCAGGCAACCTATACATGGTCTATGATTTTGCAGAAAGTTATCATGAAGGAGCAGAAAACTGTAAGGGAATTGCCAACCCCCAGCTTCTTGGATGGCATTCACTGGTTACAACTCAGGTAAACTGAGGGGAGACTGATAAGGCATGAACATGATGCTGCTGGGAGGAAGGGTTCCGCCCCTGTTTTGCTCAAGGCTATTTTCCCTGGCTTTTTGGAGAACAAAGAAGGCCCAAAATGTTTTTATTTCTAGGGGCTACGTGTCCACCCTGGGCAGTCCTGGTCAAAGGTATATTACTTCCTTATAAGGGCAAACTAATTGCTGATAGGTTCACTTAGGGCTCTAGTGCAGAAAAAGAGATAAAAGCACCGCTCACTGCTTGAATAAACGGAGTTCTTACTATCTTGTCGCCTCTGTCATTGCTTACAGCTACACTCCACCAAGGCCTGCAGGCCCCTGCTGGTCAGACAAGGCCTGTGGGCCAGAGAGATCAGGCTCAGACTCCCAGGGTCCCTAACAGAAAACACATTAGATTTTTCTGCAGAAGACTTAGTTGTGATTGCAGAGAGGGAGTTCAACTTCCTTATCTACAAAATGAAGACAATGATACTTAGACCGGTTGGAGGAATATAAATGAGAACTATTGTTCATTGGCCACCAGAGAAACAGTCATCTTGGAATCAGGGCTTTCTAATGATAGCCAATAATCTCTGCCAATTTTCTGTGGTTGGAAATAAGCCAGAAGCCATATAGATGCCCAATGATTTAGAAAATAACTAAACAAGTTGTGTTACAGTAACACAATAGAAAAATATTTTGCTGTATGCATTGATAAAATAGATTAGGCATGGTGGTCTATGGTGGTAATCCCAGTTACTGGGGAGACTAATGCTGTGGACCTCTTGAGAATGGGAATCCTCACTGTAATGGGCTAAGGTGATTGAATGTCTGCACTAAGTATAGCAACAACAATATGGCAAACCCCTGGGAGTGAGGGACCACCAGGTTATGTATGGAAAGTCAAACTGCCCCAGGTTGGAATGGAGCAGGTCAAACCTCTAATGATAATCAGAGAGAGACAAGGCCAGTGATTAGCCCCTGAATTTCTAGCCTAGAAGAAAGAGGAAGACCCAGCCATCAAAAAAGAAAAGAGAAGAAAAATTTTATATCCATAAAGAGTATGGGAAGGCATGGGAAAAATCTATGAAATACTTAGTAAAGTAAAAAGTAAGTAAGATAAAGAAAAAATGACTATAATAACATGAAGGGAAAGAAAACAGCAATAAAGCAATAAAAACTAAATGATATGAAATTATAATGGCCAAGCTTCACTCTGAAGATGAGTTGAGAAATGGACTTCCTTGCTTTCTTTGTAAAGTTGGGGACTATGGGTGTGGATGCATTGCTTATTTTTGCTGTACTGTTTTCCCCCTCTTGTTACAAGGGCTGGAGAAGTGAGAGGGAAATATTTGAAAATAAGAATGAATATGAATGCAAAATATGTCAATAAAATTTAAAAAAAGAGGGAAAAAGTCTGGGGTGATGAAGGAGACGTAATTATATCCTACTTGTTTTCTAAATCAGGAAGAACATAAATCGGAATGTCACAAGTAGTTCTTCTTTTCATTTAGTATAAAGAGAAATCTTCTATTGTGGCATAGTGTTAATAGGCAAAGAAGGTCACACAAATTTAGCTTATCAGGCATATCAAAAATGGTAACCACATGATTTTTATGCAGATCTTTATAGTGCACTACAAATTTACATGACTTTTTTTTAACTAACCTTAGGCCCAGGTGTTCCATTCTGTCCTGCTGTTCCAGGCAAGCCAGGTTCACCCTCAAATGAAAACAGAAGACATTACTGAACAAAATGACAACACCTGCATTAAATATGTCCTTGAATTCTACCCAGCCCTAGAAAGAAGACTCCCATTTAATTGGGGCTTCCTACATTACAAAAATGGCATCGAAATAAAATGTGACAAGTAGATGTTATGTTGCATGGTAGGTCATGTGCTGGATTATAAAATCAGGAAGCCCCATGTTAGAGATTCTGCCTCTGATGTTTACTGCTTGTGGAACTTGACCTCATTGAGTCTAAATTTCCTCATGTAAAGTGGGGACAATTCATACCTACTTTACAGGATTGTCAAGAGGCTCAGATGATATAATATGAAATTCTATGAAGATCTTAAAGTATGTATATTTGGGAAGTGTATACATATATCAATCCTTTTCACCTTCATGTAAGCTTTTATGAGATATTAACAGCTAGCATTTATAGAGTACCCTAAGGACTGCAAAGCACTTTAAAAAGATTGTCTCATTAAATTCTCAGATTTAATATTATTCCCATTTGATAGCTGAGGAAGCTGAGGCAGAAAGAGTTTAAGTGACTTGACCAGAGTCACACAGTCATTAAGTGTCTGAAACTAAACTTGAGCTCAGAATTTCCTGACTCCAAGTTCAAAGCTCTATCCACTGGGCCACTTAGTGGATAATTATTAACTTGAATTAGTTTCCTGTTTCTAAAGAAGAGTGACTTCATTCAGGGCAGTGAAAATCTGAAGCTATTTTCAAAGAAGCACGTTCAGGTATAAAAAGAGAAATATGCTGGTCCACAACATTCTTGGGTAACCAAAAAGCCATAAGAATCTTACTTTTCACTTCTAAACACCCCTTAAAGTCCATCTGAATATCTCTAACCTTATAGGCCAACTTCTTTTCTTTTTAATGAGGGTAGCAAAAGTGCTTCTGCTATTCAGATAGCATTTCCCTTGATTTTAACAAAACGTCTGATAAAAGCATCACATGCTCTTATTTTGGAAAACATGACAGTAAGTGTATAGATAAATTTATAGTTAGGAGGTTTTAAAAGAGATTGAATGGTTGGGACCAAAGGGTCATCAATAGACATTAAATGTCCATTTAGGGAGAGATTACCATTGCAGTTCTCCAGGATCTGTGACTGGTCCTGTCCTATTTAGCACTTTTATCAATGACTTGGATAAAGTCATAGAGGACAAATTGTCAGGTGACATGAAGGTGGGAGAAACATATCTAGTACCTTGGATCAGAAGTGTCAAACTCAGATTGGCACCAAATAGGGCTTGAACCAGATTAAAATATAAATGGGAAATGTTTAACTAAATGAAAAAAATATAAAATACAAAACATAGATATATTTTCGAAGTCAATATGTACCAGCTGGAATAAATCTCTATTTGACAATCAAGATTGAGTCAAGTCCTTAACAGGTAAGAACATTGGGTCACATATTACAAAGTGAAATTTAATAGTAATAAATATAAAGTCACGCACATGGGATCAAAAAGTCAATTTCACAAATGAAGATAGGAGAGGCTTGATATGAGAATTTAAGTAATATGTAAGCTCAATATGAATCAATACTATGATAAGGCAGCCACGACAATAAATATAAGAGATGTAGCAGGGAGGTGGTAGTCCGGCCCTGCCATGGTGAGATCTGTTCCAGGAACTGCATTTTAGAAAGGACATTGGCAAAGCTGGAGAACATCTGGAGGAGATAACCAGAATAATAAAGGTCTTTGAAATGATGCCATATGAGAATCATTTGAAGGAAATGAGGGTCTTCTCTGGACAAAAGAAGACTTGTGGGGGTCAGAAGGCACGGTAGTTATCTTCAAGTATTTGCAAGGCTGTCATGTGCATTTATCTCAGTCTGGTTAGTCCCACAGGGAGAAATGGGTGAAAATTGCAAGCAGGCAAGCTAAGATTTGATGTCAGGAAAACATTCCTGATAACGTGTTACCCCAAAATGGAGTGGAATGTCTATGGGGGAAGTGGATTCTTATGCAAAAGTGAGATAACCACTGGGAAGCTATATTGCAGAAAAGATTCCTCACTGGATATAGACTGGATTAGATGACGTGAGATCCCTTCCAATGCTGAGATTATGAATTACCAAACCCTTGTAATGACCTTATCACCATCTCTTTCCGTTGCCATATCATAATTACCTGGGAGGGGGGGCGCTACTAGCTAATAAATGTGTGAGGTCAGATTTGAACACAGGACGATGAGTCTTCCTCAGTCCAGTCCTGGCATTCTATCCATTGCACCACCTAGCTGCCCCACTTCTCCTTCTACTTTACGACACTATACAGCTTCTGATCACTCTCCATAGCCCACCATATTAAGTCCACATTGCTTATCCTGAAATTCATAGACCCTTCATAAATCAGTTCCAGCAAACTCTTTCAGTACTGTACAATGATCAACGGTGAATGACGTTGCTCTTTTCAGCAACACAGTGATCCCAGACAACTCCAAAGGACTTATGGTGAAAATGCCATCCACCACCAGAGAAAGAACTGATGGATTTTGAATGCAGATCTCAGCATAATATTTTTCATTTTCTGTATTTGTGTGTGTATGCATGAGTTTTCCTTTGACTCTGTGTCTTCTTTTACATGACTAATATGATGATGTGTTTTGGATGATGGAACATGTATAACCTATACCAAATTGTTTATTATCTCAGGGAAGAGGGAGAAGAGGGAGGGAGAGAAAATTTGAAACTCAAAATATTTTTAAAATGATTATTAAAAATTATCTTTATAGATAACTGGGGGAATTGATATTAGAACTGGATATATACTATGGAAAGTGGTACAGGAAGAAAAAACAGGCCCTCAAGTCCTTTTTCCTTGCCATATTCCCTTGGTGATCTCACCTGTTCAGTTATTACACAAGTTGCTCTTAGGAAAAGGTATAAACTCTTGAGCCTGGAATTTAAGACTCTCCATGTCCTAATTCCAAACTTTTCCCATTTCTATGTTAACCTAGACCCTTTCACCCCCTCTATATAGTGCTACTAAATTGAACTACTTACTATCCCCCTGATCCCATCTCACCATCTCTTAACCGTCCAGATTCATGCAAGCTAATGATGTCCATACACCCACACATCAGAAGCACACCTGGAATTTGTTTCTTCATCTCAGCCACTGATATCCTTTTGTTCTTTCACAGCTCTATTCAGGGGCCACCTCCTATATGAAACCTTCTCTGATACTCCAAATGCCCATATCCTCTCACTCCTCAAAGCAACGTATGCATTTTTCCTTTGTCTTCACCATTCCTTATATGTATATGTGTGGGTGTATATATGTATGTATGTATATATATGTATATATACATGTATATATATACATGTATATATACATATATACATGTGTGTGTATATATATATATATATATATATATATATATGTATATATAGTATTTATAGTATTTATCTATATACACTCTGGGGGAATCAGTGATATCTTAGCAGATCTGACCCGGAAAACAAGGTCCCAGGCTACAGACTGAGGCATAACTGCCCTTCCTACATGGTATCTGCCCATACCCATTTCACAGCTCCCTCAGTAGACTGCAATCTCACTGAGAGCAGGATTTGTGTCATTGAAAATTTTTAAATACCCAGTCCCATGTGCCTTGCCCATGACACTTATTGGCTGTCTCTTAAATTGAATTCAATTTCTCCTACTATACACTGCATCATACTCACTTATGGACTGGTCATATTTTCTCTAGTAGACCAAGGAGAGGCAGTGTGGAAGAGGGGATAGGATCTCAGATTTGAAGTTAGGAAGACCTGAGTTCAGATCTCACTGCATGCCCCCTGGGCAAGTCGCAATCCCTCTGGGCTTCAATTTCTTCGCCTGTGAAATGAGACTCTAAGATCCCTTCCTGCTCTAAGACTATGACACTTGACTATAAACTCTCTTAAGGAGAGACTTCAGTTTCCATTTTTGTTTCCCTAGCCCCTGCAATAGGATAGATGCTCAACTAATGCCTCTGAATTGAATCCATAAGGATAAATGTGATTTTCTTCATTTCATTAGCTATCTCAGTTTCTTTAAAAGGTCTAAAAATGCAATAGTCTCAGTTTGATGTAAATATGCTTTATACAAAAATGCTTCTACCTGTATATCAAATGAAGTAACACTAAGCTGAAGCTCTGTCATGGGGCAGGGGATAGGGGCAGGTGTCACATTGATGTAGCCCTAGGTTGCACACTTCAGTGATTGTAGTCAAGGGAATAGGAACAAAATAGGATAATCCTGAAAGAGATCTAGCATTTGCTATATGAACTGCAAAACAGAGACAGCAAATCTGTCATCGTCCAGGGAGCTACATAACAAGAGGAGAGATGAAGCACAGAACAACTGCCAGTATACAACAATACAGACATTGCTCCAACTGTCAAAAAATAATTACTGCAGGTAGGGTTGTGTGGAACAGGAAAGCCCCAAGACTGGATGAAAATTTACCTATTTAGATCTTCAAATAAGAAAGGGAAGAGCTGCTTCGATATTACCACAGGTTTCTCTATACACATATGAATACCAGGGAAAGTCCTAGGATTTTAGATATGCAAAGAGACTAGAGCTCCCTAAAGCAATTAATCTTTTACATCATGAAACAGGTATAGTAATTAGTTAATGAATTCATGTTGAAAGGAAGAAGGAAAGAAAGGGAATAAAGAAGGAGATAAAGAAAGAATAAAGGAAGGGAAGTGAGAGATGTGAAAGGAAAGGAAAAACAAGAGTTAAAGAGGAAAGAGGGAGAGAGAGAGAATATCAGCTCTGGAAGCAATTTTAGCCATTATGTAGACCAATATAACCATTTTATAGACAAAGAAACTGAGGTTCACAGAAGTATAGTGACTGGAGCAGTCATACGAATCAATCTTTGTATATATATATCTATATTAGATATAGATATATATATATTAGATATATATAAAGACATATATATATACATTCATACACATATGCACACACGTATGTATGTATATATACATAAACATATATGTATGTATATTTGTATGTACACACACATATATTTATGTGTATATATGTATGTATATATATATATATATATATATATATATATATGTATATATATGCTTAAATACCCTAACACATAAGAATGACATATGGAAAAAATGATAAGATCAAAGGGTTGAGCTTTGTCTATAAAAGTATAGTTTTTATGCTTTGTTGGATCATCTCCTGCCCACCTAAATCTGACAACATTTTAAACTCCCAAATGATAAGGAAATTCTATAGGTAGTTATAAAGCAAAACAGCAGCTGACATCTTAAATGCAAGTCGATTGATGGTGCTTCCTCTCCTATACTTTAAACTCCAATACTGTTCTCAGTGTATTGCTCCCAAATGACCATTTGAGTATTTAAGCTGAAAATAATTTAGAATGACTTTTTAAAAAGAAGGGCTTACTGTTTTGATTTTTGACCAAATATGTCTTAGAACTCTAATGTAAAACATTACCCTAGCCTTTTTTCAGCTAGTTAGGTGATAGTTTTCAAGAAAAAAAAATATGAAAGAATACCTAAAAGCTGAAAGGCACTTAGTCCTCTTAGAGAGATTTAGCACTACAGGAAAAGAGGTCATTCAACAGCAGCATGGGTTGCCATAATTTTTATCCCAATTGTTTTCCAATCTGGCAGTGAGGAACAAGAATCAGTTTTATTTATTTAAATTTTTAGCACATGGTAATTTTACATCATAGCTTTCTTTATACTAATGACCCTATGAGACACCTTCACTTTGGAATCTGAAGTCCTTAAGCAGCTGCCAACTCATCATCCCCATCCCTGTGCCTCTTCCTCATTTCTCTTCTCCTCAATACATTTCCCTCCATTCCTAGGTTTTGTTCATTTTCTCAAGGAAAAAAGTTATGGATCATAAACTATGACAGGGAGGGAAAGATATGTACCCATAAGGGGATGGGAAACAATTCTTTTCTTAATAAAAGGAATTCAGAAACATCCCTGCCTACCTTCTACCTTTCACTTAGCACCATGGGGAGTATCCTGAAACTTTTAGAAAAGTCTCCGGGTTCAGCAATGGAAGGGGAGGGAATGTGGGGAAATCAGTGATATCTGAGGAGAGATGACTGAGAGAACAAGGTCCCAGGCTACAGGATGAGGCATGACTGCCCTTCCTACGTGGTATCACCCCATTCTCATTTTAGATAGTTATCTATCTCGATATGAAAACATAAGAAGGGACTAGATAGTAATTGTTCCCTCCTTTGTGTTTAGTAGAACATATAACTTGTGACTAAATTTGAAGGACACAGTCCAGCCTGTTAAGAGTATTTGCAATAACAATTGTTCATAACATGCAGATGTCAATATTCATGATAGAGGGCTTGGGAAGCTGACCCCATACTACTAGAACCAGGCAGTTTGCCAAAGGTTTAAGAACAATTGTATCAGGTACAACAGTCTCACCAAATAATATAAAGCTCATCCTGGAGTGAAAAATAAGGTTAACAATCATCTTTAAGTGTTTCCTAATCATTAGAGAAGCATGAAGCAGTCTGTCTACTAGGGCAATGGATCTTTCAGAGAAGCTAAGCATATAGTGCAGTGATGGGGAGGATTTAGATCTAGATACATGAGATTGTTCATGTAGATCACTTTCTCAATCTCCAAATATCTTGTCTAGTCTACACACTATTCTTTTCCCCAACAGTCCTACAGTCTAATGACTTATTCTTCTCCCTCCCAATTTTGGACTATAATTAAGGTGTCACAGACTCAAGGAAGTGTCTGACTCAACAGCTCTTTGCAACTACTTCCTTTCTTTTCCCTTAAGGATACTCTGCACTAGTCCTGTCCCAACATCTCCTCTTCCTTCTCTTAATCACTGCTCAGGTAAAATCTCTTGTGTATACACAAGCGTACATGCATTTTCTTTAGACCTCCTTTTTTCTTTCATTTGTCTATTTCTTGCCCAGCTAGCCTAAGGAAATATTTCTCCTTTTTTTCTCCTCTTCTCTCTTTCCCTTTCTCTGTTCTCATGAGCCAGCTCATAATCATAGTCAATAAACTCTAGTAGTTCATGAATTTACTTGCACTGAGGAAAAGAAAGTCACAATTTTCAAAGCAAAACTCAGCTCAAGCCCCCTTCAAGAAGTCCACCAAAATCTCCATTTCCTTCCTCGTGCCATATAATTAAGCTTGCTTTTCTTCAAGCACTATAGTTCATAGTTTAGCAACAATCAGGAAGTGCAGTTGAGCTCAGTTGAGGACTGGACGTTAGAGATAAGCATCAGAGACTCTTCACAGATCCAGGGGGCTTTACCCCAGTTTTGTAGTGCCTTCATTGCTGGTATACTCTAGTCAAACCACCCCAATTCTTGTGAGGGGTTTTAGGTGATATATGAGAGACCCAGAAGGAGAAGGCAAAAATGAGTTCCAAGATGCTGGCAATGGCTGGGGGGTTGTCCAAGGTTCTCCCTTCCTGTCGTCTGCAGTAGTATTATGTGTGATATCAGTTGACCTGCCCTTCCAAAGGTTTCTTATGTGTACTTTGGTTTGTTCACTACTTAGCAATCAGAACACACAGAACACACAGAATGGGAATAGTGGGGATTTTCCCTATAGGATCAGATTCTGAAAAGCACATCTAATCCCCTTTCACTGAACTTTACGATATTGTTTTGCACTACTTGCAATTATATCTGTAACTATGGCTTTTACTTAAGATTCTCCTCTCTAGCTCTAATCAACTCTGCCAAAAACATTAATTAACCAATCTTCACCAATGGGGAGAATCTTATACAAATGATTTGTCTCTCTGGATCTGAATATACAAGAGGGAATGAGAGGTAAAGTTCTATATTTAGAAGAATATATTGCTAGTGACTGAAATTGGTATACAATAGACTGCTAAAGATTATCTGTTTACTTACAGAAATAATGAGAGGTTGCTTGTTTTAGTGCAGAAAGTGTTACTTAGAGAGGAGGAATGAAGTTGATATGTAAAAACTAATATTTTTGTTGTTTCTAACTAATTTTTAAGTAGTGTTTGCTATGTGCCAGGCACTCTACTAAGTGCTTTACAGTTGTTACCTCATTGGAACTTCATAGTAATCCTGTATGGTGGGTGTTATTTTTGTCCCCATTTTATAGATGAGGAAATTGAAGCAAATTGGCTAAATGACTTGCCTTGAGTCATATAAAGCTAGTAAGTATGTGAAATACATTTGAATACAAATCTTCCTGATTTCAAGACTGGTACTTTATCTACTATACTACCTAGCTGCCCTTGAAATATAGTTTTAAATTTTCTTCTTTTTCTCTAAAGGCTCAAAATATAAAAGTCAAGGTGCAAAGTTAATTTATTCCTGCTAATTGCTTAATTAGAAAACTCTCTCTACAAGATTCTTTCTTCTTTTTTGTTGTTGTTGATATGCTTTTTAAAGAGCAGATTTGAAAAGGCAGAAAGCAAGTAGCCTCAGCAATCAAGCTTCTACAAGTATCCCTGCAGGGGAGCTTTATCTTCATTTGATCAATAGGTTTCTGGCTTAGAATGAAATTGCAAAATCTGGTCTCCAGCCCCATCTGATCATTTTGCTTTTGGCCACAATGGAAATATGAATAAAAACTAACAGGGAAATTAACACATGGAAGTGAACTGAGATGTCCATTCCAGAGAAGCTACTAACTGGACAGCTTGAAATAAACTTTTAATCCTAGTGACCCAGACTAGCAAAATCAAGTAGGGTGTGACAAAAAGAGAACTGAGTCAGAAGACCCTGTGGTTCAAGTCCTGGTTCAGGTACTGTATAATTACAGACAAAAGCCAAAGTAGCATCATCGGAAGATTCTATTGGTTTCCAAACTTGATTTCAGATATTGATTCTGCTACCACTTGTGTGACCTTAGTAGACAAGTTATTCATCCTCTGTAATCTCAGCTCCTAATCTACAAAATGGAAGTGGCAATATTTGGCATTTCCTTATAGGGCTGTTGTACAGGGAAGTATTTGTTTATTAAGCACCTACAAAGGTCATTATACTATCATGATTTTTATGTGCTAGTTGAATTAAGTTTTTTTAAAAATGTGATTGATAATAAAATTCAGAAGAGGAAGGTCAAACATTCAAACATAGGAGTGTAGCGATAAACCTGGGGTAAGAAAAAAACATGGTTCGTCCCCTTAAGGAATTTGCAAGCTAAGTGGAGACAAAAAAATTATACTGTGAAGAAAAATGGTGATCAGTATAAGACTATTTACAGTTAAGTGCCTCTTCCTGACTCCAAGTCCACTGTGCCACCTAGCTGCCTCATAAGACGCTGGATTTGGAATGTGAAGACAGATTCAATCCAGGCTCCGGTATGAACTACCTAGTGACTTCAGGCAGGGGTAAATGACAGTGTTGTACTAAATAACCCATAAGGTTCTTTCTAGCTCTAAATTCTTTGCTTATATGAACATGGGCTAGAGAAATCAAAGGACGATTCCAGGGGTGTCTCTAAGGATAGGCATCCATAGGGTCAAGGAAAGAGTATTCCAGGTGAATAGCCTCTGGATGTTCCATTAGCATATCAAATGCAACTCGTCAAAAAATGGAATTCACCCCCTTTCTCCCACTGACACACCATCCCTACCCTAAAAACCTCATCTCCTTCAAACTTCCTTGTTTCTGTAGAGGTTGGCAATGTCTTTCCAATTACTCAGGTTTATCACCTTCCCCCTCATTCTCACCCCTACAGTCAATTAATTTCTAAGTAGTGACAGTTCTATCTCCCCAACATCTGATTCCTTTCTTCCACCCCTAAAGCCATCACCTTGTAACAGGTGCTGTCCCAGATGATTGGAATAGCCTTCTTATTGGTCTCTAAGCATCCGTCTGACCAATCCTTCATCCAGCTGCAAAAACAGTCTTCTGAGGCACAAGTCTGTCCACATCATTTCCCATTTCAAAAACCAGCAGTAGCTCCCTATTACCTCTTGGATAAAATATAGACTTCTTAGCCCGGCATTCAACCTGGCCCCTACCTAACTTTCCACCTTATTTAACATGATTTCTCTGCAAGCATTTATGTTTTATTCAATAATGTGACTATCTGTCCCCCAAGTTCTACTTTCCAACTCTGGCCTTGGTGAAAGCTCAGAAGTCATCCTCCATACAAAGAATGTACCTCCTTCTCATCTCTACCTTTCAGAATACTTCTCTTCTTTCAAGATACAGCTAAACTACCCCCCTCCTTCAAGAACTCTTTCCATATCTCCTATCTTCTCAAATTGCTATGTAATTCACTCATCTATTTCCATGTTATGTCCCCTATTTTAGCAGAATGTAAGTTCCTTGAGGCAAAGAGAATTTCATTCCTTCCTTGTACTGTACATGGTACATACCTAATAAGTATTTGCTAAATTGGATTGATAAACATGATCATATTAGACAGTTGGAGGTGAGAGTGGAAGAAGCATGAACTCATTCATTGGAGAATAAAGAGTCTGATGTAGGGACATTAATATTGAGCTCACAGGTCTGACAAACAAAATATTCCATAAACCTTAAAGGATCACAAAATATCAGTGTTATTACATACAACCTAACCTCATAATGACAGCACAAACATTGCTCATCCCTTAGTCCTATGAGAAACATTCAAGGATATACAAGAGATACAAGCTCTAATCTAGGATTTAACCATAAAAAGGTTCTGCCAAAAATAAACTCTGATTTAAAGTAAGCTATCTGAACAACTTTTCCATACTGTTTGTTCTAGTTGGCCAGACTTCCAAGCAAAAGACCTTCTGTATTTTGCCTTGGGGAAATATTTTGAAACTTGATTTTCTCTTTAACAACAAAAGGACAGTCAATCTAAAAATAAAGGAGGTAGCCTACTATTATAGCAAATCCAGATGAAAAAATGTGTCTTATTTTAACTCTAATTTTTCTAGCTTTAAACTAATAGACAAGATTATTTTTAAAAAATTGTATCCTTCCTCATTGCTACCCTGTCCTTGAAGGAATGAAGTAGTATTGGTTCAACTAAAACGCAATTACCTGATTCTCATAGATTTACATGATTATAGGAAACCCTCTGGGTCCATAAATTCTAGATTTATGGTTTTTAATATTGGTTATACACCTGACAAATCTCCACTAAAGTAGTCATCTCCTCAAGTACTCAGATACCTCATTGTGTTGTGGTCTTGAGAGCTGTGTCATCCCAGTATAAGCTCTGGGGGTCTTTTCAAGACAGCTGGGCTTTATCTTTGCACCTGGTGATAGTTCATACATTGATTCTTTAAGACCCAGTCTAGGTGAATTGATGGACATGCGTCTTATGTCTGGAGAGAAACACTTAGATTTGTCACCAAGCTGAATGGGAAGGGTCTTAGGAGTGGAAGAGATCTTGAAAGTCTTCTACTTCCATCTCTCAACCAACTCAGGAAGGAATTTCTCTGAAATATCACCGACGGAAAGTCATTCAACTGCTTGGCTACTTCCAGGGCGCCTGCAGGATTTCATATTTATTCCCATTTCTGCAAGTAACAGGTTTTCTTGTCCTGGCCATCTAATTTAAATTGTATTTCAAGTGGACATGTTATATTTGTGGGTTTATGCTTTGAGGGCAGGGACTATCTTTGCTTCTTTTTTGCACCCCCAATACTGAGTATAGAGGCTGAAATACAGTAGACACTAAACAAATGTTTATTGATTGATTCTGTCATTCAATGTATTCACTTTGTGTCATCCAAAAATTTGAAAAGGAAGGAAAGAAACAAATATTTATTAAGCACCCAAGTATCCAGTGTGCAAGACAGTGTGCTAAAGACTTTACAAATGTTATCTCCTTTGATCCGCACAACAAACCTGGGAGATTATTAACCCTATTTTACAGATGAGGAAACTGAGGCAAAGAAAGGTTAAGTAATCCACCTGGGGTCATTGCATTTGAACTCATGTGTTTCTGACTCCAGTCCTAGGGCTCTATCCACTGCACTACCTAGGTGCCTTCTATTTCATTTTACAAGACGTTGATAAAACTATCATGATAAATATCATGAAAATATAATTTTGCAAAAAAAGAACTATCCAAAAAATGAGTTGGGCCACCTTAGGAAGTAATGGATTCCTCTTTGTTGGTGGTCTTCAAGAAGAGGTTGAATGACCTCTTGTTGGGATTCTCATTTATGCACATAATGAACTAGATGGTCTTTGAGGTCTCTTTTTATTCAGATCTTTTGTGATTCTGTTATATTGAACAAGATAGTGCTGAGAGCCCAGCTTGGTAACTATTTTTGGATAAGCTATTTTCATAATTCACTATCTGGGGCACATAAAAATGTTTTAGATAGTTCTTTAGTTTGTCTTGCTAAACCCACGTTTCCAATTTCAATAGAAACATTTCATTTTAATTATTAAAACTAAGAAGAAATATATAAAAATTTCCTTTCCATCCTATTTATGAGTTAACATTTACATAGTGCTTTATAGTTTTCAAAGAGCTTTATAAATATTATTACATTTTTTCTTCACAACAATTCACGAGTAGGTTATAATTATCTCCATTTTACAGACAAAGCTATTCTTATTCTCTTTTTACAGATGAGGACACCAAAGCAGACAGAGGTTAAGTAACTTGCCCAGGCTGGATTTGAATTCAAGTCTTCAGACCCAGCACTTAATCCAGTGTACTACCTAGCTGCCCTGTCCACAAAGATGCTGGGTAAAGAAAACCTATTAACCAAAAGGTTACAGAGGGAAGACTGAAAATCAGTTACTTCCTTTTAAGTACTGTTCTCCCTCAATATAGACTTACAATTTATGGCATTAACTTGTTTGGTTTTTTAACATCATTTAAAATGAAAAAAAGTATGAGGCAATACCAGGTCTATGTCTAAATTATGCCCTGAATGCCTCAACTCCAGTGACTGGGAGTGCCTTCTTCAGCAGTAGTCCTAATTTCTCTGAAAATATTTTTGCTTTTGTTGTTGGCTACAAATGTAGGTTTTAAAAATTAATGTTAAAGTTGTTGTTCTGGTTTTTATTTGATATTTCTCTAAAGTTCCCAAAACGGAACCTATTTCATCCATTCCTTGGAATCACCAGTTCCTATTCAGCAAAAGCAAATTTGGGAGTGAAATGGTGCAAATACAGAAATAAAATATCTTCCAATGCAGTTTTTTCTTCCAAAACATGGTTTGCCTGTTATACCACTTACATGATTCTTACCTGCCTTCTTAGAGGAACATATTATTCTGACGGGTTAACATTCATGTCACACTTCTCCCCTAAATAGGATTATTCCATTACTGCCCAAGTGTTCTCACTAGGATGTAAGGCCCCTTTGTTATAGCCAGAGCACACATGCACTTTTCTCTTTCCAGAGATGACATAGCAGGTGTCAACAAAATTAAAATCCTATATACAGGTAACAAATCTTCTGTATAAAAAATATTAAAGTAAGTGCTTGAAGTCTGGCAACACTTATATTCTTCACCCAGCTTAGGGAAAAAATTGAGTTCAAACACAATTAAGTTGTGCTGACACCACTTTTAAAAATGTGTACAGGATAAAGCTAAAAACAGTGTCATAAATGAAGGTGGAAATCAAAACATAAATCCACAAATTGAAAATGGCCACTTTGATCCTGGAAATACAATTTAAATTTGATGACCAGGACAAGAAAACTGGACACATTCCTTTGTCTTGCAGGAATCTGCAAGGAAATTGCATATTTCCTTTATAAAAAGAGAACACATAAAGACTTCATAAGGATATGCAGGGATTTTTTTTTTAAGTGGCACAGTTTCAGGTTAAAGGTTTCTCCAAATCTCTGCTTCTTCCCAATATGTTTACATTTAAGAGAAAAATCACAACTTAATATGCAAAGCTCTTGTACTTTCAGGGACAGCATGGTGTAGTTCTACTACAATAATTTGGGTTTGGATTCCAGTTCTGCCACTAAACTTTCTGTATGACCTTGAGAAAGTCATTTACTCTTTATGGGTCTCAGTTTCCTTAACTGTAAAATGAATAGGACGGATTAGATGACCTTTAAGTTTCTTTCCAGTTCTATATCTGGGGTCCTACCATCCAGTGGAGGTCTGCATTGATCTCTGTTGTTTTGTATCCAAATTTTGATGGTCTCAAGAATATTTTTTCTATCACTGTTTCCTGGAAATAATGCATTTTTAAAATTCCACGCAGATTTTTCTTCTCTACCCACTCGTATCTGAAACATGAAGTGAATGTCTTATACTTATCTGAATCTGGGAAAAAACAGAACTAGAAAAACACAGGAACAGACAGGTAACTACCAATGAGTGAGGGTAATTTGCCACATCAATAAAAATGCACCACTTGCCTGGGGGGAAAGAACATTTATTTCACTGAGAAACTGAGCAATATATTAAAAAAAAAAAGCTTCCCTGAGTTTAAGCATGAAAACATTTTGAAGTACAGGATCATTTTGAAATCTAGTTTCCTGCCTCTCATGGATTAGAAATTCAACATATATGTGGACTTAACCCAAAGCAGAATAAAGTACATTTCTCCCCCATCTCTGATGAATTAGAAATCAAATGTCCTTTAGGGATTTAACCAAAAGGGAGAGGGAGAGGGAGAGAGTGCATGGGCTCACTGGCCTTAAAAGTAGGAAGACCTAAATTCAAGTACTTCCTCTTGACACAGACTAGCTGGTTGACCCTAGGCAAGTAATTTAATCTTTCAGGGCTCTACGCAATTATTAAGGCTCTTAAATTTCAGGGAATGTGCTGATTTGCATTGGGAGAAGGAGTTTCCTCATGCTGGAGTTCCAACTACCAATGAAACCACAGGTCCAGTCTCTCTTCAAGAAGCCTGAAAGTAAATTAGTAATTTGGATATGATATGATATGAATTAACAGTGGCTTTAATCAACAATCACCTACTATCAGTCAGACACTGGAGATAGAAGTAGAGAGCCTGCCAAAATTTTCCAAAATAATGCATTTCAAACTTTCACTCATCACAGAATGAAGACAAAGAATTACTTTCCTAACTCCAATTGATGAATAAACAAATTTCTTCTAAAATGGAGAATTAATCTAATGTTTCCTGTGACAAGAAGAAATTTAGGATGCATTTTTCTTATCTCCATAAATGCCAAAGGAAGTAAACCCTTGACTAACTTTATGCCAAGGACTTTGCTTTATCCCTCACATAAAATAGTAGGAAAACTCTCTATGTCCCACAAAACACCTACTACCAACTTTCAAACTCCTTACTGAAATTACATTCCTATGTTTTTATGCAGTCTCTTCCTAAAAATCTTCATCATATAAGTTTAGACATTATTTTCTATTGGTCAAATAAGTATACAAACATATACATGGACATATATAGGTGTACATCAATTATTTTCATAATTAATCATGATTAACATATCTTCTTACTCACACTTGAAAGAATGATAACAAAAGAGCTCACCATTTTCCCATCCATCCCTGGAGTGCCAGGTGCTCCAATAGAACCCTAATGGGAAAAAAAATGATCAATTTAGGTCAATATTCAGATTATAAAATACTTTCATACTAAATTTAAATGATTGTGTATCATGTCATACCAAATGTCCTGTTCTAATGCCTCTCCACAGCATTTTTTTAGGGAATGTAACTAATGTGAAAGAATCACTACAGTGAGTAAGTGCCTCCCCAAAAAATTTATCCACATAGGCCAAACCAACTGGATGAAGAATGTCTATTACTAAGATTTTTTGGATGCCCTTCATGGTCTTTCCAACAGTATGATGGATAGATATGATCATGGAGCTGGGTCCAAGTATGAAAAGGAGGGGAATAGGCTAGATTGCTTTCAGGAAAATGCAATGGACCTTCAGCAAAAGCTTTTTTCAATACAACTGTACTGAAACTGTGGTTATAGAGCAATGAGAACTGGAACTCCATTGTCCCTGAAGAACTTAAGATCACCATAGAAAGTAATGGAGAGGTATATGGTGCATGTGAACAGGCTATAATACATAACCAGTGAGGAATCCTGAAGAACACTGTTAAAGCATATCATCAGAGAATTGTATGAAAGAAAGGGAAGTTTTATTGATCATGTAGCAAGATTGAGAGATGACGGAGGGATATTCAAACACTGCTCGTTCTCTTGTGAGGTTGAGAGAAAAGGAAGAAAGCCTCCACCAGTGGTGAACAATGGTGAACACAAATTTAAAGGCAAAAAGGGATCTGTTCTCCAAGATATAGTTTGATGGAAAGAACAATTTAAAAAAGGAAAGCATCATGTGGTAATATTACCCCCATAAATGCTTACCAAGAAAACCACCACTAAATCATATGTATTTTCTCATCTATATAGAATCCTAATGAGAGAAGTCAAAAGTCTCTGATAAAAATATGAGATAGGATGACTCTAAAACAGACCCTATTTGCATAGTAAAAAAATATTGATTAAGAATTATAGAGAATAAAAAATTCTAGTTTATTCATTGTTGTGCTTTTTAGACTTCACAGTAGAGAAAAATAAAGTTAATAAACTTAAAACTTAAACAAAATTTGTCTTCCCACAGGGTGCCTCTTTTGTAGATGTTAAGGTCATTCCATATTCCTTGATATCACAGAGATACTGTTGCTCAACTATCTTTTGATGAACAATACGGAGTAACACATAGGACAAATTCACCAAAGTTTCCACCACTGTCATAGAAAAAGTCTTGCGTAGAATCCAAACGGAAGAAGGATTCCCTCTAAATGGCAAAGTTTTTCAGCTGTTGTTTTCCAAATGCATTGAGATGATGATATCCTTCTTTAGAATCTTCTTAGTTAAATCCATGAGCCCTTCCTTTGAGTGACTCAAAGAAATAGGTCTAGCAATCCACACAGCTAAAAATTGAGTAAAGAATGTACACTGCCAAGGTCTGACCTAGAGTTGAACAGGCAACCTAATGAATTAATCTATCTATATCTCAAAGGAGTGCAGATGGACAATGAGTCAGGCTCAAAAATTGGAGTAGAATAAGTTGGATTGCATTTGGGAAATTACACTTTTAAGATTTCAAATTTTCTCTATCACCAAAATCTGTCTTTTTTCTTTCTTTGTAATAACAATCATTCTAAATAGCTTCAAATATACCATTTCTCTGAAGAATCAAAACTTTAGATCACCCAAAAAGCGTTAGAAAGATATGATGGGTATAAGTAAGCTGAAGGAAATGACCAGCAATGACTCAGAGTAGTGGGGGGGGAGGGGGAGAGAATCCATGAAATTCCCAACTCTTAAGCTTAGGAATAAGAATCACCCAAGATAAGAAGCAAGGGTGGATTGTGATCTGCATGGAAAAAGAAGTAACCACATAGATGCTGCTGTTCAGATGTGTCTGACCTTTTGTGACTTCATTTAAAGGTTTTCTTAGCTAAGGTACTAGAGTAGTTTTCCATTTCCTTCTCCAGCTCATTTTACAGATGAAAAACTGAAACAAACAGGGTTAAGTGACTTGCCATAAAGATACATGGAGATAAATTTTAAAAGGCAAAAACTCCTGCTCTAATATTGCACCAAACTCGCTATCTCAATGGAGCATTTCTTTTCTTCTTGGTGAGTTTTATTTGCCAGTTTTATGAAATATCTAAACCTAGGGCTAATTATTTCCCATGTCATCTGCCGGACAAATGCATGATCATATAATAATACTTTTCATGCTTCCTTAGAAACTAGAAAATTAAAATCAAATACTGTTTTTATTCTCCATGAGTCAATCCCGTTAAATTTAATATGTGATTCTAACAAAAAATTCATAGCTTAGATTGAAATCCAAATACACCAGCTGGTGACATTGATCTATCCTTAGTGCTTGTAGGAGATGTCAGCAATACTTACTGCAGAAAAATTTAACAAAAACAACTCTTTTAAGATGCATGATACAAAAGGTAACAAATAAAAATAAACTCTGTCCCACAGTAGAACCAATAAAAAGGCAAGAGAGAAAGAAGAGATAAGAAGAACATGAGAATTGAATGATATTTGGAGGGGGGAAAGCAAATAATTGTATGAGATTAATATTCTCAGTATTTATGGTAACAATTTTCCCCCAGATTTGCAAAGACCAAAACTGGATGTCAGTATTTAGACCAAATGGATATAAATCCAGTTTTGAAATGGTAATGTGCTAGAGGGCAAGAAATAGAGCCATTAAATATTGCCCAATGCAAAGATATATTTTCAAACATTCCTTTCACTTCTCTCAGAGCACACTTTTCTTCCTAGGCCATGTTTTAAATTCAGCACGTACCATTCCTTTCCTGGCACCAGAAAACAAACACATTTTTTCTTAGCCTCTGTAAAATATTTTAAGATGGTTTTATTTTAATTGAGAGGGATTTTATTAAAAAATATGACTTCTTTTGCCAAAGAATTTTAAGATTTCTGAAGGACACTGATGTAAAAAGTCGCTTTCTCTCTTTACTGCTAATACTGTATGTACTATTAATGGACTTCCTAAAGACTCAAGAAGTAATTTTGTCGCGGTAGTGGGTGGATTAGCGGAGCTTTACAATTTCACACTGTGCCTATTGGAGACATTATTGTTAAGGACGTGGTGTTCTGACATGAATTATCTACAACACATTAGCTTTTACTTTGGTCTAAAAGATTGTGTTTCAACAGATGACAAGTTTTGTTATTTTTTTTTTTAAAGGCTGTATCTCTGGATGCAATATGAAATGTTAAAACAGAGAATAATTGCTTTTTTATTTGTGCTATTACCAGTGATTCTATTCGGTTTTCTGAGATACTTTTTTGGACAGACATGGAACATTATCTTCTATATTACAAAATTTTTTTTGTTTTTTTAAATGGGAACTAAATGGTATTTGTATAAGATGATGGCAAGGAGCTATTGATCAGCTTTCACTGGTTTGCTGAGTGAGCTACTGATATATTTAGTATTGTGTAATAACGCAATCCCTCAAGTTCTTGGTTCACTCCATCAAACAGCAGTATTTGATGCTGGTGAGTATAAATAATGCCAAAAAGACTCACAGAAAGTGAATTCTCCAGTTACCATGGCAACAGAAAGACAATCCTGAGTCACCTGTGCACAACCCACCAAACACTATTTATTAGCAACACCAACCTTCCTGGTTTCTTGTGGTCAGGGCTTGGATCATGTGGCAACAGAGCATCCAAGTAAAATCATGATCCATTTAATTTGAGCTTTTATCTCCCTCTTCATTTTTTTTTTTTAAAGCTGGGACTTCGTAGCTTTACTCGTACTTGAAACCTTTTAACCTCCAAGTTCAGAAGACAGACTGAAAACAGTCTGATCTGGACTGCTTAAATTTCCTATAATGGGGGAAATTAGAAATCTTATGTCTCACATCATGAAGTTGTATTTTGGGAAAACAGACATGACAGTCTAAACTAATTGCTCCAATGGGGCTTACAGTAGCTAATTCTATTCACCTCTCAGAGTTGCAGTTTGGTACTAAGTGCATAATTACTTTCACTGTATTATTGTTTATACTCTACCTTTTGTCCTGGAGGCCCCTGAGGTCCCTGAAAAGGGAAAACAACTCAATTAGCATAATAATATAGTCAATTTAAGCCTAAGTGACCAATTAAAACTGTCCCATTCTATAAACCTTCCTATGCTGGACTGAATCCAGCTGATGTTTTGTGAATCAAGGGAAAGGAAAACTTCCAGTTCAAAATACATAATGGATCTTTTCTTTTCCTTTCTGAAATAGCATTAAGCATACACAGTAGGATTCTGATTTCCCTCATTTCTTTTTTCTTAAGTCTCTACTATCACAGTCCATCTGTTTCTTCAAATACCTGCAAATCTACGCTATCAGTCTTCCTTAGATAGCAAAAGATTTCCTTCAGTTAAAAGGCAACTGTGGTCCCAAACCAAAACAGCCATATTATATATTATTTCTGCAGTATACCTGCACAATTTTGGTTGGCATTTGCAAGGAAGAGAACAATAAAAACACCAGAGAAGCGTATTTTAGTTACTGACCCTCTCCAACCTCCCTTCCTTCTGTTAGAAACCTTTCCCATTTCTCTCAGCTACAGTCCTTTCTGTTTCACCTCTACTCTTTATCGAGGTTGTAGAAACCTATTTATTTACTCATTTCTTCTCTATTTACAAGTAAGCTCCTCAAGTGAAGAGAATCCCTTTGTCTTTGCCTAACTTAACTGCTGGCACATAGTAAGCACTTAATAAGTACCCTTAATTGGTTGATGCCTTGTTGAATTGCTGATGACTTGTTGTTGTAGAAGGGAACATAGAGAAGTAGGAAAAGAAATAGAAGGTGGTATCTATTAATACTTAGAACCACTATACTTAGGCAGGTGAATGAACCCATATCCCCCAATAGAATACGTCACTTCTGAGATGTAGTAGTCATGATGACAAAATCATTGATAGTGTTCTGGATGACTTTAATTAGAGAAAGAAGAGAATGCTTTGAGTCACTTTGGCAAAGATATTTGTAGAAGGAAATGCAAAAGCCTATATGATAATCTTACATGTTTCTCTATGATTTGTAACATATAACTTTTTAGAATTATCCATTCTACCTTTCAAAAAATGTATGTTTAGCAAAGTGGTAGATAAACCCTTTCCCCAGCATTGCAACTACAGAGCGCAGCAGTCTTCAAGTTGACCATGTCTTGCTCTTCAAAAGCTATCTCAGATAGTAACATAAAACACAAGTTTATCAATGAAAGAAAACTTAGCAAATGAAGGTTAGGAACAATCTCATAATTCATGCTTAGGAACACCTAAATCTTTGTTGCTATCTACTGACGTCCAGAATGGTTTCCCACCTTACTTCATGACAAACACCTGTCCTATAGGTTGCATCTCTATCCCAATCCATAGTCATGATTAGTGATTTCAGTGCCCCCTCTGAGGAAGCTTCTAACGCTTAGACTCTCACCTTCATCAACTCCCCTGACTTTCATTTTAAGCTATGCACAGTTGTGGTTATCATCTCACCATTATGCAAACAGATTCATCTCCAAGGTGATAAGCTCTGAAATTCCCCTCTCACCACAATCTGCTCACCTTCCACTCTTCCATCAACAGCATTCCTCCCAAAGCTGCTTTTGGGGGACCATTTTCGGTCATATTTTAGTCATCTAATTCTTTGTGACCCCATTTTCTAGGCAAAGAGACGAGTGATTTGCCATTTTCTTCTCTTACTCATTTTATACTTTGGGGACCACAGTCACTTTTTATAGCTTGATCTTTCCCTATTTCCCCATCCATGTTATGGTTTCACTTTCTTTCTTTCAATGTTCAACCTTATAGTAGGGTCATTTCAATAAAATTTGTCCTCCAGCACTGTATCCTTTACCCCTTAATTTTTCTGCTAGTTCTACATAGATAATATATCTCTCCCTTCATTTGCTTTCTTCTTTCCTATTTACAAAGTGCTGGTGGAAGAAGCTGAAAAAAAATGATGACGGCCACAACGATTGTACTTACTTGAACTTCAAACTGACCATACACTGCTACATGGAAAGTCTTCAATGCTTCTCTGACTGACATACCTCATCCTCAACCACAGCATCTGTTCCAAACCTTATTCTTCTTAACTTTTAACCAATCAACCTCTACCTTGTTTTTTCTTAGAAGATGTCCTCCATATCCATGTGTTTTGTTTTGAGGAAGGTGCTTTGAAAACCTTAAAGTCATCCGAAATATGAACTAATATTTGTTATGACTTTACTGAGTTGAACCTGACTAGATATATTAAAAAGAGGTGACACCATTTTAAAGGCATTTTGGAGGCTGATTTTAAAGATGTCTTAGAGGATCATTCTAAGAGAATGGAGAAAATTATG
>CM053774.1:88990981-89024575 GCA_028658325.1 Potorous gilbertii | reverse complement strand
CTAGGGCTGAGGGTCCATTGCCTCTTCTGTTCATGCATATAGCAAATATTTATTGAGTGTCTGTTATGGCTAAGGCAGCAAGGTAATATAGAATGTTTTCAGTAGCAGCAAAACCAAAGGCACAGTGTAACTTTATCTACTGCTTTAAATTGTGGCAATTACTAACATGCAACCTACCAGGGAAAAAAAAGACATTAAGGAATCCTCCTGAGCACGTGCTATAATTTATTGTCTTTCAGTCTATGGTCAATAAATTAGATTTCACAGACACACTAATAGGCATTCCTTCTGGAAAAGGAGTTTTGTTAACAGTCAAGGGGGTGGTTTAAGAAAACGTGTTTCTTTTAGAGCTGAAAGTAACATTTTGTCAAGGAAGAATTATTTCCTCCTTTCATTCTGCTTGTTGGTCAGTGAGTAGCTCTACTAAATGGCCCCATATTCAAATCATGATGCAAGGATTGCTTAGATGAGGAAAAGCAAGAGAGTCACTGAATTGCTATTGAGGTCCTGTTATTCAGTCTAAGAGAAAAAGTGTGATGTAGTGGATTGAGAACCATCCTCCAAAGTCATCCAGAAAGACCTGAGTTTAAGTCCTATGTGACAAATCACTTAACTTTTCACTGTTCCCTAAGACTGTCTACTGTAAAGGAGTGGCTGCCCTGGATTGACAGAGGGAGTGTCTTCGTCTTGAAGTTCCCTATATCAGTAAAAATCATAGTTCATGTCCCTGGCCTTGTCTGCTATTACACTGGTATGACACTATGTGTCATCCTGTGTTGGCAGTGTAGGATTTGTTGATATTCATTTCATAGATGTCTGATTTTGTTGGGATAGTCACTACTTCCAGAAATGTGGTATGTAATTTTTTTATGCCATTGTAGATGATCTTAGAGAGTTGTTTTGTCCCTCAAATTTATCTTTGAATTCCAACTTATGCAACCTGTTTGTTCTTAAGCTGTACCCAAGGAATAACTAAATAGAATTTAGCTGAATTTAGCAAGGGAATTATATAAGGTCCAGTGATATGAATGGAAATGGTTACACAAAATACCATCTTCTTACCTAAACATAGGGGAAAATGTAAGTATGAGATCTTAAAAGTACCATTATAGGTGTTCAATTTTAGCCTTTTACTTTTGTGCTTTCGATTTCTTTCTGTCATTTGTGAAAATAGCACCCCAGAAGAGTACACCTGCATGTTGATTGTGTTGTTGATTTGGCATGAGAAGATTAAGGAGGTAGAAATTCCAATTGTTTTGAAAGGAATGGATTTTGTTTTCCTCCTTGAGAGTCTATGTTCAAATAAAAATTTCCAAATTTGATCCAGAAATCCTAGAAACACAGGATTTTCAGAAGTGGAAGGGACCTTAGGAAAATATCTAATCCAATCCTGATATCTTAGAGGGTAGGAAATTTAGGCTAGTAGGCAACACAGAAGAATAAAATAAAATACTGTTGCAGTCAAAACAAAATATACCAAAGAGTTGAGTAAGGTAATAACAAAACGCTGTTGTTGGGTGGATGTGACTGAATTAAATAGATTCATTTTTTTTTGGAGAGGGGTGTCTTTCTGCAGAAAGTTTCTAGAAAAGGAGGGTGAGGAGGAAAGTTCAATTCATCAAAGTCATGATGCCACAGCTGTTATAAAGATTCATCTACTGACCAACAGCCAGTTAATTTTCAAGAAGTGACATTTTTCACAGTTTGTTGTTTTCTCATCTTTGTGACACAAGTCACATCTGAAATGTTTCCTGAGTGACACTGGCATTGATGAATTAGCCATATGCTTTTTATTTCAGGATGCCGGGGTTTGGGTTTCTTTAAGAGAAGGAGAAATTTTAAGTAAAAGATAGCTATCAAGATGTCAGACAGCTGTAACATTTGTACAGTTAACTTTTAAAAGTAATTGTCTGATTGGGAAAAAAGGTGATGGGATGAAGTTGAATTATTCATCTTTCTATAGTCTTCTGACAGACTTTTCTTCCCCCTTTTTTAAACCTTGGTGGATGGAGTTGACATTTTTTCTTTATTTTGCCACAGCATAAACAACCTGAAGTCAAATAAGGCTTATTGTTCCAGTATCTATTCTTGAGACTAAAAGAGAGACTATTTGTGAAACATTTTGCATACTTTCAGAGCCAGACAAATCACAGCTACCTCATCAAACATCATTCTAAATACAGTCCATTTCTCTTGCTTAAATATAGCCTTTCTACAACAATTTTTCCATGAAATTTCTACGCCCTTTTAAAACAGGAAACATCAGTTCTTAATCATCAAAGCTAATGAAGAGAGTTAAAGACTGTTGAACAATATGCTCTAACCCTGGTTAAACAATATTATTATGTTAGATTTCATTACACCAAAATGGCCATTCTTCTGCCATCATCAAACTTGATCTCATCTATAATGAGTAGCGTGTCAAAGCCTTAACAGGAAGACTATTTATGTGCATCCTAGAGAGCAATGAAAAACAAATAGTGCTAATAAATAATGGGATACTATTCAAATTCAGTAAGTCAATTTGATTGTAAAGAGAGTACTGCCTTTCTTATCTTTAATTTTAGGTAAGTGATGGAAAGTGCAAACTATTTTTAAAACATTTAATATTTTCATCTTACCCCTGTCTATTATTCATACCTTGAGCCTGAAGTCAAAGGACTTGATACCTATTAGTGAAGATTGATTAGGCAATCTGTATGGTTCAAGAATTGAACTTGAAGTCAAGAAACACTGTGTTCAAATCTGACCTTTTATGCTTCCTTGCTCAGTTTCTGTGAGCAAATTATTTAATTCTCTGAGTCTCAGTTTTCTCATCTATAAAATGAAGGGTTTGGACTTAGTATCCTCACATAGGTTCCCAAAGTAAGCTCTGGAATGATCTGGGGGTGTGTGTGAGTTTTTTTGGAAATGCTATAAATTAAAAAAAAAATTAAAGGGTTAAAGAAAGTTTCAGGGGGCACTGAGTAATTTCTTTTGAAAAGGAGTGGAAGACCAAATAAATTTAGGAACCTCTGCTAGGTCTTTCCAATTCCCCATCTACAATCCAGCGAATTTCTTAAGGAACCTTATATTCCGCTAAGTACATTATACATATCTATTAACAACAGTGCAAATTCACCTTCTACTTCATGATAGGATCATGACTTCTGAATTCACTTGTGAATAAGGACTGCTGTACACAATTCCTAAGTTCAAGGTTGTATTTCAGACACATATAAAAATATAAATTTTTTCGTTTTGAAGAAGTTGTATTCAAAGAACCCAGGATGATAACATTACAACAACTAATTTAGATACAGCATCACCACCTGCATAATTAGCCATTGAAATTAATGAAAATGATTATTTTAAAAACCAAGAGATTTTGCTAAAGTAGAGAAGAACAGGAGAGGTAATCTATTTCTCACCCCATCCTCCATATCCACAATTATAATTAGAGGTTATGTTAAATCAAAAGTCAACCTCTGGTGATTATACATCTCTCTGATGCCTCATTTGATGCTGCTTTCTAACAGGTTATTAGACCAAGTAATATCTGTAACTGTATCTTTCATGAAGGTTTGTAGAATTTTGACCCCACATAAGGCACACCTTATCTGAAAATGGCCTTTTATTCTACTAAATCGATAAGAAATGGACCCATTATCTTATTGATTTTGATATTCCTCCAATCACACAGAGAGATCCTAACCCAGCCATGTCTATCTTGTCTGCCCATCTTGCTCATCTATGCTTTCAGAGACCTTTGTCATAGGGAGTCAACAAAATGGTCTTGAACCTTTACTTACATTCTTCCTACATTTCACTAATGCTAGTGAACCATCAGGGCTGTCTTTTTGTGAATCCTTGCCAGGTGACCAGTCCACCATCTTTTTTTTACAGTCATATTTTATTTTTTCTGACATTCTTTATTCCACTCCTCCAAGGACCCTGTCCTCTCTTTACAATGGGTTCTCCTTGGGGCACACAGTTTTCTATGTTCAGTCTGTCTATCCTAAGTTACTGAATTTCTAGAAGAACTTGATTTTAAGATTTGGTTTTGTGTTATGGGTCCTACTGATAGCATTAGACAATTCTGTGAACTAGATAGGTCAAGTCAAGTCAGCAAACATTATGAAACATGTATCGTATATTAGGCACTATGGTAACTATTGAGAAAATAATGAAAAGATAAAACAATTCCTACCCTTCAGAATCTTATATTTCAATCATGGAGATGATAAATAAACAACTATGTGCAAACAAACTGTATACAGGATAAATTGGAGATAATTTCAGGGAGAAGGCACTAGCCTTAACTTCTTTCTGTCTTTTAAAAGCAGAAAAATATGAAGGATAAAAATCCAAAATTACAACTAGCCTGAACTTAAACTAACCATTATTTTTCACTAAAACTCATAATTTAAAAAAACAACACAAAACCATCACATCACATTGTCATGCCTTTTCCCATCACATACTTTTTGCCCCTTTGCTTTCCGGTGATTCTGTTTTTCATCCTGACATTTTTATCAGGATTCTAAAGTCCATATAATTTCTATACCATCCATTAATGCCTCAGCCTGGAGCCAGCCAGACACATCTGAAGATGATTTTTGAGACTCTCTAACCTGTGAGCTAGCCCTTCAGTCATGCAGACCAACCAACCACAGCAGCCATGTAACAGAGACACTGAAAAGAAGAATCACAGTAAGGAAAGAAACCAGCCACAAATAGAGCCATGGAAAGAAGGGGAAACAATTAACTACTCGGCTTATGGCTGAATACAACTGGAACTTTTTGAACATCTTTGATTTAGTCCTTTAGTTAACATTGTTACCATCCCCCCCTCCCTTTTTTTTTTTTTACAGAATGTAGTATCCTTACTTTGCTGACCCAAATGATCTTTCCCCTGCAATGTTCTCTCCCCTTATCCCTCATTTTCGTGTGACTTAGACTTCTTGGTCCTCTAATTTAGTTCTTCTTCCTCTCCATCACCAAACTAAAAAAAATGTATCTAAAAGCCACAGTATAGGACACATTATAGAAAACCAATAATCTCCTATGCTATTTCATTAGAGCAGATTATAAGGAGGGAGTGCATATTATAGGCAGGAAATTATATATTTAATACAATCACTGTATAATTTCAGCAATTTAGGAGTTCCCAAGAGCATAAATGTCCTATAATATTACATAATAATACTGGTTTGTTGGTGACTGTATACCATTAATTAGTTTCAAAATGTGGGTAAATCAAATGATTAAAACAATGCCGTAAGTACTAGCCTAAAAATATTTTAGCATATAATTGGTAAAAGATGTACTAGGATAGAATCATAATAATGGACCAGAAAATCCTAACCAATGCATCTGAAATTTTCCTCTTTGACGCAGTAATAACAGTAGAATTTATTAGGTGACCTAGATGTCCAACATAATAGAAAAATGGTAATAGACAAATCACAAAAAAGCTCTGGAGGGAGCTAGGGAAGTAAGTGTGTCTGCCTAACCCAGGATTTAAAGCAAAGTGGAAATGAAGAATCTGTATCCGTTCTTTAAAGCAAGCATTCACTAACAATCAACAGTCTCCAAGGGATTGGGCTAGGTGTTGAAGGAGACACAAAGTAAAATACAACTTGATCCTTGCCCTGAGAGAGCTTGCAGTATAAACACTAGAAATAAGACTTACATAGAGAATAAAAAAACCCAAATGAAACTTAAGCCCATGATAGAGATATCAAGTGGCTTGAGAGGTCCAACAAAGAAAATAGAGTATATGACAAAAGTGGAAATTGAGCCCAGGTCTTTCTGACTTCATGCTTTCTACTTCTGACTGTGGTGGAATCTAGGAATGAAGGAAATAAAACATCTATTAAGCACCTGAACACCACATTATGTGCCAGGTACAATGCCAAATGTTTTAGAAATATTATCTCTCTCCCATTCATTTTAATTCATCTATACAACATAGATAATGTGAAAATGTGTTTAATAAGAATGTATGTGTATAACCCATATAAGATTGCATGCTGTCTCAGAGAGAGAAGGGGAGAAAATTTAAAACTTATGGAAATGATTGTTGAAAACTGAAAACAAATAAATTAATTAAAAAATATTATCTCATTTTCCCCTCACAAAAACACTGGTAGGTACATGCTGTTAGTATCCCCATTTTCCAGTTGGTGAAACTGAGGCAAAGTAGAGGTTAAGTGACTTGTTCAGGTTCACCCAGCCATAGTAAGTATCTGAGACTGGGTTTGAACTCAGATCACCTTGACTTCAGTCAGACACAGTGCTCCGGGCACTATGGTGCTATCTAGCTGCCTCAATGATAGGGAAGGGTTTTTGGGAGAAGGTAGTATTAGAAATGGATGTTGAATTTTAAAATACAGAGATGGTGGAGGAACACATTCTAGACAGGTAGTAGCATCAATTAAGGGACTGAAGCCATCCATACTCCATGTTCAGAAACCTTTTACTAGTGCTACCAAAATTTTTGTGACCTTATATGGGATCCCAACCCACAGTTTAAAGCACTGATTTAGACTTTCTAAGTCTCAGGCCTATGCACTTTACAATATATAGAGAACAGGAATGACTGGACCTATGGCTACATTGATATAGGAAACTCCTGAATGAGTAACTCCCTCTAACAATGAAGAAGTATGTTATTCTATAAGCCTTAGAGAGTTGCTTAGTTAGACTTAAGGTTAAATGACTGGGAAGTTAAAGAACTTCTCTACAGACAGAATGTGTTGGAAGCCGGTCTTGAACCTAGTTTCCATTTACCTTATCTGTTCCATGCTGCCTCCCATTCTTCCAGACTGAAAGGCATTTATTTATAAATGTCTGCTATGTTGGACCCTTAATTCCTTGCTAACGATGTTAAATGCACAAATATGCACCACAATGAGTATTCAAGAATGTTTATAGGACTTCTTAATTAGTATTATATATTAGACTTCCATGCAAGATTGCTTTGTAACAACCTTCTACAGAAGCTAGATTATGAGCACAGATCTGTTTGTGTGAGTAATGGCAGTTCTATTGCTTGTGAGTAGGTTTAATAGCTATGAAGTGGCCAATTCACCTCTTTTATAAATATAGATGAGGTTCACCTCTCTGGAGTTTGAGGTCTAAATTTACAACTTTTTTCCTATTGAACAACTTTTTTTTCTTGATTTCTGGTTTACTGTCATCATCTTAAAAAGAATCTGACTTTTAAGGATGCATGCCTATTTAAATGCCACTAGGAAGGAATACAGTCATTGAGAATTTTATTTTCTGTCATCAAGAGTCTTATTTTCATGACAGTGTTTTACTTTCAGGGATTTAACTTTTTTTCTGTCAATTTCTCTTTCATCATCCAAGATGATGAAAATGTAACAGTTCTTTTATTATTCAGTCACATAGACACTCAATAGATACTTGCTTCTTTCCTTCTTGGCTCTAAGGTCAGTTATTGGCTTTGCTTCTTTCCCCTCCCCAATGCTCCCCACCACTGAAAGAATGATGAATAATTCAATCCAATCAGCATTTATTAAGTGCTTATGATGAGCCAGGCATTGTGTTGGGGACACAATTAACAAAAAGAAAGATGATTCTTGCCCTCAATAAGCTTATAGGCTAAAGGGGAAGGTAATAAAGAAAAGATACAAGGAAAATGAAGGGGGAGGAAAGGGATACCAGGTTGTACCCAGTGGGGAGGCATCTTGTTCTGTGAAGTTGAAACCAGGCAGCTCTATCCATGCAAAATGGAATGACTGAGAGTCCAGTTTCTACCCATGGGGAGGAGGTTGGTACTCCACCTTCCAACTCTCCAATCAGAGGGGAGAGGAGGCTGAGGGAGGTAAAGTAATCAAGGCATGTTAGCAATAAAATAATAAACCAAGAGACCACACAGTCTACAGTCTGTCAATAAGTATTTATTAAACATTCCTACATGAAATATTTAGCTTTACTCAGGTGGAACTTTATAACTCTAAGAGTATTTTAAAATGTTATTCTTTAAAACACATATGCATATGCACACAGAGACAGGGGGGCTCATTTTTAGAGTTCTCTCTCTCTGGAGTGATAAAGATTTTCATGACTCCTGCATGTTAATTGAAGAGAAGGGATTTTTCTAGATGTTTGGCTCACATTTATTTATATTGTGAGAATTAAGTCAGCTGTAAATGATAGCTTATTTTATTCATAGTGCTTAGAAAACTGGAATGAGTTAGCCAAGCTGAGTTATCAATAAGAATTTATTACTATGTGCCAAACATTGTACTAAGCAAGGAGGGTACAAAGAAAGGAAAACAGCCCCTCCTCTCAGGGAACTCACAGTTCAGTGGGAGAGGCAACATGCAAACAGTTCTGTACAAATAATATATACAATATAAGTAGGAAGCAGTGTTGGAGGAAAAGCATGAAAAACAAGAAAGATGACTGGAAAAACTTCTTGCAGAAGATAGTATTCTAGCTGGAACTTGAAGGATATCAGGGAAGCAAGGAAGAAGGGAAGAGAAGGGAAAGATTTCCAGGAATAGGGGACAGTCAGTGAAAATGCTCATATGAACCATGTAATTTCAGGCAAACTCAAATGCCAGCCCGGGAATTAGGAAGAACCAGATTTGCATTTTACTGAGACACTTATTAGTTGCATGACCCTGGGCAAGTCACCGAAAAGTTTTGAGGTCTCTCCTTCCCCATCTGTAAAATGAAGGTGTTGACTTTGATAAACTCAAAGTTTCCTTTTAGCTCTTGCTATGATCCATGTTGAAGAACCAACTTCCATTCTTTAAAGCCTCAAACATCTCTGATTTTATCCCTTCAGGCATTTCATCTACCAATGCAGATCATATTTTCCATGCTTTAGTAGGAGTCTGATGATTTTCTGAGTCCTAAATTAATCAACCATTTATTTATCTGATAGCTAGCCCTTTGGGAATAAGTCTCCTCAGAATGACATCAAGGCTCATCTTTGGATGACAGGTTTAGTCTGATACCAGCCTCCTACTCAAAGCCTTTTCAAATTGGTTATATCCTTCAAAGGAAGGAAATAAGCATTTATTAAGCACCTACTGTATTCCGGGTGCTGTGCTAGATATTTTACAAATATTATTTCATTTGATTCTCGCAACAAACCTGAGAGATTATTATTATTCCTATTTTACATTTTTGGGGAAACTGAGGCAAATAGCATTTAAGTGACTTGCCCAGGATCACGTAAATCTGAATCCAGATTTGAACAGAAGTCTTTCTAACTCCAGAGTCACTATCTATTTTGACCATCTAGCTCCCACTTTGGCTGTATAGGCTTCATAATCTCTCCTTCAAGGAGCCCTTCCTAATTCCTTTGTTTGTTAGTGTTCCCCAGTACTAAAATTATTTTGAATACATTTTATATTTCTATATTTGTATATATCTTATTTTTCACTTGGTAGAGTATAAGTTCCTTGAAGGCAGAGACTATTTAATATATATTATATCTCTAGTTAATCTCCTGGCATGTAATCGATGCTTAATCAATGCTAGTGGAATTGGATTTATCCAAAAACACAATATGACTTTGAGGTGTAACTTTAATGGAGGATTTTTTAAAATGCCTTTCACTGTCGCACCCATAATTCTGCTTTATGCTATGGCCCCTCTGTTCTATGCTATAAAAATAAATTGGCAATAAAACCTCCCTTGGTTTTTAATTTGTGTTTATTTTTAGAGCTATTAATTTGAACAGTGCCCTCTCATTTATTTCTCATTATTTGCTGCATTCTGTCTAAAACGTATGAGTAAAACTCATCCTTAATTAACACCTTTGAGAGAGTCTTGAAGCTAAGCCTAGTTGAGTGAAATGAATAGGAAGGATATCATGCTTAGAAAGGTTAGTCAGTATTATGTCCAGCTTTTGTTTGAGTGGATGGAGAAGTGCAGGGAGATATTCTGCTCCCAAATTATAGTCATGGAAGGAAAGCAACAAAATTATCTCTCTTTGGACTCAAGAACTACTCTTTTACACCCTTAAAAATGATTGAGGATCCATATTCTCCAAAAAGTTTGTGTTTATGTGGGTTATACCTATCAGTATTTTTACCATATTAAGAATTAAATGTCTTAGTATTATTACAAAAATAATTTTGACCTTGTAACACCATGAAAGTGTTTAAAGGATCCGCCAAACCACACTTAGAGAATTACTCTTCTAAGTCCTGAATTTGCTAATTGCTTTTCCTTATTGTTAGCATTAGCTTTTGGGTGTGTGTGTGTGTGTGTGTGTGTGTGTGTGTGTGTGTGTTCAGTTGCTATTTGATGTTGTTTATTTAATTTGTGCATTCCTGCCTCATTTCCATCTTTGAATTATCGGTTCCTTGAGGGTGGGTTCCATCTATTCTCCAAAGTCTATAACACATGAAGCATATAGTATAATGTTATACACTAAACAATAAATAAATGTATATTTATAATGCAGATGTAATCTAATGGTCACAATAGTTATATTAAAAATCTCAAACTGGCCCATATTTCTTTAGGGATGCTGCTTTAGTTACCAGAGTTAGTCTTTCAAATTGATGAAGTATCTATTTCATAGAATATAAATTTATGTTAAATTATATTTTAAGTTTGTTATTGATGGTGTACAGTCATTTTTCAGTTGTGTCCAACTCTTTATGACCTCATTTGGGGTTTTATGTAGTGGTTTGCCATTTCCTCTCCAGTTCATTTTATAGAAGAGGAACCTGAGGCAAGCAGGGTCCTTGATCAAGGTCACACAGCTAGGAAGTATCTGAGGCCAGATTTGAACTCACGAAGTTGAGTCGTCCTGCCTCCAGGGCTGCCACTCTGTGCACTGCCCCCTTCCCTCCAACCCCTACCTTGCTTGTTTCATTTGCTTTACTCAGCTTTTACTATAGACATTATAGCCTCTAATAATTGAGAATTTTTTGAAAACATTAAAATGTTTATTTTTTCATTACTTCAAGAATCTACGATTTTCCTTATATTATGACCTCCACACGCACAACTCAACCTTCTTCACATTTTAATGGACTCTTTCAGGAGTTATTGTGGTCATAATCATTGGTGAACAACTTGGTGAACAATCCTCTTATGGTGAATTTCTCTGAGTTTAGTCTGATTCTTTAGTAACGCGCATGCCATGTCTTTCCTAACTGGTAGGACATCCACTGGTACAATAGTCAAGAACAGGGATCTCTGCACCATGATGAAGCATCAGAGTAGGAGTTCAATGGAGGAAACTTTTCAATAATTGTATTTATTTGTGTCAATAATTAAACATTATACAAAGTATCTACTATGAGTCAAGTACTGGGGATACAAAGACAAAGAAGAAAGAGTTCCTGATCTCAGAGAACTTACATTTTATCAAGGGAAACTATTTATCTACAGGAGTATTTTTGGAGAGGGTAAGTTGAAATCTGCACCAGCAGGGATCCTACTATTTTGGAAAGATGAGGGCTCATGTAGCAGTAGAGGGATCAGGAAAGGTCCCTACCATATGTTTCTCTATCTGTCCAATTTATTTTGCCCCCAAATGGAATATTGACCTTTTCTTGAAATTGATGGTCCCCAGAAGAACCTAGTTCACAATGGAAATTATTTAGTACTACTGTATTAACTCCTTTATTTTCTAAAATGTCATCACACAATGCATTTATTTTCTTTTACTCATTGCTTTGTTTCCTCACTTTCTGCTCACGTGTCCCATGTGATTTCAAACTAGTTTTCAGGTTTTAGTTGGCTTTTTGTAATAGAGAAATTATATTAGAAAATAAAGGAAAAACCTCCATCTTCCTAGTATACAGCTCAAGAACATTTTGCCGTATGGTCAAAATCTACACATGCATGATTCTTTCAATTAATCATTCTAGAAATTATTAAGCAGCTACTACATGCCAGGCATGGGGGTTGCAAGGACGATAATGAAACAATCCCTGTGCCCAAAGAGTTTATATTCTATCAGAGAATATAACATTAATGTGTATAATTATATACAAAATAAATGCAAGATATTTTTTGTGGCCAAAAACACTAGCAATTGGTGGGATAGAAAAGATCTCTTGTAGAAGGTGTTAGAAGAGTTTTAAGGGGAATTAGGGATTCTGAGAGGCAAGAGAAAGGAGAGATTATATATTTAGGCTTTGAGGATAGTACAGGCAAAAGCATGGAGAAGGGAGATGGATTATTGTACATCAAAGAACAGAAAAAAGGCCAATTTGCTGAATGAGTGGTGGGAGCAAAAAGGAGTAGTGTATAACAGGACTGGAAAAGTAAAACTCCAAAAGATTTTTTCTGCTAAATCTAAATTTAAAAAAAAAATGAATTAGGTTTTTTTAATTCAAGAATCTACCTAAAGGTAGTAATTGTATCATATGGAAATATTCCAAGTCCCAAATAAGTTCATTTTTATTTTCTTACAAGTAATCTGATGAAACTTCATCTCACTTTCATTCTCCCCTCCATTCTTTCTTGCTCAAATCTGACAAAATAAATCTTAATCAAAGTTGAGGCTATATGTATTCACTTTTACCTAGAATATGACTTGCCTCCTTGGGAATTAAGCATTTATTAATAGTGTATCTGACCTTGAAATACTCATATATATGGTTAAAATATATAATTGCATATGAAGGAAGAGTTCTAAGAATTATTAATAACCATCCTGTAGGGTGACACAGTAGGCAATATAAATTATGAATAACATTAAATTTCAGTCAAGCATGCAATATTAGTTCAAGGCTGTGTGTCTAGGTAGCACAGAAAGCGTCATAATAGCTGTGAAATCAAAAGTTGATTTAGCAATTTTTAGAGCCATTTTTGAATTCACACTCACAAACCAGTGTTTGCTTCTTCTGGTCTGTCTTTCTTGCATTTTCATATTAACTTATTCTAAAGATTGGTAGATGACTGCATATCAATTTATTCTAAATATTAGGAAAAAGTTTAATTTTAAAGTTCACTGGACATTAAATAGTGCCATAGACATAAGTACCTTGTAGGCTTATAGGTATCTCCATGGAATTCCTCTTCCCTAGAAATCTATTTGTTTTGGATTTGGGGGATAGGGAAGACTTTCAGGAATTTTATACAAAGAATTTAAAATCTAAATGTATGCCAACAATTGGTGATATTTTAATATTGTTGCTCTATATTTAATATTGTGAAAATATTGCTCTATAAAATGGGTCATTTTTCATATTTTTGTCATGGAAGGTAGAGTGAGATTCCAGCTTCCCAAAGTTCTGAGGATTGGAATGAAAATTAATCTCTCTCTCTCTCTTTGTCTGTCTGTCTCTCTCTCTGTCTTTTTGTCTGTCTGTCTGTCTCTGTCTGTCTCTGTCTGTCTCTCTCTCTGTCTCTCTGTCTCTGTCTCTCTCTCTCTTTCTCTCTCTCTCTCTCTCTCTCTTTCTCTTTGTCTGTCTGTCTCTCTGTCTTTTTGTCTGTCTGTCTGTCTCTCTCTCTCTGTCTCTCTGTCTCTCTGTCTCTGTCTCTCTCTCTCTCCCACTCTCATATTATTGGATCAAATGCAAGGTCAGATGTATCCTCAATACTTAGCAAAGTGCTTGGTTCAGATGAAATCTGAGGATCCCTAACCTCTTCCAGGGATCCTCAGGTTTCACCTCACTCCCCTTCCATTGGGAAAGATGACAAAAGAGGAAAGTGGTGATGATTGGACAGTGTTTAGATGAGCAGGCTCACTGATACACAGAACTATGAAGTGGTCTCACTTCAGTGAATCAATTAATCAGTCAATAAACTTTTATTCAGCATTTACTATGTGCCAAGCACTTTGCTAAGCATTGAGGATACAGAGAAAGCCAAAACCCACAGTTTATGTCTTTAACAAGCCCACATTCTATAATGAGGAAAACCACATACAAATAACCAGGTGCCTATAAGATATGCAAAGAATAGATGCAAGGTAAAGAGAAGGTATTAGCGGCCTTGGGGAGGGAGGTTTAGGGAACCAGGAAAAGCATCCTGCAGAAAATGGACTTTGAAAAGCATAATAGCATCGTTCAGGAAAACAATTTAGAATTATAACCCCCAAAACACTTTGTCCCTAGGTATGTACCACAGAGAAAGATAAAAAACTGAGAAGAAAGTCCTATATGCACACAAATATCATAGTAATACTTTTCAAAGAAGGCAAACAAGGGAATTCTCATAAATTTACACAGTGACTGAACAGATTACTGCCTGAATATAGTGAAACATTCTTGCACTCTAAGAAATGACTAAGATGATGGATTCTGAGGAGCCTGAGAAAATGTTCATGAATTGATAGAGAGTGAAGTGACTAGAATCAGAAGACAACTATATAAGATAATGACAGTAACATAAAGGAAAACAGCTTTGAAAAACTTCAGAACTCTGTTCCCCATGCTGATCAGTCTTGACCTTAGAATACAGATAAGGAAGCATGCTACCTACTTCTCTGATGTAGGTAATGGACAAGAGGCTTAGAGTGACATGTATTTTCAGAAATGGCCAATATATGGATTTATCTCCTTCAACTCTACTTGGGAGGAATTGGTATGTATTGTTAATAATAAAAAAGTGGAAACAAAAATTCATAGAAGATAGTAACAAGAATTTCAGAAAGGGACACTAACAAATTGGATGGCTTTATTCCTTCCCAGAGTGTCAAATTTGAGAGACAGTAGTTGTTTAGTGGATAGAAAACTGTCCTTGGAGTCAAGAACAGTAATTTTTAACTTACCTCTGAAAGACATTGACTATATATGTGACCATGGATAAATCAGAAGATATCAGCCTATATTGATAGATAAAGTTTCCTCATCTGGGTGCCCCTTACACCAATGAGATCACACATCTCTGTGATCTCTATCCCTATATTAACTTGAACATACACTTACAAAATGGTACCTAACAGAACTTCACAGCTTATGATGTCTTCCTTTCTGTTCTATGTATATTGAAATGTTCATGTTTCCTGAATTAATAATTTAAAAGAATTAAGAGAACCTTAGGGCTTTCACTGGGATGACAATCTGGAGGCAACACTACTTTTATTAGAAGGTCCCTATTGACCCCAAACCCCTACTGCCAGTAGACAGATCCTATAAAAAACCCAGCATCTTTTTGATGCAACTGATAATTCTCATCTGGATGGCTACTCCAGATAAAGCTGATTGTTTTCATTTCATAAGCAAAGTGAACTTCTTACCTAAGTGTAAGATTTGGAAACATTTCACGAAGGTCCAAAACTGTAGTCTCTATCATAGCACTGGTCCTTTAGAATTTGACATTCTCTTGATTTCCAATTTTAAAGTTGCCCTAAAAATTTTCTTAACATGTTGAATATGACAGTTTGAAGTGACAGAAAACATCACACTCTGAGAAAAATGAAATAAAAATTGTAGTCTAAACGGTTATGGAAGAAGTATCAGTAAACAGAATAAACAGAACCCAATTGATACTGGTGATTGCCCAAGACTGGTAGGGAGTGATAGTGAAACAGACTGATTTCTTTGAAGAACCAAATCATTCAGGCATCACACATATGTTGCCCCTTCTAGCAGCTTGATTCCACAAGCTCCCACTTTCTAATTTTCAGTCTTTCTTTTCCTGCCACCTAGAAACATGTCTGGATATTCTCCATTCATAAAAGAGCTATTTAACTCGACCAGACTATTTCCTGAGACTTTCTTCCCTTCCAGAGTCAAACTCTGAGGGGGAAAACAGATACATTACTTCCACTTCCTCTCCTCTCGTTACTCAACTTGCAGTTTGGTTTCTGGCTTCATCAGTCAATGGAAGCTGTTCTCTCTAAAGTTATCTCTGATCTCTCAATTGCCAAATACAATGGCTTCATCTCATCCTTCTTGTCTTTTTTGTTGCATTAGTTGGCCACTCTCCTCTGGAAACTCTCCTTCCTGTATTTTTGTGATCCTGCTTCTCCTAGCTGTCTGTGTAAATTCCTCAGCAACACAACTGCCATGACTTCTCAATAGTGATTCTGCTTCCCCGTGTTCTTTGCTGGATCCATTTCTTGCCATCTGTGTATTAGTGTACCTATACTCTCTCTCCATGAGCTCATCTGCTATCAGGACCCCCAGATCTATATAGCCAACTCTAGTTGATTTCGTGAGCTCTTGTATTACCAACAGCCTAATGGCTGGACATGAGTAAATGGATGAAGAAGCATTTATTAAGTACTTACTCTCTGTCAGACACTGGGCTAAGCACTTGAGATGTAATGGTTAAAAAATACAGTACTTATCCTAAAAGAGCTGACATTCTATTAGGGGAAGACAGTACATAGAGAGGAAATATTATCAGGGAATGAGGTTTTGTTCTAGGGAAGTAGAGGATATGTGGGAATTCAGGCAGCAAGAGACAGATGGTAAGATGGCCTGAGTAGATGAGTGAATGAATGGCTTGGGAAACTGAAACATGTTCTGATGTCTAGGGCCAGCCAGTAAGTATTGTGAACTAAGTGAGCTAGTTTGTACTCATTCAGTCATCAGTCAACTGGGTTTTGCTCTAGTGATAAAACTCTAGGTCCATTGTGAAGGGTCCTGATCAAACTAGAGTAGAACAGTGGCAGGTAAATTGTGATGGCACCTGGGTGGATGGAACTCTTGGTTGGGTACGAGTTCTTTTCTCTGCCTGTGGCATCATGGTGAAGTTCCCCTGTGGTATGAACAGCACTCTGCTGAGTTCCTTCTGCAGGTCCTGAAATCACATTTTCCTCAGTGCATTTCATTTGTTCTGAGATCACTACTACTGCTGGGATACTGCTACCAATATGTATATGGGGAGTCCAAATCTTCCAACTTTTCAAAGTTCAGAGGGTCTTCCTTTGGTCATGTAGAAGAGAGAAGCCAACTGAGGTTTTGATCTTTTCCTCTCTGGGACTTGTCTAAAGCGAGACTACCATTAGGTTAGTCAGCTCTTAGAATTTGCCCATAAAATTTTTGGGTATGCAGTAAGAGTTTGATGTCATGTAGGCATCCTGAACTCAACATTTCTAAAATAATTCATTTTATTTTTCCTTAGATCTTCTATCTGTATTTTATCAAAGCTATCATATTCTTTTGGACAAAAAATTATGTAATCTCAGAGTATGACTCTTTACTTTCCCCCCTCCCCACTTTCATATCCAGTGATTCATGAGGTCCTTTGAGTTTTACTTCCACAGTATTTCTTGTTTCCATCCCTTGCGCTCCACTCACATGACCACCCCCCAGTTGAGGGCTTTATCTGATTCTCTTGCCTCTAGTCCTGACCTGTGCAGTCCACTCTTCACATAGCTGCCAAGTTGATATTCCTGTTTCAACTCTGCTATCCTCCTGCTCAAAGTCTTCCAGTGACTCATAATTGCCTCTAGAATCAAATGCATGCTCCTCTATTCAGAGTCCTTTGCAATCTGACTGTCATCTTCATTTCTAGGCTTAGTACACATGTATTCTCCCACTCTACATTCCAGCCCAAGTGCTCTATGTGCTGTTTCCCCACCTGTGACATTCCATCTCTCATCTCCTTTTTCATGCACAGACTGTCGCTGTGCTTGGAATGTATTCCCTACTCATCTCTGCTTCCTTCAGGGATCAGATTCCATCTGTAGCTTCCTTCACAGCTTAGATTAAGTGCTATTTCCTACCTAGTCATCTAGCCTGATATGCCCCAGTTGCTAATGCCCATGTAATGGACACACACATACACACACACACACACACACACACACACATATACAATGTATATATACATACAGATATACACATACGTATGTGTGTAAGTGTGTGTGTGTTTGTATATATTTGCATATGTGTGTATGTTACTTTTGAACAGGATATAAGCTCTTTGAGGACAGGGATTACTTCATTTTTGTCTTTGTATTTACAGCACCTAATCCAATGCTTGATACATTTTTGTAGACAGGAAATAAACAATGTTTTTTGAATCAATTGGAAAGCAGACTGAGGATGATGGAACCTCATTATTCACATTCCTTTATTGGTGCAGATCCATTTTCTTCACTTCAGACATGAATGACTCCACAACTTATTCTGGTGAAAATCAATTGAAGAGTTAAACCAGCATCTATATACATATCTATGTCTGTATCTATTTAATCATGACCCAAGAGTTCAGGGGACCCCATGTGTGTATCTCTAGGACTGTAGGAGGGAGATAGGACCTCTGTCAGGTCACTTAAGAAAACTACTTTGGAGATAATTGAGTCTGGGTTCTGATAGTAGGTACTGACCTGAAAGCTTGTTCTGAAGTGTTTTTTTCTTTTAAGTTGAGGGTAAGAAGTGATGGAAAAGGGGAGAAGGAAGTAAGCATTTATGTAGCACTTACTACGTGTCAAGCTCTGATATTTTTACAAATATCTCATTTGATTTTATAAAGTACTATAGGAAGGAAAAGAATACGTAGTGGTTGATGGAAACGTTTCACAGAGCTTGTAATCAATTTCTTGTTCCATTTCTTCATTTATTCAACAAGCATCTAGATAGTGTCTTCCAAAGTTATTGCTATTTTAAAGTGGTAGCATTAAATAATAAGTCAAATGTATGTAGTGCTTTAATTTTTTACCAGAAGCTTGCCTCACAAAAACCCTGCTCCTGCCATTTGGTAGGTCCTTAATCAATGTTTGTTGATTGGCAACGAGGTAAATGGTTCATATATAATTATCCACATTTTGCAGATGAAGAAACCAAGACTCACTGTAGTCATTAATCACTAGATTATAAGCTCCTTGAGAGCAGGGACTATCTTTTGTCTCTTTTTGTATCTCTAACACTTAGCACAATACCTGACATATCGTAGGTGGTTAAGAAATATTGATTGATTGATAATTTGTTGATAAAGATGATTTGCCCAACAATGTACAACTGGTAAAGATGTAAGCCAGAAATGGAACTTCTGACCATAAATTTAATGCTTTCTCTGCCACTGTCTCTGTGTTCAAGAATAATATGAGCTATAACAATTTCAGGGTTCTATTGCTCTTCTTTGGACATTTTATTTAAATCTTTACATGATAAGAATCTACAACAATTGGTTAAGTTTTGTGGATGTGATGATGAAACCAATACTTATTGAAACTAGGAGCTATGTACTATAAGAAAAGGCTATATTGCGGAGTCATGTTAATGCTCAATAATTAAATAAAATAAAAACAATAGCAACATGCAAGCAGATAGCTAAACAGATTTTTAATTCAAAAGTATCATTTATTTCATCTGAACAGCCGTAATGCAAATTCCTTATCCAGAGAAACCATTCTGTGGCAAAATCTAATTACCTCTGTCAGAAATCTAAATTGCTTTGGAGGAGTGGAGAAGAGTGTTTTCACTGCCTGGAAATCCTATTTGTAAAATCAGACTTGCACAGAAGGGTTAACTAATAGAATTCCTAAATGGGTTAAAACAACCAAAAATAAGCCAGATGCAACATCTCACGTTTCAGCCCATAGTTCCATTAGAGTTTGTGAGCCTCACAAATCTTTCATTTTCTTTCGAACACTCTCTTGTCAATCACCAGCTACTGGCTGATTGCTGCTGCCATACTGTTCTGATTACCACCTTTTTAGATCTGCCTTTCCTACTAGTCCTATCGCTTCGTGCCAGTGCCTAAGACGCCTTCAGGGCACGGCTTCTAACTGTTGACATATAGTAAATCTTCTGGAGCATTCAGTATTTTCCACCTCCACATATTTGTTCTTTATTTTAGAGTTCCTATAACTATTTCACTGGGCTTGATTATACTGGGAGGAGAGTTGGGTGATGTGATTGTTTTTCAGAAACATGATTGATCCAGGTCTTTCTGAGAATTCAACTTTAAAAAAAATCACTTAAGTTTTAGTTCATAAAGTTCTAATTTGTAGCTGACCATCTTGGGCTCATCACAGTCAATTTAAAAAGGTATAATCAATTATTCCTGACACTTGATCATTACCCCAACTAGGCTTAGGAAAAGAGTAAATGGGATAAATGTGAAATATGGAGAAGGCGCTTTAAGGCACATTTGGCAGCCTTAGTTTTTAAAGTGATAATTATTTTTAGCTTTTGTTTTTTTCTATTTAAATCCCTTTTTAATGACAGGTTTAAGAATATCTTTCATAAACAGGCCATATGCTTAACTGGAAAAAATGAAATCATTTTTTGCCGTTTTGAAAGATTCTAAAACCAGGCTTTCTAAACTCAAGATTTGTAGTTGTTTCCTCATAGTCGTTCCATATCAGAAGATCATAGAGTTGTGATGTAGAACAGGGTAGAGTTCCAGACTTTGAGTCTAAAAGACCTGCTTTCTAATTCAATTTCAGACACATACCATTTGTGGGACACTGGGAATATGATTAACAGTAATCAACACATATAACACTTGGAGGTTTGTGAAGTGCTTTCACATGTTGTCTCAGTCTTCACGATAACTCCCTTACAACAGTGTTAACATTATCCCATTTTGTCAAAGAGGCTTGTCCAGAGTCATAGTCAGTAAGTGTCTGAGGCAAAATTTGAACTTTGAAGACCTGATTTTAAGTTCGGTAGTCAGTTCGCTCTCCACCTCAGTCTCATCAACTACATAATTAGGAGATCAGACTGCAAGAGATCCCTTCCAGCCCTCCATCTAACCTTAGGGACCATCTGGTCCAGTCTACTCATCTTACTGATGAGGAACCCAAAGCCCATAGAGAGAAAATGATTTGCCAAGAGTCACACATATATGTCAAATATCTTTTGTTTTATCTCTTTGTCCTTTGGGGCCAGGTCTCCTTCTGAGCTCTAATTACCTAGTAACAAGATCTATCCCTTTTCTAAAGGTATTTTATATGTTATATATTATATATAATGTGTATATATAGTACATCTATATCTATCTATCTATCTATCTATCATCTATCTAATCTTCTTTGGTTCCTCCTGCCCCTATTCTCCATACCATCTCTTACCTATTCTTTTTGCTCTCTCTCGAATTTTTATTCTGCCTTCATCTCTTTCTCCAAGTCTTCTCTAGCACAAGTTTTTATCTCTGAGGCTCTTTCCTGACTCTTCTCTGGTGTCCTTTATGGCCCCGGGATTCCTCCATGGCCAGCTGCCTTTGCCACTCATTGTTGAACCCCTCTCATCTTATCACCTCGATCATTTGGCCAGATGGTTTTTTCTTTTTTTAATGATGGCCACAATACTGCAGCTGTTTGGTGCCTGTTTTTCCCCCATGCAGTTTTCTTTTTCTTTCTTTCTTTCTTTCTTTCTTCCTCTTTCTTTCTCGCTCTTTCTTTCTTTCTTGGTGTAGTTTTTGGATAACAGTAAGTTATATAATATTGGCTATGAGAGGCAGCACTGAAATCTTGTGCAAGATTTGTAAGGCATGTGCTGTTTAGTACAGGTTTTAGGCCACACTCACATATTTGTCATGGTTTCTATATAATTACCTCTGGGCTGGGCAAGGTTCCCATCCACACCCTGGGACTGAGCCCAAGTTCTGAGCACCAGAAAAGTTTGTAGCAGAAAATTCTGCACTCCCTGTGCAGCAACAACCTACAGCTTTGGCTGCCCTTCATGCTTTGTTTTTATTTTATTTGGATTGGCTGTTTTAAGTCTCAGTGCTGTCATCATTTGAATATATAATTCACAGTTCCCTGTCTGAGTATACACATACACGTGCATGTGCACACACACACATACAATACAATGTATTTTATATTATGTAATGATGTATCATATGTATTTTCATAGCAATATCCACACATATATACTATATATTTGTCATAATGCCTTATGTATTTTTCCTAGCATTAGACATATTCATACTATATAATTTATTATATATTATGTAGTAATATGTTTATTTTCACAGCAAGACATATGTATACTAAATAATATATTATATATTACGTAATAATGTATCATATGTATTGTCACAGCATTGTATATACACATGCTCGTGCACACATATATGTGTGTATATATGTATATATACATACATATAAATGTATATATACATATATATGATTGCTTTCAGTTTCAAGGAGGGGAGAAGGGAGGGAGGGATAGAATTTGTAACTCAAAACTTTATTTTTTTATTTAAAAAAATTTTAAACTCAAAACTTTAAAAGAGTATTAAAATTATTTTAACATGTAATTGGAGAAAATAAAAGATATTAAATTAAATATATATACATATATACACCCAATGTTGTGAAAGTTTATACAATCTAGAAGATGTTGTATGAGAACAACTTTGGTTCTTTTGGTGGCAGGAAATAGAGGTACCTAGGTGACCCAATGGATAGAGTGTCAGACTTGGAATCAGGAAGACTTGAGTTCAAATCTTCCATCAGACACTTACTAATTATGTGACCCTGAGTAAATTCCTTAATCCTTCTTAGCTTCAGTTTCCTCATCTGTAAAATTATGAGAATAGTAATATCCACCTCTTGGGATTTCCATGAGATTTAAATGAGATAATATTTGTAATTCACTTGATCAAACCCTTAAAATGCTCTATAAATGCCAGCTATTCTGATTATGAAGCAGCACCATGATGTTTAAAAAAATAGAGTCGTGCAGTCTGCAGGGCTGGAGCAGAGTTCCAGCTGTCATGCAAATCCAGCCTTCAAGGAAAAAATCTTCTAGGATTTTGATTTTCAAATCTTGGTTATACCAAAGCATGTTCTGAGTTCTTAAAAAACATCTAGTACCCACTTTGTCTTTGTATTCTCAGTGTCTCTTTCCTGCAGCATCTGCCATGTAGCCATTGCATAATAAATGCTTGCTGAATAATTATTACATTTGTTCGAATCTGCTCCCAGTTATGAGGAAAGCCAAAATATTAAGGAAGACAAGGAGTTCATTTTGATATAGCTTCTTGCATTTAATTGGAGATTCATATCGTTCAAGTTTCCAATATCTACTGAAAACCCTTCTCAGGGACTATCTCAACCTTGATCATTGTGCTTTCCCTCTGAAATAATCTCTAATTTATCCTGCATATATCTTGTTCGTTTGTAGTTGTTTGCATGTTGTCTCCACCACTAGAATGTGAGTTCTTTGAGGGAACGGACCATGTTTTTTTTCTTTACTTTTTTTTTGTATCCCTATGCTTAGCACAATACCTGGCACAGAATAGTTGCTTGTGGATTTGACCTTCAAAAGAACTTTTGAAGTTCTTTATTCATGGAAATGCCTGGGATGATAAATTCTCATTTATTTTGAATTTCAATATTTCAAAAGATGGATTCAAATGATAGATGCTGAACATGCAGCTTTTCAAATGAACATGGAACACTTTCTTTTCATAAATTAAAAACCAAGTTGAGGTATATGAACTTTGATTTTCCAAGGAAGGGAAGACACAGGGTAGTTTGGGCATCACTCACAATGCCTTTTGCTGCCAATGCCTACTTTAATGACTGTGACATTTTATTATGTGACTCAATCAAGGCAGAGATGCCTAGTTAGCTGTCAGATATCAGTTAGTTTCAGCCCAGTGATGTGTTGTGAGAGTCATGGGAAAAGCATTTTTGTTTGCACATTTAAATGCTCTTTTGACAGTATTGGTTTGTATATGCTAATATACAAGCCCTTGTCACCTTGTCCATGGAAAAAGGTCAAGTGTGATATTCTTTGGGGGAGCATCTTTTACTCAAGGAAGCTTTTCCTAAGCTTGGTACCTCTTATTTTATTGGCTTTCAGTTGACAAGTTGCTGACATATGATTGGAAAACATATTGTCACTCCTAGACATACAATGGAGTCATTAACATACTTACATTTAACTTAGATGAATTCAACTGCTCAGTCAATAAAAAAAGATGAAGGAAGGAATAATAATATAAATAATTCAGGCTCAAGGAAGGGATGACAGGAGGAGAGCAAAGGGTAATATCAAAAGAGAAGGGCAGTAGCTGGATTTTGGACAAGGGGAACAGCAGTATCTGTTGAATTATAGGTAGTACTAAGTCCCACTTTTTACCCCCAGCCCAACACATCGAGCATGGATCTTACTTGGAAAATAAGGATCCAGCTTACTGACTTCCCTTTTCTATATTCTTCCAACAAATTAGATACTACTCACTTTGGAGACCTGTGGAGAGATGGTAATTTTGACTAAATATGATTTTTAATTTATAGACTTTATAGTCTGAACCTCATATAAATTATGATATCGCTTGTATGTCTTAAGAACTGGATTGGGGTAGAAAGGTAATAGGAAAAGTACATTTCTAGAAAAGTAGATTAGAGACAAATTGTGAAAAAAAACATTAAACTGAAATGTCTATGTTTCATCTTTAAAGAAATAAATAGTCATTGAAAACTTTTAAGCAAGGAAATGACCATCACCAGACCATAGCTTTTAGGAAGGTTATTTTATTAACTCTGTAGAAGAGGGATAGCAGGAAAAAAGAGAGATCAAGTATTTGTTAAGCACTTACAGTAAACAAGCATTTATTAAGCACCTCTGATATTTCAAGAACTTTGCTAAGCTCTGGCAATACAAATACAAGCAAAAAGAAAAATACTTCCTGCTCTCACAGAGCTTATATTCCAATAGGTTTAGATAACATAGAAAAGGAAGCTGAATATGTCTTTCGGTGGCTGTCTATTGGTGTCAGGTTCAGTGTGAAGGAATCTAGAGAAGTCTGGAATAGTGAGTTGAGAAATGAAGAGCTAGCTGGTCTGGGAGTCACCCTCAAAAGGAGGTTCTTGGAATCATCCAATTAGAGAGAGAAGCCATTGATGGGAAAGTACTGCCACACTGTGAATTCCAGGACTGGAGCGATCATATAGGATAAAGAGGTTTCTGATGGATAGTAGGGAAGGCTGGAATGAAGCCTCCACTAGGGGCTGCAGATCCACAGATAAAACAAAAGAATCCCTGGGTTCTTTTGGAATGGAACTTGCATTCTAATCGGACAAAAATCATGCAGAGTTTCCCTTCACATTCAGATGACTTTAAATTCTGGCCATATTCTATCAGTCAGTCCACAAGCATATATTAATTGCTTACTGTGTGTCAGGCTAAGTGCTGAAAATATAAAGACAGAAAGGAAGCAGTCTCTGCCTATAAGGAATATACATTTGATTTTTTTTTATAGAAACAAGCAAATACAAAACATACATAAAATAAATACAAATTCAAAATTGGTATATTTCAGGAGATTACTAGTTGGCCAACAAGATCTTCCTCCTATATCTTGGTGAAGTTTCTACTCCATAGTCATCAAACACTCCATTGGCGGTCTACCTGTGAGCCACAAGACTCCTGTATGTAGTTCAAAACTAGAAAAAAATGGACTTTCTTTCTGCCTTTTAATGTGTTGATGTATTAAAAACACCAACAACAACAAAAGCTAAGTGACCCAATGGATAGAAAGCCTGGCCTGGAATCAGGAAGACTGGAATTCAAATTCAGCCTGAAACACTAGTTGTCCTTTATCTATAAAATGGGAATAATAGTAGTATCTACCTCCCATAGCTATTATGAGGATCAAATATTTGTAAACTTCTTGACAGTTTACAGTATCCCAGGACAAGCTGAGACTGGGAAAAATAGGCCAAGTTCTCCCACTGCATCCAGGGCCATCTCTAGTCATTCTAATCTATAACTTGCCATTAGACCCAGTGGTGGTGGAGTAAAATTGAGGCTGGTCACCTTGAATAGCCCTACCTCTCTGAAATCCAATTCACTTGCAATTCATGACATCACCTTCCTGATGTCATTGGTTCTCTTTGAGAATGAAGAAGAAACAACATGGTGAGGATGACATGAGATAATATGTGTAAAATGCTTAGCACAGTGCTTGGCACATTAAGTATGTGTGTGTGTGTGTTTATATAGATATATACACACACACATATATGTGTGTATACATATGTATATATACAAATATTTCTATATGTATTGTGTGTACATATACACACATATATACATGTGTATACATATGTTATATACAAATGTTTCTATATCTTGTGTATACACATACATACATGCGTATATACAAATATGTACATATGTATTATGTATACACATAAACACATATATATATACACTGTATGTATGGTAAGTGTGTTTTTCTAAGTCAATATGCTGACCATAGGGACCCTTATATATGGTTTAGTGGGCACCCCATTTCCATTTCTCTTTGAATTTGATACCGCTGGTCTACACTGTCCCTGTCAGGGCATCCTAGGTCAGAATACTCAGAGCAGGGATTCTTAGTGTTTTCTCTCTCTCTGTCTCTCTCTCTCTCTGATTGCCCCTTCTGGTAATCTGGTGAAGCCTACTGTCTGCTTCTCAAAAGAAGGTTTTTGTACAAGGTAAAATACATATGATTACAAAGAAAGGCAATTATAATGAAATAAAGATGCATTTTTTCCCATCCAAGTTCAGCGATCCCTTGATTTCTATCCATGGACCCTTTGGGAGCCTGTGAACCACAGGTTAGGAAACTCTGATCCATGGTTGCCTCTTTCCAGCAGGATTAAGCAGGCATTTTCAAATTGCTTTCCTTGGTTTCTGTCTTCCTTCTCCTGCCCAACTCTCATGTTCCCACCATGATCAATGTTTCTTCTCTTTTCTAACTCACAGAACCCTTTCATGTCATCTCATGGAATAGAAAAACTGATTAAAGATGCTTAAGAAAGTGATGGGTAATCAATACTTGTATTTCTTTAGTGATTGACTTTTTTTGTTTTGGGGGGATTCTTTCTTGGAGAGAAGCAGCTCAATGATGTTGTTTTTAAAAATGTTAACAGCCTCAAACAAAAGATGACATTCAAAATGCATTAAGTTGGTTAGAGGTCATAAACCTTATCGACTGTGTTGGGAGTTATGATCCCCCTTCACTGAGCTGAAGATGTTTCATAATGTTTTTTACAGCCTTTGGCTCAATTCTATTGAATTAAGAAGGGAAAAAAATGTTCCTGGGATACTAGGAAAGCCAAAGGCTCAGTGAATCATAAAATGTACCTCCTTCTCATGTGCCTCTTTGTCATGACATATGATCTGGTCATCTGTGAAATTGTAGCTCATAGCTACACATTTGGATCTCAGGGCTAGGGAGATTTTTCCATCAAATGGCTCATTCATTATAATATATTGAACCAATTTATTGTTTCCTTTCTTTCTATCATTCCCCCAATCACATTTTGGTGAATGCTAATGCTTCCAAGTCACTCTGGAGCTGGATGAGTTAAACTGTAAAATTTAAGATTTTAAATGAAGTTATCTTGACATGGAATTAAGAATCCAATTGACGACTGAATGTAATGCAATCTTCAAGAAATCATCAAATAAAGATTTACATAATTCATCACTACTTTGGAGGTGGAGGGGGGAGAGATCCTTCTTTTTAATCATGAAGGTCAGTTCATGTTTGGCCCCAAGGAAGAGATAAGAAAGATTGATCCCTCTTCCTAATTTGCAGATGTGGGGGGTCATGGGCATGGGACATTGCCCATACCTACAAATTCAGTTGATTGGCTGGCTACTTTTTGCTGAACTGTTTTTCCTCCATTCTTTATTGTTTGTAAAATTTTTCTGCCAAATAAAGAATGAGCTCTCTAGGTAGGGAAAGCCAGAGGCAAAATGGAAGTTTGGAAAGGGAGGTGATATTAAAAAAAAAAAATCAACAAACACTTGAAAAAATAAGATCTTTTCCTGTTATCAACTCTGGTAGTGAAATAGGAATAAAACAATCTTGTAATTCTTTGCTTTTTCCCTTCATTTACAGGGTCAGCCGGGTCCTCAGGTAAGAGAGTTCCCTCATAAGGAATTGATTCCAATGTCAAATTCTTCAAAGTTGAAATTTTCTCTAGTTCTTTTCAACCGCTATATTAAAAATAGCTATTTACTGGCAATTATTACACAACATGGTAGAACAAATATTTCCTAGAAGGGAAGACTGGGGCCCCTCTCAGCCCTTTCAGTTACATCAGCTGTCTGACCAGATGGTGAGTTTAACAATGTACAACCAAATAAAGCAGGACTCTTAACTGGTTTGAAACATTGCCACGAAACTTGAAAGTGAGATAGAAGAACCTAGCAAACGTGGAGAGTGAGCTGGCTTGCGTTAGCTGCTTATTAATCACATACTAATAATGTTGTATATCTACGCAGACCAGCAACTTCAGATCTAGTCCTACTTGGCTACTTTTAATTAATTATTCATAGGAACTCAATTATTTTCTGTATTTTCAGTTCATTTCTACTGTGAAAGATATGAATTATAATGAAAGAAATGTGAATTCAAGGAACAAATTGAGAAAATGGAGCACGGAGGAATGTGTGTAAAAGGAAACAAAAAAACAAACAAAAAGAGGCTAAGATAAAGCCTCACGGAAGCCTCAAAATATTAGGAATTAGGAAAGAATGACAAATATAAATTATCTTGTAATATAATACTATTAAATGAGTCACATAAATATTGGGCTTGAGGCAACGTGGCATAATCCAGCCTTGACTTCAGAAAGATGTGGAGTCTTCTCCTATCTCTGACCTATATGACATATGTGTCCATGGGCAACCCACCTAAGTCATTATCTCCTACTCCAAATTCACTCTTTTTCCAAACTTCCTGATTTCTGTTGAAATCGCTGCCATACTTTCAGTTTCCCAGATTCACAAGGGAAGACACTGGCCTACACTCTTCTCTCTTTCTCTCATCCCTCATATCTAGTCTGGTGCTGTCTTATTAATTTGACCACCGCAATATCTCTCTTACTTGTCACCTTCTGTCACCTTCTCTCCACTCACATGGGCACTATTCTAGTAAGAATCTACATCACTTCTTACAATAATGTCTCCCTGGCTCCAGTCTCTCTAATGCTATCTGCCACATAGCTGCCAAGTTAATATTCCTAAAGCATGGGTTCCCCCTTGCTAAAAATTTCCAATAACTGTTTTTTTACCTTCAGAATAAAATAAAAACTCCCCCAAGTGAATTAAAAAAGGTTCTTGTCTAGACTGTGGTAGACAGTTGGATGGGTAATTTATTAAGCTGGTCCAATAATAGGTAGATTTTGGATAGGCACTACAGATTGATGTTGAGTTTGGTCTAGACATGAGGGGGTGAGATAAAAGTGGGTTGACTTACCTTTGAAAAATTACAGCATGCTTTCAATAAAGACAAGTGACTCTCTGAAATAAAAAAAAACCATCTTAAATAGTATTATACTATATGGCTGCAAATCAGTGAATACCATGATCTCTAAAGAATCAAGACTGCAGGTGACCCATTGAGCAATGGGAGAAAGGTGAAAGATGTAGCCTATCACCAAGGATGATTGCAAAGAAAAGATGATGTAATAAAAATGCCATGCAGGACATTATATGAATGGAAGAGAAAGGGGTATGTGTCAAGCGGGACAATTCAAGTGCTATACTGGTACATCCAGTGTGTTATAAGACCAACTCCTCCAGAATATTGAATGGACTTCAGTGGAGGTTTTAACTGAGGAAAAGAGAAAGAGTCATATAGGGTAAATAAGTATGAATGGGTTGCAATCTGTGCCATTAGAAGGTGTGCCCACATGGAAATCATGGATCCATCAAATTATTAATGATTTTTAGTATGGTCTAAAGTCTCACAAGTTAGAGAAATGTCATATAATTTATATCAACTCCATACCTCTATACATTTTTCTTTTCCAAGTTAAAGTGATTTTCCTAGTTCTCTTTAGTTGTTTAAAAATTGTGAATTTAAATAATAGACTGAATAAAAAAAGAACTCCCCTTCATAAAATGAATACATAATAAGTTCCCTGATTAGTCAGTATGTAAATCAGTGCATACAACCAAACTAATTTATATCACTCTAGGATATCTCATGTTGACACTTTACCTTAAGTCAACTTTTCTGGAGAAAAATTACCAAAAGTACATATATTACATTGATTGATACACACAGATCTATAAGGTTTACCTAACAGTGACTGAAAAATTCCACCTATATTTAAAAGTGAAACATGGATATTTTTACATTTTATGGGGTTTTTAAACTGCTGAAATGTTTCTGTTATTTGATCAGGTTTCATTTAAAATTTCCTTTTTTCTTTTGTTTGGCTCAATAAAAAATGATCTCAGTAATATATACTATGAACACTTTCCCCAAAAGTTTCCCACTGCATAAAATTTACGGGCAGTGTTGACTCCAAATCTGAAGTGAATTTATTTTTGTTCCATAAGCAGTAGGCCTACTTCTTTTTTTGAAGGAAGAATTTGTCAAGCTATGTATTTTTATAAAACTCTGATACTTAAGCTTTCAATAAGTTATTGAATTTCAGTTTATTTGAGACTTCCTGGTCTGTTCCCTCAGTTCTCAGAAGTTTCCAACTTATTTATGCTCCTCTTCTCCACATCTCACCTCCCTCCCCTCTTTAAGTATGTGAAACCAAGAAGAGAAAGGAGACTATATGTCATTTATGTGATATATGTCTATGCATATATAATAATTATACATACACATATATTTACATACATATACATAAATATTTATGTGTGATTATGTTCTTGGCATTCCAAATTAGAATTAATTTTCCCATGGAAACATTTCTGTTAATTATAGTTAGGTTTTATGTAACTCATACGTATGACACATAATAGGAGATGGTGTGGTATAGAGGAAAAAACAGCATATGAAGTCAGAGGAACTGACTTTAAATTTTAGTTCTACTGCTTAATGCCTATGTGATTTTAGCCAAGTCATTTCTTCCTTCTTGGCTTTGATTTCTTCATTTGTTAAATTAGGTGACTGGACTAGATAATCTCCAAAATATCTCTTAGTTTTAAATCTGTGATCCTATATTTGGACAAATGATCTGTCATTTTATCAATGTGAGCAGCTCTCTCCATCAATACTAACATGGTGGATTTTTGTCCTTGGGAGTTGCTTGGGACATTGAGTTTGGCAAGTCATGATTAGGTAAGTGTGTAGAGTAAATATGAGGAGAAGGATTTGAACAAAGACTTTCTGATTCCCAGTTCCATCACTCTATCCATTATATCTCAATGTGCTTTGTTAAAATATGGTTCCAAGTTCATTGTCAATCTGTTGTTGTTCAATTGCGTCCAACTCTTCATGACCCCTTTTGGAGTTTTCTTGGCAAAGACACTAAGATTCAAAAATATTGAGTACAAATCCAGCCTCAGACACTTACTGTGCAACGCTAGGCAAGTCACTAAGCCCCAATTGCCTAAAGAAGTCCATAAAAATGAGCAAAAAACCTCTCAAAATTTGCCATTTCCTTCTCCAACTCATTTTATAGATGGACTGAGGCAAACAGGTTAAGTGACTTGTTCAGGGCCACACAGATAGTAAAAGTCTGAAGTTACATCTGAACTCAGATCTCACTGGCTTGAAGTCCAGTATTCTGTCTGATTGACAACTTACCTACCTGTCAGTCATTAGTGATTATCCAAAATCTGCCTATTGTTGGACCAGCTCCAACAATATATCTAATTAGGTTATATATCTAATTAGGGTTTTATGGGCTGTCTATATAGGTTAGTGGTTTTTACTGTGACCTAAAATCTCATGAGTTATAGAAAAATGTCACATAATTCATAACAACACTGCACTGTGATGCATTTTTTCTTTTCCAAGTTAAATTGATTTTCCTAGTTCTCTTCAGTTCTAAAAGAAAAAAAAGACAAAGAAAAAAACGTGATAAGCTTAAATAATAGGTTTCCTAACTCAAAATAACTCCATTTTGTAGAATGAACACACAGAAAATATCCTAGTTAGTTCGTGTGTAAATCAATGCATGCAACAAAACTAAATTAAACCATAACTTTGGGAGGGAACTCAACTATAGTTCACAACATTGACTTTATGGGAAAATGTATTCCAAGTTCTTCAAGAATCATCCAACAAAACAGCTTTTATCCATATATTTAACCAGCTGTCCAGTTAATTTGATGGGTGTTTATCATCCAAGTAGAGATTTCATTTACATTTGACCTTTTGTTTGCTTTTTGATGTGAAAAGAAAAATGTCTCATTTGTATCTACATCTCACTGTAGATTGGTACATGAACTCAGAAAGGGTATATATGGAGGGATACAAATTTGCTTAAAAAAAATTCCTTTATAGGTATAAAACCTTTTGCAAAACCAAAAGATTGGTTTTTACTAAGTAAAATAAGGTCCATGCAATGGAATTTGCATACAATGCTATTATTCCCTTACACTTTTGTAATGAATACATGATTTACATGCTTGAAAGAGACCTACAGAGGGTTTCAGAAGAAATATACAACTTTTATGTTCAAGGAAAAAATAGTATGAATACATATGTGTTTGTGAAACTTCATCTACAGTAGAAAATAAGGTTTTATCTTTAGCTTAAAAGGAATTTAACCCACCCTCAGTCTAGCAATAGAGCATACCATGCCATTCCTCTGTTTAGTAAATTCCAGTGGTTTCCTATAGCCTCTCGGATCAAATACAAAATACTCTGACATTTAAAGCCCTTCACAACCTGGCCCCCTCCTATCTTTCCAGGCTTCTTACTTACACTTTATTCTCTGACACATGATGTTAAACTATTTGTTGTACCATGAATAAAACACTATCTCTTGGCCCTGGGCGTTTTCAATGGCTGTCCACCATGTCTGGAACACTTTGTCTTCATCCCCTCTAAATATTGACCTCCCTGGCTTCCTTTAAGTCCCATTTAAAACATTACCCTGGAGAGGAAGCCTTGCCCAATTCCTCTTCATTCCAGTGCTTTCCCTCTGTTAATGATTCATTTTTGCTTTGTATATATTGGTTTGGAAGTTATCTCCACCATTAGATTGTAAGTTCCTTGAAGTCAGGGACAACCATTTGCCTCCTTTTGTCTTCCCAGAGGTTAGCATGGTGCCTGGCATCTTGTTGTTTAATTGTGTCCAGTTCTTCTTGATCCTGTGGACTATAGCAAACCAATACTGTTCATGGGGCTTTCTTGGCAAAGATACTGGAGTGTTTTGCCATTTCCTTCTTCAGCTCATTTTGCAGATGAGGATACTTAGGCAAACGGGGTTAAGTTAATTGTCAGTAAGTATCTGAGGCCGGATTTGAACTTAAGCATTTCTGATTCTAAGCTGATACTCTACCTACCAAAATACCTAACTATCTGCCTGACACGTATTAGGTACTTAATACATGTTTATTGATTGAGTGAGAGTGTAGTTCACACTCAATCATTAAAGTCCAACTGAATTGCATAAAAGTTCTTTTCTGAAAATAGCTTTGTTAAACTAAAACAAAAATACAGTCACATAACTTTAAAAAAAACAACAACTCTGGCTACTCAGAAAGTCAAAGTTGAGGGCCACTAACCAAATGCTTGATAAATTAGCTAAGATTGTAGGCATGTCACTTTACTAAAATTACCCAGTTCACCCTTGATATTTGCCTGTGACTTCCGGATTAGGACCTTTGTACATGAATTCGGTTGCTCAGAAACAAATGTCCTTGAACACTACGTTTTTAATTTGTTAAAAGATGTTTTATTTCAGAGCAATTTGTCTTCAGTGCCAAAATCTGTAACATCAGTTGCTAATGTTTGGCATATTTTCCTTTTCTTCCTTTCTTTGCTTAGAGAATTTAGATTACAACAGTAATAGACATGCAATACATCTTTAGC
>CM053774.1:88920120-88990481 GCA_028658325.1 Potorous gilbertii | reverse complement strand
GCTTTGTGGATGATGCCAGAGGTAGTTTTGTTCTTGTTTTAGTCACTTTCAGTTGTGTCTGACTCTTCATGACCTCATTTGGGGTTTTCTTGGTAAAGATCTGGAGCGGTTTGCCATTTCCTTCTGCAGTTCATTTTATAGATGAGGAAATTGAGGCAAATGGGGTTAAGTGACTTGCCCAGGGTCACACAGATGGTAAGGGTCTGAGGTTGAATTTGAACTCACAAGAAGATGAAGCTTCCTGATTCCAGGCGTAGCCCTCTATTCACTTTGCCACCTAGTTCGTTTTCTCCTTTATCTCTTGGAGATTTCCTTTTATCACCTCATACCCTTTCATAGAGCTTTATTTAAAAAAAAATGGCTCCTAACTAAACTGTTTTCAAATCAATTCTATTCTTTATTTTTATGGCAATTTTCAGTCTGTATCTCAGCTTTGTCTTTTAGCTGTTTTTTCTTTTTCTTTAATTCCACTCTCTACGTGAGGAAGGTGATTGATATTGCTGTAGTATGGTAGCCATCCACCATCACTTTTGGGTGCTTGCTTCTGAGGGATGATTTTTGTATAGTGGAATAGTGCCATTGGCTCAATCAATAGGAAATACTCTTTTCTTTACAGTTTACTTGTGGAAACCATTTTTTCTGTGAAATGATACAGTCTAGGTGAAAAACTGGGCTATTGAAATGAAGTCCATGTTTTTTGTTTGTGAAAAACAGTTGAAAGGAATTGGTGAAAGGCCCAGGCAAGCACTGATTTTATATGTCTTTAAAGAGCAAAAGGAAAAATTTTCCTTTTTCAAATCTTTGGCTAAGATGAATGAAATACACACAAAAGGTCATGGAAGCCACCTAAATGCATGCTGGAATCATAGTATAACAAGGTGCTTCTGAAGGAGAAAGGAAAGACTTCCTTGTGACTCCCTTCAGAATGAACTTATGTTGTTATCTGTCAGGCTCTTTTGCTGTTATTACTAGCTAATGGGTGGAAGTCCCTTGGCAGAAATGATGGCATAGCTATTTTAAATTGCTGGGTAGGGCAACAGAATCATACAAAGACATGGAGACTGTAAAGGGTTATTGACCATTGTGAAGTGTGCATGTTTTCCTTTAAAAGATAGAATACATGCTAGTCATATCTGAATTATTGACTCTTTAGGGACTCCAAGAAGAAAACTCTTTTCCTTTTTAATTTTTTATTCATTTTACTTGAATTTCCTGTAATTCAACAAATTGAACCTTTCATGTTAATTTCTGAACATTTTTAGTATAGGATAGTTTTCTCACCAATATAAAGATCTAGACTGAAAACTTGACAATTATTACTCAGTGTTATATGAATGTTTAGCACAGAGCCTGGCATGTAGTAGATCCTTTATAAAGGCTTATTGAGTATTGACATGAGGGGGCAGCAAGATGATGCATCAGATAGATGGCCAGTGCTTGGAGTCAGGAGGACTCATCTTCCCGAGTTCAAATCTGGCCTCAGACACTTGCTAGTTGTGTGAACTTAACCCTGTTTGCCTCAGTTTCCTCATCTGTAAAATGAACTGGAGAAGGGAATGGTAAACCAGTCCAGAATTTTTGCCAAGAAAACCCCAAATGGGGTCATGAAGAGAGACAAAACTAAAAAACTGAACAACAAATTGACACAGCAATTTTAACTAATGGATACATTTTGGCATAGAGAAATTATGTCTATGGGGAAAACAACTCTTCTAAATTTATAATAGTAACAATAGCACACATTTACACAGTGAAATGAAATACTGGAATGAATGAATATTCAATTTGGAGAAGACCTCAGCTCATATCTAAGGTCTCTGTTACTTAATACTTGTATGTACTTGGGCAAATTATTTTTCTTTGCTTGGTCTCAGTTTCCTCATTTGTTAATAAAGGGGACTGGACTTGACGATTCTCAAAGGTCCTTCTGGCCTCAGGGTTCATGGATGATGCTAGAAGCATTAGCTTCCCAGCCTCCCAGGTGATGGGCAATGAAACATTATTTTCTTCCATTTTACAGAGGATGAAAGAAAATTCCAGCTAAGTTAAATTGGAGGTTAAATGTTGGAATCAGGACTTTGAAATTCTAAGTCCAACCCTTTTTTTCTATAATGCTTCTCAGTCTCTCTCTAAGATTTCTCTTCCATACATATATATTTGGTGTTTTTTGAGCTGTTTCTTTTGAGAGCACTTTTTGAATGTAGTGTTTAGTTTTTCTAAGTATGTGTGAGGAATGAGGCCTTTGGGGTACAATCCAAGTTAAATGTTTAGAATAGCCACGAAAAGCGCATTTGCTTTCACCATTGTAAATATATGGGATTGACATGTTTTTTTTATGTGTTAACTCAAAATACACCAACAAGATAATTAAGGAGCTTCCAATGTCTTGCATCTGTTGAGTCTCAGCTATTATTTTAAGGGCTACTTCTTAAATATGTTGGCCACTAATCATTTGAGCTGATGATTGTAGGTCAAAATGTCAGTCTTAAAAAATGAAATCTTAAATGTTTTGGTCAAATATTCAGTTAGGGATCAGGGCAGTTGCCACAGGAAAAATTCTGAGAGGTGACAAAGGAATAAAGAAGGGGAGTAAAGGAAAGAGGATCCTGAGTCAGAGGTTCCCTACCCTCCCACTTTAGATGTCTCTGAATAACACTTCCTGCAAAACCCTTGTTGACATTTGGATGCTGATGATGCGATATGAACATCATAATTTAGAGAACAAATGAAGATCCCAGTATCCACTTTCCCTTGTCCCATGGCTGGTATAAGAGTTGATTTTGGACTTAAGAGATATCAAACCACATGACCCATGATCTGTTTGTGGCACACAACATTCTTAAGGATGGCCTGAACCATATTAGAATATAATAGAAAAATAGTTAGCAAAATAAATAAAAATGTAAGGAGACAAATAATATTACCTTTTAATGCTAAGTCAGTACACAATGTACAGAGATACTTATGTACATTTTGGTAGCCCCTGTTTCTATTTTTGATTGATATCACTGTTCTGGATGACTCAATACTTTTTCTCCCATTCGTGAATTTGCTCATGTGCTAAAAAATGTCAGACACATCACTGGTTACAATACGTAAATATATTTGTCCAAATCCCTATAATTTTAGAGGAAATTGCTCAACTTAAGGATAGAACAGCCCACATCCTTCTCTGCCTATTTCAAATAAATGGTTACTTCAGAGGTAAAACCAAAATGGTGAAACACACACACACAAACACACACACTGAATAGTTGGAAGTAGAAGCAATGATTTCCTTATGTTAAAAAAAATGATACTGCACTCAATGCATTGGTTGAGTATTTGCAAATGTGGTTAGAACTGTGATGTACATAGTGGCAGCTGGGTGGAGTAGTGGATAGATGTCTGGACTCAGGGAGTCGGGAAGATAGGAATTCAAATTCTGCTTCAGACACTTACCAACTATGTGATCCTGGACAAGTCGCTTAACCTATCTTAGACTTAGTTTCTTCATCCTTAAAATAGTGATGCTGATAATGATATCTATTTTACAGGTTTGTTTTAAGAATCAATGAGATAACATATGTAAAACACTATAAATCATAAAGCATTTATACAACTACTGGTTATTTATTATAACTACGGTATGATAGATATATACATATGTTACTGTATATACACATATACACAGAAGGATTCTGGAGTTTTAAATTTTAATAGCTTAAAATAGTTCTATATGTTCCACTGTAGGTTTACATGCTATATAATTATATATTATAACTATATCCAAAACCTACATATTTATAAATATATTTATATACTATATAAGATATAGTTATGCATTATAAATATTTTATATATTAAATAGCTATGTATAATTATATATTTATACATAGATTCATATACCATATAATATGCATATATAATTATATATAAATATATTTTTATATTGTATTATTATAATATAATTATAATTAATATATATTATAGACAATATATAATATATATAAATACATAATTATATATTGTAAATTTATTTATATGTAGTTATACATATTATATTTTGGTTATATTTTAGGTATATACATATGTGTTCCTGTCATAGGAATTAAGGAGTAGTATATATGTATTAACATGTTTACCATATATAAAAAAGATTAGTAAATTTAGTCCAAGGGTAAAAAGACACATTTATTATAAAATACAGTTCTCATTTCTATACTAGCTGAAGGTTTGCAGAACGATTTCCTATATCCTAGGTCATTGCTGTTCAGTCGTTTTGGTACCATCTGACTTTTTATGACCCTATTTTGTTTTTTTGTGCTTTTTTGGCATAGAGTGGTTTGTCATTTCCTTCTTCAGCTCATTTTACAAATGAGAAAACAGACAAACAGTTAAGTGACTTTCCTAAGGTCACACAGCTAGCAAGTGTCTGAAGCCAGATTTGAACTCAGGAAGATGAGTCTTCCTGATTTTAAGCCCAGTGCTCTATCCACTGCACTCCCTCGCTGCCTTAAGTTAGGTCGTACAAGTACAATTATTCTTATTTTAGAGATGAGGAGCCTGAAGGTGAGGAAAGTTCTGACTGATCCAGTCTCCCATCTAAGGTCAGAATTACTGTTTGAACTCAGGTCTCTTCACACCAACCCTGTGTTCTTTTTGTTATACAATATCAGTATCAGCTCTTTTTAATGCTTTATCTCCTCAACCAAACTGTAAGTTCTTTGGGATGAAGTATAACAGAAAGCAGCAAGCGAAAGTTTCTGGAGGAGCTCCCTTAATCTTTGTTACATGTATAATAAAGAGACCCTCATCCTTTAGAGGCAAGAAAGGATTTGTTGTTTTCCTCATTCTAGTGCTGGTTTGCTATTGATTTATTTGTACTTCCTCCATGCTGACCAGAGCTCTGTGAGTAATTAACCTTTGGTAAGTGAGGATTATGTACCATTCATTTAGAAGATTTAGATGAATTAGTGGCTAGCTGGCACCATGGACAGCTGAACCTGGAGTCAGCTTTTGAACTGGAGTTCCAATATGCTTCACTTACTAGTTCCATCACCCTGGACAAGTCATTTCACCTTTGTATGCCTCAGTTTCTTCATGTGTAAAGTGGGAATAATGGTAGTGCCCGCTGCCCAGGGTTGTCATGAGAATCAAATGAGATATTTGTAAAGTGCTTTGCAAGCCATGAATATGAGCTATTATTAGTCAAATGTTAGCTCTTTTGTACAAAGGCCATGTTTTCTGGACTTTTAGAGGTCTTTGCAAATATATGTCATATTTGCAAATATATACTTGAATTCTTTGTTCCTTGGGCCCCTAAGTCATGTTAGTTGGTGCTATGCAGGGTTGTTCATTTGATTTAGCACCCAAGTAAACTGATAGAACCTCAGGCGCATATATTAATAATTTACCACCTTCCTGGACAGACTTAAGTAAAGCAAAGTCAATGTTTAAAATAAGACTTGTTTTATTTGCTAAGACAAGACTTATAGAAAGGTGAAAAAAACTTTGGATCAGCAACAGTGTATTTTCTTCTTCAAAAAATATAGTTATGGTGATTGTTCATTCTAACTCCTTGTCCCCTTTTATTATTTCCAAAACCCCTATGTGGAATATAGTTTGTGATAAAACTTTTATTATAAAGAAAGATTTCTTTATCTTGGCTTTATTTCTTTAAGGACCTAGCCTGGGTGGTAGTGCTAAATTGTATAACTATATTATATGGTACTGGTGTCTCTGGCCTTAGAGTCAGGACGACCTGGGTTCAAGTTGCCTCTGACACATACTGGTTGTGTCATCCTGAGCAGGTCACTTAACCTCTTAGTGTTATAAACAACTCTTTTAGCCTATAAGTTGCAGTCAGTCAACTAGTATTTATTTTATTAAGTCCTTGCTGTGTGTGACAGTCACTTTGCTAAGCACTAGGGATTCCAACAGAAGCAAAAACCAGTCATTGCTTTCAAAGAGCTACTGGTTTAATGAAGTAGTTGCACAATGGGGGCTAAATTGCCTTGGCAGAGAATTTCCTTATCAGGAGTTCCCTATGACAAAATCACAAGTCTGATGAGAAAAAACATATGTCTAATTTTTATCCCTGATTTAAAAAAAATCATGTGTTATAAATATCAACAGTTCAAAGGAGAGGCTACTTTGGAGGAATTAACTGTCCATAGCCTAAGCTCTTGAAGGAAGGCCAGTTCCATTAAGTGTAGAGGCAAGTAGTCATTCAGTTAGAATTCATAAAGTGCCTTTGTGCCAAGCCTTGAGGTAGGTGTTGGGGATAGAAGGATTAAACAAAATGGTCTCTTTCTATATTATTGTAGGAAGCAATTATAAACATACAAGTAAAATGCCAAGTGTTCTGGTAGAAGTCTGTTATCATATACTTTTCAGGAAATTGTGATCCTTTGATGAGCTCAACTCCTCTCCCTGAAAGGACATTCTGAATGACCTTGGTAGTGAATATAAATGTATAATGTTAAAATTCCCTCACAGGAAGATGTAACATGGGATTAGACATAATTGTTAATTGCATCAGCTTTGTGATTGCGTATGTGCCTTGTGCCTGAAAAAAGTGATTTTTTAGAATAAATAAATTCATACTGAGTACTTTCCTTCTGCATACATATCTATATATAGCTAGAACATATATACACATGTATATAACAACATGTCTATCCACATACATTCATGTGTGCATATCCAAATGCATTCATACTCAACAAAAATGTTGAGTTAATACACGAGATTTGTTCCATAATCCAGTAAATGATTCACGTTGTTCAAAGAACTCTAGGATCATAGGATTTCAAAGTATGAAGGTAGTTCAGAGGTCATCTAGTCTCAGTACTATGTAAAAAAGGATCACCTGTGCAATAACCTTAACAATGGTTAATTCAGCTTTTGCTTAAAGTAATTTAGTGATGGGGACTGTCTCTATAGATAGTCCTTTCCACTCTTGGATTGTTAGGAAGCTTTCTAGGATTGAAATCGTTCTCTGTACAATTTCCAGCTGTGTGATCATGTTGTCTAGAGAGTCCTTTGTTTTGGAAAAGGCTTCCTCTCTAAGTTCAAGTGGACTGAGTTCAACAGGAGGGGAAGCCTGATCTCAAAATACTCTTTGGTTCATTGTGCCCCTACACTGGAGCCTTGGGGAAAATCTCTTAAATGAGACTTAGGTACAACTTTAGCCTAGGGGTCTCTTCAAAAGACATGAATACATAACACTTTTAGAAAAGTTACTTGATGTACAAAGTAGTATACCAATTGATCAATAACCATTCATTAAGTGCCTACTATATGGTTAAGCACTAGGGATGAAAAAAGAAGCGAAAGACAGTCCCTCTCTTTAATGGGTAACACATATAGAACAGCTATTTATTTCCTGACTACAAAAGAAATGCTTAAAACGCTGAAAACTCATAATGGCACATTGACAGGTGCTTGAAACATTAAACAGTCAACCACCACAAAAAATTCACAGAAGCCCATAAATAAATGCGGAAGACAAATGAGGCATTCAGAGGATTGTAGACACATCACTTTTATTATTTTCTCCCATGAGTTAAAGACTCCCAGGAAGCTTGTGGGAGTGCTGACCATTTTCATCAGCACTAACTCTGTGCAATAACTCACTCAAGGTTCATATCTTCTGGTCAGTAAAGTATGCATAGTTCATCTTCCTGGTCATTTTTTTTCCTCTGAGAGAGAGCGATGGGCATTTCAATGATTTCAAAGTTTTTGAATTGCTAAGGTACCTGACAGAACTAGAAGTATACATCTCAGGATTGCTTTCTGATCACTGTGCTCAGGAAAAGAAAGTAGGGGGGGCCATGAAAATCCAGTCTGAGACTCTGGGCAAAGGCCTGTATTCATTCTGTTTAGCTGTTATAGCTGCTGCTAGTGAGGACAGAGGAAGCAGAGATCCCAGGGTCTTTTCTTCCGCCCTGTTGGAAGCTTGAGAGAGCCACAGCAGATTCCCAAATGAAACACTCAGTGGGAGGAGAGAGAAAGGGGTTGGGAATTTGGACTCTCCTTTTAAACCTACTGAATGCACGGCTCTTCCTGATTTAGTCATCAGGACTCTTTGGCACAGATGTGGATACGAAGGGACCCACCAAGAGCCTCTGACTTCATATGCTCTTTAGCAAGAGCCTGGAGCACCCATGTCACTGGAAGTGGCCTGAGCAGAGGACCCACCAGATACCTCAATCTAGCAGACTAGGAGGGATTCCCTGATTCCTACCATTGCTCCTGGTTCAGCTTTTTGGGGTCAAGCAAAAACGAGTCTATGATGAATAATCAATCAGCTGTCACTTATTAAACATCTACTATGTTCCCGGAACTAGGTATGATGTCAGGGTCCTTAAATTATTGACTTTTGTGGTTCCTTGAGCAGTGATCAGGTGATTAAGAAGGAAAGATCATGGATTTAGACCTAGAAGAGACTTTAGAGATGATCTACTTTGGCCTTCTCATTTTACAGAATGACAGACTGAAAATCAGATAGGGAATATGTAGCAAAGCTTGGATTGGAGTTCATGTCTTCTGACTTCCAGTCTAGTACTTTTTCACCTCCTGAATCTGAGATCTCACCTTTGCTGACTTGGTAATACAGGTCATCTCTGCCCCAGCCCTGTACTTGGTAGTGTGCCCTGGTTTGATTCCTCCAGCAGCCTGCTGTACAGTCCACTGGGTGAAAATCTCTCCAGGAAGACAATAGAAACACAGATCCAACAGGAAAGCCATCCAGATAACCAGACTCCCTAGAGTTAGGGAGAGTGCCCTGTCATGCACAGGTCTCTCTTGGTTCTTTTTTCCCACTACCCTAGCCCAGTAGCCTAAGTTAATTTGTTTTATCCAGGTTGCTCTGGGCAGCCTCAGTTGGGGGTGGGGTGGAGAATGCTGTTGTGCTCATCAGGGTTATTGGTAGCAGCTGCTGTCTTCTTGCTCTGCATTTCAGTTGCTCAAGACTTCCTGACACATGACAGCCCTTCAAAAAACTTTATGGAAACTTTTATTCTTTTCCTTAATCTTCTCTTTTCCAGGCAAAACACCCTTAGGTCCTTCGGGCAATGTTTCTAAGACATGATTTTCAGTTGTCTTGCCGTCTGCTCACCCACTTCTGAAAATGATCTAAGTCATTCCTAAAATATGGTGATGAACACAGTATTCTATGCATGGTCTCTCCAAGGCAGAGTATTGTTATGATTTCAGCTCTCTTGTTTTGAGAGCTAGGATTCTGTTAATATAGCCTAAAATCATATGAACTCTTTTGGCTATCATATCATGTACTATTGATTCTTATGCAGTTCAAATTCTATTAAAATCCTCAGATCTTTTCATATGAAATTTTGCCTAACTATTTATCTCTCATCCTCTAATTATATAGTTACTTTTTGGGGAGCATATATGTAGGACTTGACACATATTCTGATTTTGTTTCATTATAGATTTTATCTGTCTTAAATCTTTTAGGATTCTGTTTAGTCTTAGTTATCACACTCAGCTCTGTGTCATCTGCAAATCTGGAAAAGGTCATCTATGCCTTTTTTCCAAGACTTATACACACACACACACACACATACACACACCCACGCACACACTGTTTCACAGAACAAGGCCAACATGGCATTCTTCTGGAGGTACTCCTCTGGGTTAACGCCAGTCCACGATTTACTAGTCTTTGAGGTTAGTTATTCAAATAATTCTGAACCAACATAATTACTCCTATTAAGCCTACATCTCTCCATCTTGGACACAAAGAATTTGCCAAGTGTCATGTATCAATGATTCTTTTTTCTGATCTGTCACTCAAGAAACCCTATCAAAAAAGGCTAATTTGTGCTAGACATAGAGTTCCAGAATTTTCCCAGGAATAGAAGTCAAGCTTAATGATCAACACTTCAAAGGAAGTTCTTTGAAAATAAGTACAATGTTTGTACATCATCAGTTCTATGTTACTTCTAGCCTCTATGATTTTTCACAGATTGCCCTTTTCTGTTCATTGGCAAATACTTCATCTGGGTTTGGTGTCTAGAATTCACAAGTTCAAGTACCATAATCAACATTTATTTTGGGTTTTGATTCTCTGCTGACAATTTTGTTTTCTACTTTTCAATTTTGAAGATAATTCTCCTTGGTAGAAAAAAAAAAACATAGCAAGAGTTGTTATCATTTTGCTTTCACTCATTCCATTTACATCAGACCTCAGTTTTTCTCCTCTTTGATCTTGTAGCTTTCAGCAGAGCTTGAAAATGTTTTAAGTCTTTACTTATTCTGTCTTTTAGCATTATCCCAATAACCCTTAACAGACTGTGCTGTACTTTTGGTATTCTTTCATAGTCACCTGTTCTTGCCTCCATGTTCAGTATGTGTATTTATGAAATCTCATCTGGTCAGAGAGCTCCCTTTGCAGCCACACCGCTCTCTTTATTCAATTTCTCCTTGCCTTTTCCATTGGAATCATTTGAATTTTTATTTTCAGAATTTCATTTTTGATAGTATCCCATTCCTCTTGAATTGACTACTAGCATTTACATAGTGCTTTAAAGTTTGCAAAGACTTTTACAATATTGTCTCATTTTATCCTTAAAACAACCTTGTGAACCCCATTTTACAGATGAAGAAACTAAAACTGTGAGATTGACTTGCCCAAAGTTATATAACTAGTAAGTATCTGATAATCCATGGAATTAATGGGAACATAGATTCAGAGTTAGAAGGAACCTTGGAGCATTCATAGATAGGGAAACTGAGGTTGAAAGAAATTTATGTACTTGCCCAGGGCTCACAAAGCTAACAAATATGTGTGTATGGCAGGATTTTGAGGTGCCATCTTACCTACCCTTTTTCAAAAGTCTTGAATATTCACTTTCCAAAGTCTGAGGTATAAGAAATATGCTGGGCATTCCTTTACTTTATTGTTAACTTGAATAAACTGCATGTAGAGTGTCATTTTAAAAAGTAGCACTCATTGGTACTTTTAGGAGTTTTTAAAACAATGACATGAAATGAAAATTGAAAGACTTTTAGTGTTTTTAACTTTAAAAATGAATATTTGTCTTCATGTTGTTAAATCTGTATGTGCATATGTGTATGTATGTTTCTTAGTGCCAAGTATTTTTGACTTTTTGAGAAATAAATAGGTTATTAACCTATTTTAAAGAATTAATGATATCAGATGTGTGCAGTTGAGGGCCATGAGACAGCTCAAAATTTTGCACGTAGCCTGTAGCCTACTATTTCTAATTTTAATGGAGTTTAAGACTGCAGTTATAATTTTTTTTGTCCTTATGATGCCAGCATATTTTCCTGATTTCAGCTGCTTTTTGTGTTTCCAAAACAGTAATCTGTTACAAAACTGACATTTTCATTGTCTTTTAAAAGAAAATTGAGAAGTATTGTAAAGAGTAGCTGATCACAAAAATCATAGACTCTCAACTGGTTTTTCTAAATATACTTTGTCCTTGGCAACTACTTATATTGTATCATATTGTGTTATTTTATATTGTATCCTGTGCTTCCTAGAAACTGATGATAAAACATCCAATCTTTCCTCATCTCCACTCCTCTACCCCATCATGCCAAAGAGGTGACAGATTCAATATGCAAAATGAGACACATGTTTTTGGAAATGGCCAATATGGAAATTTGTTTTGCTTGACTATGCTTGTTTGTCAAAAAAAGGTTCAGATTTCCTTTCTTTTGGGGGACAGAGGGGAAGTGAGAGGAAGGGAAAATAAATGCTCATTAACTGAACATTTTTTTTAAAAAGACTTAAACTCTTTCTTCGGTCACACAGCCTTCTTGGTAGAGTAGGTGTACTCTCTTCCTGCCCCCAAACAACAACTACATCAGGGACTCTTTTTGGAACTCTTTTTATCACTTCTGCTTGGTGACCAGTCATTGAAGCAAGTTCTATTGAGGGATCCTAATTAAAGTTCTATTGTCAGGGAGAAGGAAGGAAACCAGGAATTGTTGTCAGGGCAATATGTTATTGGAAAAACTGTGCTACTGGTATGCAACTGGAGTTCCTTCAAAGATGAAAAGGTTATCCTTCCATCTTTTACATTGGTAATAATATGGCTGGACCACCGGAAGGAGTAGTGGGGTTAATCTTTGATCAACCTATTCCAGTTACCAGGCCTAGCTGAGATTGTCATTGGGAAGCTAGGTCTATACAGAGTAACTTTTCTGATGACAGTTGGAAATGATAGATAATTGCCCTGTAAATTCCAGGCAGGGAAAAGTATATAGGAGCTGGAGGTGTGGGGCGCGGTGGGTGGGAAAAGGGAGGGGAGAAAAGTAGATTGGCATGATTATTGCTTACAAGGGAAGAGATTCAAAGAGCCTTGTGAGATATCCTTGTTTACGTATAAGTAGTATCCTCGTGTCTGAGGTTATGATTCACTCTTGAAACTACCAAACTTTAGTTTCTCTTCAGATTATGGGGGTAAAGGGAAGGTACTGGGCTTTTGAAAAGGATTAAAAAAGTGGGTTTGGTTTTTTCCTTAGCAGATCTGATTCCAGTTTCATTAATTCTATTGCCATGGTCTCTGATTCTAATATTAGCTCATGACTTTGTAGAAAAATACTTAGGCTTGACAAAGAAAGGAGTAATAGGTGACCTGGACAAAGCCGTAAGACTAAAGCTTATAGCTCACCTAAGATGTTTTTAATTACTTCATTAAACTCTTATTTCCCTTCTTTGTGGGTATAGTTCTCGTCTGCTGTAGTACTATAGCAATAGGAAGTCAGAATTTCTGGTCACTGACTCCCAACCTCACCCAGTACTTTGTTTTTCTTTTGTCTAATATACTTATCTGATGTTGGCTGACTAGAATATCCATCACGTTATGTCTCAGTCTAGATGGTAGAGGATCAGGGAAATTCTTTGGCCTTATGTATATGGATTCATCAATGAGAAGTCTGAATACCAACTTTCTAAATATCTTTAGATACTGGAAGAGTAATATCTGGTGCTAAACACCATGAGTGGGTGGGAGGATCTTTGTATGGCTGGTTTCTCCTTTACTCATGTCACTTGGTAGTATGAGTCCTAGAATAAGTCAGTTGAGGGTTAGGGGCTGAGGAGATGTATGTTCTTATTCCCTGGGAAGCTGGAATAGTACAGACACTGGTGACTAGTGGAAACTATGTAGACAAAGGGCATCTCCTCTCCACCTACCCCTTACCAGAATTCCAGTTTAATCAAGACAAGTACTCCAAGTGCACAAGAGGGAAAACAATAGATCATGACCATATCATGGTTTAGTGTGATAAATTTGGAGTTGGGAAGACTTGGGTTTAAATCTAGTCTCTGACATGTACTGGTTGAATGACCAGGGGCAAGTATTTAACTACTCTGGGCATCTGTTTCCTCACCTTCAAAATGAGAATGTTAGAGCTGATAGTTCCTAAGAATTCTTCCAGCTCTAATCTTATAACCCTATGATCCTGTGATTTCTAGGATAGTCAGTCAGTAAACATTTATTAAACACCTACCATGTGCTAAACACTGTTCTAAACTCTGGGATACAAAGAAAAGCAAAAGACAGCTCCTGTCCTCTAGGAGCTCAGAGTCTAATGGGGGAAGATCACATGCAAACAACTACATACAAAGAAGCTCCATTCAGGATAAATTGATGATAACAGAGTATAGGCACTAGAACTGAAAAGGTTGGAATTGGAATAGAATTAGAAGGGTTTCTTGCAGAAGGTGGGATTCCTTGAAGGAAACCAGGAGGTAGAGGTGAGGAAGGATGGCATTGCAGGCATGGCAGATAGCCAGTGAAAATGCCCAGAATCAGGATGGAGTGTTTTGTTTGAGAAATATCAATGAAACCAGGGTCATTGGGTCACAGAGTATATGGAGATTCATAGATAGAGAAAATCCATGGACACTAAAAGACTTTTCAAGGCTAAAAAGTATAGTTGTGACTACCTAACATCATAGCTAATAAGATTAACTCTTTAATCTTTGGAGAAGCATTGAATATCTTACATTTGATATGTATTTCTCTTTAACCAACACTGTCTTCCTACTTGATTGTTTTTTTCTTGGCAGGTCACCTCTATCTTGAATAAAATGACTATTTCTGCAAGTCCTATGTTTTCTTTTTCTTTTCTTTTCCCTCCCCTCTCTTCCATTCTCCATTCTCTTTTCTTCTACTCCCCTCTTTTCTTTTCTCTTTTTAAAGAAACACACACACTCATTTATCTCTCTGTTGATGCTTCACTGTTTCATTGAGGGTAGAGAAAGATTGCTATTGAGTTTAAGCTTATAGGGAAAGGAAATTAGATTATACTTAAGGAAAAATTTCAATTACAGGCAAAAACCTGTAGGGGCCAACTCCAATTTGCTGATTTTCTCTTAAGGGCTCTTTCAATTGATCTTTGATCTTTTCAGGAAAAGTAAATGAGTCTCGATCTCACAAATGAGTGCTTTCTGTTGTGTAAATTGCCATAAAGTAGTTGAAATGTACTCTTCTTGTATTTGCCCCGAATGATGCTCATGGTCGTTACTACTTATAACCTTTCTAGGGTGCCAATAATTCACTAGATGTAATATAGATCAAGATGCTCACCTTCTGGTGGAGACACAATCTAATTATGTAAGTAATTAAAATCACATTGAAGAGACTGGATTATGCACTGGCATAAGCCCTGCTGTTGGGGGAGGCTAAAGATAACAAATTGCTTGAGTTTGGGAGATTTGAACTTCAATGGGTTAAGCCAATTAGGTATCCAAGCTAAATCTGGTACAAATATGCTGAACTGCTTATGGAGAGGATCGGTTGCATCTGGTTGCCTAAAGATGGTTGAATCAGGTCAGATTAGAAAAAAGATACCAAACCTAGGTATTAGCTCTATTTGCATATATTTCCCTTATTCCCCAGTGCAGAAATAGGATGATAGAGACCCCGCATTTTGTCAGATCTCTTATGTAAATTTGAAGCTGTATTTGTAGACTCTGGGATTCCATTTACTTTTTTTTCAGGACATTGGAGAGCTGTCTGGTAGAAGAGAGTTTAAACTAGAGTTCTGGTCCTATTGGCCATAGCTACCCTGACCAAAGTGTTGGTATTCTATGTCTAGGAAAATTATTCTCTTTTTTGTTGTTTCTGTTATTTTTACTGGACCTGTGATTTCATTGGCATAGTGAATCCCTGATGAGGAGACTCCCTCTGCCAATGCAGATTGGCTCCTTTTCTAGAATTTATAGCTTTAGGGGGTTACTTGTGACTAGCCAATATGACTCAGAGGCTGGGCTGGAACCCAGATTTCCCTGATTTTAAGTTGAAGTCCTTCTGCTGTACCTCTCATAGATTTAGTACATGTTAATTGGACTAGTCCCTTACACAGTATCACTATTAAGGTGATATGGTATAATGATATAATGCTGGACGGCATTTGGATGATAGGAATTGAAATCCCACCTTGGATACCTATTAACTTTATAACCTTGGACAACTATTTAAACTCTCTGAGCCTCAGTTTCCTTATCTGTCAGATAGGGAGAATAATGCTATAAGTCTTACATCGTATGTGAGGTTTTAATGAAATCTTTAAATTTAAAGTGCCATATAAATACCCAATATTATTAATATAACTACTACTACAAATCAATAATAATTTTTAAGGGTACATTTAATTATGATCCTAAAGAATGAGGGGAAAACCAAGAACAACTAAGTGTGTATTTGTATTTGTTTTTATTGTAAGAGGGGGGTTGAAATGACCTTATCTCGTTTTAACTTTGCTTCCTTAACTAGGTGAGAACATCTCAGTCACATGCTCATAGGCCTTACACTGTGTTCAAAAAGCTTTTGAATTGAAATGACATTGGATAAAAATTGTGTTCTGGATAGGCCAAGGAAACCTGACTATGCCCTAGGATTCATATTTAAGCTATCAGGGAGGTTGAGAAGGGATGATGGAATCCCAGGAATTGAAAGCAAGAGTGACTTTCCAACTGACTTCTGAGGATGAGGAGGAGGAAGTGGAGGGATGTATGGGGAGGTCTTTTTCCTTGATTTTTGGATAGATGAGGGTCTTAGAAGGGTAAGGAAGATGTTGGATCACCTAACTTCTCATTGGAGGTCTAGCAATTGGGGTCCTTAGCAGTACTTAAGTAGCTGGTGGAAGTATCTGTATCTGGAGCCAAGCACAGATGGACACAGATTCACCGTGTTTGTTGTTGTTTATTTGTTTTTCCATTATATTTGACTCTTTGTAACCCCCTTTTGGGGTTTTCTTGGCAAAGAAACTAGAGTGGTTTACTATTTCCATCTCCAGCTCATTTTACAATGAGGAAACAGAGGCAAGCAGGGTTAAGTGACTTGTCCAGGGTCACATAGCTAGAAAATGTCTGAGGCTAGTTTTGAACTCAGGAAGATGAATCTTCCTGACTCCAGGCTTGGCACTCTATTCACCAGCTGCCTATCTCCGTATTTAATTGAAACGTATTAGATACCTTCCAATCTCCTCCATTTCATGGATGGCAGAAAAGACCTCCTAGCAACAGGAACTGAGAGTTGCCCCTTTGTCATGTGGGCTCTCTAAACCAAAGTCCTCTTTCCCCTGAATTCTGTGTATATTTGTGGGAGAGGGTGCCACTAATATTTGTGAGGGATATTTTGTGCCAATTGTTTTTACTGTACTTTATCAGATTACTTTATTAGATACTCTTTTTCTAACAGCTACTTAAGGATGCTGGACTAAACTGATTCTTGATGGATAATCTTACCAGAAAGCATATTGGTGAGGCTTGACCCAGTGGCATTACAAACACTGTCTGACTTCTCAAGGGTACCCCAAGAACCCTAAGGGGAAGATGTAGCCAGATTCTAGGGACTTGAATCCTTAGTGAGAGTGAGAATTATGATAAAGATCCTTAGAGCTTACATGGGCTTTGTGACTATGAAGTTTTCTAAAGTTGGACTCAAGCCACCCTCAATGGATTGCTCATAGTGATATTTAGATGACAGCTCAATTATCTTGAGAGTAGATCCATTAGGCTCTAGACAGGTATCAGGAATTTGTACATTGTCAGTGCTGTAGCATGTCAGAGGAGATCATGAAATCACAGTACTTTGATGTCTCAAATTTTATTTTTGTTTCTCAGAAGTTAAAGAATATTAATGGATTAAAATTGGATCAAAGTTTTACATGAAGTTCAAATTAATTGAAACCAAATGGCTCAAATGGAGAGTCCTAATGGATGAAGTCTACATTTCACATCGTTGTTGTTTAGATAAACGTGTCCAGAACAAAGCAAACTTTTGTAGCTGGAGGACATAGTCATAGAATGAGAAATTAGTAGTTGTTATTTAAGAATGAAAAATTTTGAACCACTTTTTAGCTCTGAAATAGGACAATAGAACTTTGTTCATAAGCCATTCTAAAGTTTGCTCTTTTTTTTCTTCTTTTTCCTTAGTTCAACTCAGTCATGTTTTGTTGGAAACATTTCTCAAAATTTTTTTTTATTATAAGAACCTCCCTTCCTTCCCCCTCTCCACTCCTGTTCATGCTCCAGCATCTGGTTCTCTTTTTGTGTTATAGGGAAAACAATCTGAAATCTTTTCAATACCAAAGAACCTCCTAATTTGAATTTGATTCCTCAAGTTTTGTTATGTAGGCTTGATAGTAATGCTGGTTCCTGTGGTTCTTGCTTATTAGGGGGTTCTGCATTTATATCCATTCACTCACCCTGCAGAGCTTTCACTATACTGTTTGGACTTGATTAAGCATTGGGTTAGGAAAAATTTTATAGTGTTCACACAAAGAGACTATTTTATTGAGAGCTGAGCAAGTTTAAAAGATGCACTTGGAGGAGAAAGATAATTAGAATGAACATGAATCAACAGTTTTCTCATTTAAATTATTCTAAGAGAATTTATAACTGCATTATGGCAGAAGTACCTTTGGCTATATCTTGGAAAAAAGTCAGTGTTCTTTAAAACAATCCCCCCTCCCCCTAGTTTTGAATTTTTATTGATCTACTATTAGATCACCAACATATTCTTTCCCATTACTACATCCAAAGAGCCATCCCTTAAACAAAGAATAATCAAGAAAAAAGTGGGAGAAAATAAAACTAAACAATTCCTTAATTGAGTCTGACAGTATGCTCAGTTTTTTATCCCTACTTTCCCCACCTCTGGAAAGAATCAATGTGCCAGGCACCGTGCTAAGTTCAGGAGATACAAACAGAAAGCAAACACATTTCTTGCCTTTAGGAAGCTTATCGTCTGATGAGGGGCAACATGTACAACAAGTAGTACATATTGTGATGACTACAGAGTAGATGGGTGCAAGCTGGGGAGCATTAGAGGTAGCATAAAAGTTGGCAGAGGATGATGTTAGAGCTGAGTCTAGGAAGCCAGCAATTCTAAGAGTTGAAAGTTAGAAGGGAAAGAATTCCAAGAATGGAGGGAGACCCAGTGCAGAGTCACAGAGATGAGTTTGGAGGGAGACATATTCCGATAGGTAGCACTGCAATTCTTTAACATTCAGTTTTAATTTTTCCTTTTTGTTTTTTTCCATTTCTATTGCCATAGTCAGTATGTGTATTCTTTTCATGATTCTATCTAATTCGTTTTAAAGTAAAATCTTTTTTTCCAAGCTAAAATGCTTATTAGAATGACCAGCAAATGTTTCATTTTCTGTAAGTCCCATTTCTTATCTTCTTCAAGAAGTCAAAAGCTTGTGTAATTCATTGTTCTGATGGTGACACTGACCAATTGGGATCAATCTTTCCCTCTCTACTCTTCTCAGTCCCCATCTCTCCCCTCCCCAATGTTCTTGGGAAAATAGGATTCTGTGCATGTGTTCAAATTTTGAAATGGAAAATTATGTTTGATTTTTTCCTGATTTTTAAATATAATTTTTCCTGTTCTTCAAGGCTTTCAAGTAGATTTTGGAAGAAACCATTATGTTGTCCCATAGATCATAACCAGTTGAATTCTAGATGTATTCTAAAAGGTTCCATCTGGTCAACTAAAAAGCAGTAATATTATACTAAAATGACTGATAGAGGATCATTCCATTTTCTTTTGCAAAATTTTAATTTCTCTTGATTGGGTAGAATGGTACCTATAATGGCAGAACATAGATTTGTCATGCACGCCTGAAAGTTTTTACACTTAAACTCTCATTTCTTTGGAATCTAAATAAGTGGAAAGCTCAAACAGCTAGATTTCCTCTTGACATTCTGCCTTTCTTAGAAGAAAAATAACATTTAAACAAATTGACAATTGATTTCAGTGACTAATTTATTTTTATTTTTAATTAAACTTTTTTTAAAAAGACTGAGTGTCCCCATCTCTTCCTTGTTGAAAGGACAGGAGCTCTTCATGGGTCCCATTCCCCTACTGATTTGCATGGGAACTATTGCATTGGTTTGCTCTTCCTTAGGCAATCTGGTGGTCTCTCCCTCCCAGGGGTTCACCATAGTAAAATTGAACTTAGTATAGACACCCTAGATTCATAGCACACTGTTTCTCAGAATGACTAAGATCAAGAATTCTGTCAATCTCAACCTTCTTGGTAGCTGGGACTACAGGCATATGCCCCTACTTCTGGCAGCTTATTTTTATAAAAAACACTTTCCAGAATATGGCATCCAATTAAGACAGATATACCCCAATCTCCTACATTTTCTCCATTTCCAGTGCTGAACAATGATAATTGTTCAGAAAAGAGACCCTGAGGGACTATAAAATCCTGAATTGCTTTCCCAATAACTAAAGAATAATTAAATTATTTTTAGTGTAGCATATTAGTATATCCTATTTCTAGTTCTTAGACAACTACTCCATTGTAGAATGTTTACAAAGTTATACTATATTTAACCTTTTTTTCCCAAACATTCTGGATAAATGTGAGTAGTGGTCTTTAAGCAAAAACTACATAACATGAATAAAGATTTTTCACTCACTGTCTGAATGGAGTAAACCAACATATTCATTTTTCTCTGATAAAGCCCTTTAACCTCATTATACTATTAGGTAACTACTGGTGCTAAATATTTGTACTAGGCAGCAGACTCTATTTGCTTTTTGAGGACAAGTCTAGCTTAGTATGGGGAAGGTCATTGCCAGTAGATTGTCCACTTGATAAATTCTTTCATGATGGAAATTCATGAAACAAAGGAAGATACAAAATAGCTCCATTATACTTCTGTCAGTGATGGCAGCAGAGTGGTAGCAAAGAAGTATAGTAGTATACTAAGAAACACATGTATTTTAAATTATCTGTAAGCACTAACTTGGTTATTGAAATTCTAAGATTTAAGGTCTTTTTCCTCTGAGTAGTGAATGAATATACATTTGGAGGAACCGATTAATACAAAACCATGGAGTTAGAGTTGAAAGGGATCATCACAGAAGTTGTCTAGTTTAATTCCCTCATTTTACAGATGAGTAAACTGAGTCTTAGAGAAATTAGGCAACTTGATTATACAGCTAATAAGTGTCAGAAACAGTATTTGAACCCAATTCTCATCTTGAGAATGTTTAAGAATAAAACTTGAAGGAAGATAGCAAACTAACGAATTATGTTAAAGAGCTGTTGAGTCTTTTAGCAAACGCTTTTTCAACCAACAACAGTAGATTCATCGCATTTAGATTCCAGTGTTACAGAATGAAGTGTGTTCCATGAAGTAAAAATTGCTCTGGGGGAAAATCTGGGAAAAATGGGATGAATGACTCGTCAGTACATATCTTATCCCTTAATTTATTTTATGTCATTCCCTCAAATTCATCTTATACCTGGGACCTCTATGTTTATTCCTTCTAGTTACACTATTAATGATGCAATTTTTAAGAATTACAAGTATCATCTTCCCATGAATGAATGTAAATAGTTTAGCTTTCTTGAATATCTTTTCCCTTTTTTTATCTGTTTATTCTTCTCTTGGGTCTTGATATTGAAGATCAAATTTTTGGTTTAGTTCTGGTCTCCTCCTTATGAAAACTTGAAATTCTTCTATTTCATTGAATGACTCCTTTCCCCCTTGATGTATTATGCTTAATTTTTCCAAGTAAGTGGTTCTTAGTTGTAGTCTTAGATCCTTTACCTTCCAAACATCAGACAAGTAGAAGAATGTTGTTATGAAAACCAGAGAGGAGAAAGTATTCAGGAGGAAAAGGTGGTCAACAGTGCCAAATGCTATAGAGAGGTCAAAAAGGATGAGGATTAAGGTAAGGCATTAGATTTTTCAATTAAGAGATCACTGATAATTTTGGAGAATTTCCCTGGGGAAGAAGCATTCTTAACCAAAGAAGAATGGCCACTTTTATAATTTAAATTCTTGGAGTTGTTTGGGGCACTGAGAGTCTAAGGAACTCACTTGGGCCACACTGTACACATTCGAGAGGAGAGGCTTAACACAGCTCTCAGTGACTCAGGCTAGCTGCCTCTCCACTCTCTCTCCTGTGTAAATGTTATAGCTATTATTATTTATTGTTATTATTCCTCCTGCTCATATTGTCATAAAACAAATAACTCCTAGACTTCTTTCTGTAAAGAAGGCCTTTTCAAGTGCCCTGTTGCAAAACTGAAGAAGTTAATCAAAATTTTACATTTTTTTATCAACGAGATTGCCTATTTTAAGTAACTGTTTTCCTTCTTATATATTTCACCTACTTCCAACGTGCAGTTGTAGCTTGAATCTTTAAGAGTTAAAATTCTCTTCTGCAGGGTACCACAACTATTCCAATGATCCTTTCATTTCTACTCCCTCACCCCATCCTCCAATTTAAAAGCTTCATTTGAAATAAATATGCCTTCATATATGTGGGTCTGCTCACATTTTGGAGTTTTAAAAGTTCCAAATTGGATTAAATCTGTGGCCTAACGAAGGACCTCATCACTGTTGGGTATGAGCCATGGGTTTAATTTCCTGCCTGCTTGGTCTAGAGAAAACTTTGGTCACCATGGCAATAGACTCACTCTCTAGACCACACTTCCTATTTAGATGACAGAGTTGAGTGGAAGGATGCTATGTATAGGACTGCTGTATCTGACAAACTGTGGTTGCTGCATTGGACAAAGTAGGAGGCAACTTATGAGCTTCCATGAGGGACTGTGGTTTCCCTAGTTAAGGTGAGGCTGTTTCTTTTATTTGCGCTGTATTTTTTTTTCTATGACATGTCTACTTCTCACTTTGGAGTGCTCTTAGGAAATGTGTTAAGCAGCAATAACGATAGATTGTACTAATGAAGAACAGAAATAAATTGAGATGAATGCAACAAACATTTTCTTCTTCTTTCTCAACGGGTCTCATGACAGTCCAAAACATTCCACCTTGAATTGTATTTGCTTTATCTAAATTAAATTTGATTAAAAAAATGCTGAATATTTACTGTGTGTAAATAAGCATTGTGCTAGATTCTTTGGCATTAAATATAAATTAAGCAATTTAGAAAGCTTATAATTTAGTAAGGGAAGGATTAGTCTTTATTTAATCATAGGATCCTCAAGTTGGAAAATATGTGATGCTGAAGTACAGTCAGAGATGATCATTGTTTAACAACAGTTAATCCAAAGACCTAGAGTTTGCAATGAATACCAGTGGTTTTCTGTGACTGCCCCTTTCCCCCAAAAGCTAATGAATTGCTGTATTACGGTTATGCAAATATGGGATCTAGAACAAATGAAGTAATAGTTGTTTCACTTTTCACGTTTATTCAGCTCACATGTGTAGGATGTCTTTTTTTTGGAGGGAAATTGTGGGAAAGCAACATCTATCCAGAAGGGAGAGACCAGGATGATCATTAGTAGATCATATTATATGAAAAAAAATGGAAGAATGGAAAGGAATTAGAAAAGACAAGACTTAGAGATTCCAAATGTCTGAAGCACTGTACTATAGAAGTGGGATCAGAATTCCATGCAGCTACAAAAGAAAGAAAACTCAGACCAGTCAGTGTGTCCAAAGAGGGACTCAAATTTTAATCTAGACATGAGAAATTTCTTACAATTAGAGTCATCCCCAAATGGGAAAAATGTCTTATGAAATTGCGAGTCACCCTCACTGCAGAAAGCAAAACAGAAGCTAAGTGTCTGCCTATTAAGGACACATCTTGCCAAGAGGATACCTTTATTGTGATAGAAGATTGGACTAACTCATCTCCATGATATCTTCTAACTCATTTTATGATTTTACAGACCTACAGCAGCTCTGCCTTCCAAGAAAAACCTTCCAAAAAGGAAAACGCCATCTCACATTGCCCTTAATTACACTTGGAATTGAATTAGATCTGTCATTTCTATTAATAACTCTTGGTTAGGGAGTAATTGGAGACATGATTATTCAAACTCTTTGGGAAATTTCATGTTGGCGTTAAAGAGCACTTGTTTCCAAGTGAAGACAGATTCTCTCTCAAATCATCTGTTTTTTTCTTTAGGCGCCTAACCATACTCTATATTCAGTGTTCTTTAAACTGTGTAGCAGGACATTACAAAGACTGCTACTCACATCTCTGTATTGCTTTGTGTCTAGAGACACTAATCTTTTTGTTCGGTCATGATTGATCACCTCAGACTAAACCCTATGAAACCTCGAAGGAAAAGTGGCTTGAGAGGAACTGGTTTTTTCTTTTCTTTTCTGTTTTTGGTGACAGTGATCCATTCAAAGACTGTTTATTGGTTAAGTTCAAGAAAACTATAGTGGTCCATGAGGAGAGGCTCATGTTCAGAAAAACGGACAGATAGTTGCCCTTGGGTTCTAATCACATGAGTTTGCAAGGCTCCTTCATGATGGGAACATACACTTTTCATAGACACAGCAGGAGTTCATTTACTCATTGGTACTGTTTTTTTTTTTCAGCTGCTCTGTTGGTAGTCTGAGAATACCCTTTTGTAGAGTGAAAAAAGGGCTTTTAGTAAAACATCAGCTTTATTAAAGAGGACCATTGTGCTCATATGTACCTTCTATGTAAAAACTAATTTAGTACTTGAAATACAATTACAGGAAGGGAAGAAACCAGCAATTCTGAGATACTCTTATTTCTGGTTTGATTAAAAATGGTTGATTGTTTTGACTACACCAACACACAATAGAAATTTTTGTAAAGTTAGTTCTATGTGCATTATAAAGATAAACAATGTTAAGCTTTTTATAGAAGGCATAAACAATATAAGTTTTCATAGTCATTTAGTCAAAGAACATTTATTAAGCACTTACTATGTTTCAGACACTACTTTAAGTGTTAGGGGTACAGAGAAAGGGAAAAAACCACTTTCTTTGTCCTTAAGGATCCCACATTCCAATGGGAAGTGGGGAGAAAACGTATTAATAACTATGTACATTCAAGATATATACGGGGTCAGTAAGTGCAAAGTAATGTTGGAGGGAAGACGCTAGCAAGTATGGGAACCTGACCTGAGAAGGGCTTCTGAAGAGAAATAGAGTCTACAAAGAAACCAGGAAAACTTGGAGCTGGAGTAGAGGGGCAGAGTAGTCCAGAGCAGACTAGGGAGGAAGAAGCTTGTGGAACCATGGAGGCTATCGTTGCTAGCTCATGAAGTTCCTGGGTTGAGGGAGAAGTAGATTCGTGTATAAGAAGGCTACCAGGTTATGAAGGGATTCGAATGTCAATCAAAGATATTATAGGTCTACAGCCAGAAGGGAATGAACTCAGAGATCATCTGCTCCAAACCTCTCAATATACAGGTGAAGAAACAGAGGTCCAGGAAAGTTGGTATTTATTCAGGGTCAGACAGGCAAGTTAGTGCGTAGTGGGATTTGAACCTGGTCGACTAACTCCAAAGTCAGTGCTTCCCTGCACCCCATAAGCAGCTGTAGAGATTAAGGTACCTTTTTTTTGTTTTGGAAATTTGTTGGCAAGTTCTCCACAAGCAAAGGTGCAGAAGTATTCAGTCTTTCCAAGCAAAAGGAAATCTAATTTGTTGCACATTTTTAAAAACCTGAAGTTTATTACCTCTTTGAACCTCGGGCTCTACTGTAGATAATCCCTGGCTCTATTGTTCTGGCATGCATCTATTTTTAATGGTTACAATCCCCCTTTCAGAATTTTAGGTCTTGGTCCTAAAATGAGCCATGCTGAAGTCTGAAACTTTGCTTGTACCTCCCTTCAGAAGTCAGCCTTTGGTAATAAAGCATAGTTAGAAATGAACAACAATTTATAGAGTCCTCACAGCAAACTAGGCTTTTCATGTGCTTTGTGGTTGTTCAGTCATTTTTCAGTTGTCTCCAACTCTTTGTGACCCCATTTGGAGTTTTCTTGGCAAAGACACTGGAGTGGTTTGTCATTTCCTTCTCCAGTTCATTTTACAAAGTAGGAACTGAGGCAGATAGGGTTAAATGACTTGCCCAGGGTCACCCAGCTGAGGCTAGATTTGAACTGAGGAAAATGATTCCAGGCTTGGTACTCTATAGACTGCACTATTTCATGCACTAAAAATATACAAAACTGGAAGTCAATCAGTCAACCAGTTTATATTAATCACTCTACTATGTGCCAGGTACTGTGTTAAATGCTGGATATGGAAAAAGAAAGACAAAAAGTAGTCCCTTCTTTTAAGGAACTTAAATTGTACTATGGGAGGGAGCTTGCAAATAAGTAGGTGCATGCTGATACAAATGTATGGATTGGGAACTCTTTGGGTTCCACATGCATGTTCATTTTTCTTATAAGAAGTCTTGTTTTCAAGTAAGTCTCATGAAGTTGTGATGCTCACACAAGGAAACCTCCTCTTCTCATATGAAAGGCATCTCTTTGTCTTCTGAGTTCCCCCAGAAATTTGTCCCTTTTCTGTGGTTCTACTTTGGTTTTATTTTTTAATTTTTTAAAATTTTTATTTTTTATTGTCTTTCATATCAGATTTTTGGCGCTGTGGAATATTTTTGTTTGTATGTTCCATAGTACTTGTGAGAGGGACTTAAACATAATAGATGTTCAGCAAGTATTTGTTGAATGAAAAAATGAATAATTTTTCTAGATTTTTAGTGCTGATTAACTCAATAGTTAGATCAAATTAAGTAATGTAGTGCTAATTTGCAATTATTCTAAATCTCAAGAATGCTATTTGTATCAATTACCCTAAGCTATAGTTAAGCCCTTCTTGAATTTTGGGCTAAATTAAATGTTCAATTATTAATTCCTTGTTCAAGAAAAAAATTTAAGAACATTTGGGTTTGTTGCTTGCATAGATAATTAAATTTTCTCTCTAAATAGAAATTCAGACTTGCCATCTGATAGTGGAAATTTTTTGCTTAGTAATTTATCATCATAATTTCTATTCTTAGTAGCATACATTGAGATCTCATTACATAGTAAGTGTTGTATTAAATAATACCTGATTACATGGTTCCTGCCTTCAAAGTGTATCTAGTCTTATGTGGGGAAAATTGAACAGACGCGAATAGAAATACTTAGGGACTAAGTTCAGAACCTCCACATTCTGTGATTTCCTTGGCATAAATGCTCTCTGCACCAAAATGATTAAAATGTACCTGAGTGTTAGTAGATGTGTGTTGCTCTGGCCAAAAATATTATCACTTTGAGATCAGCATTCTGTTGATGAACCTCTATACTAGTTCTCAGGTGACAGCCATACTGTCCATAATTACTTTATACTTAAAGTTTGGGATAGCCTTGAGGACTCAAGTTAATTTGCATTCTGCAATAAAGACATTAGAGACGGGCAGGTAAAAATACGGAGAAGCACTTTTCTTTAACACTACCTGATCAGTCACGAAATTCACTATTGTTGTACCATACCCAGTGGAGTTCAGTTATGGGAAAAACAAAGAACACTGTTTCACCTATAATATATAATATGGATTCTGAACAATGAGACATGTAAATATGAAAATATAGGATGGGAAGAAAAATAAATGGAATTATTCTGGGCTTGCATCAAACAGGAAGGGCATTATGGGAATAATGTTTGGAGAAAAGGCAGAAGGATTTTTCCAGGGAGAGGGAAGACAATTTTCACAATTTTGAAGACTGGTAATACTGTAGTCCTATACTGAATCTACAGTCTCATTGATGCAGATGTTCTCTACATTTGTGAAGATCATAAGCCAACTGTGCTCTTGATCCTAAGTGATATCCTTTGATATCCTTTGATCAAGAATTCTTGTACAAGTTCAACATATGCATGATATTGCTTGTTGGAGAAGAATCTTTCAGGCTATATGGATTATATGGATTACCTTGCCCTGTTTCAGGTAATTCAATTGCAGATTCTATGACTGAAATGGTCATCCAGGATTGGTGCTTTTATATTGGCTTTACTTATAGAAATGAAATAATTAAATTTTTGCCTCAAAATATTTTTGAACTTTTACTTCCATTCTAGCTACAGACTAGGAAAAGTATGTGACACTACCCATATTCATTTGTCAAAATGTTCAATTTGGAATATATATATATTTCATCCCCAAACTTTCTTGAATCTCTATAGGTCATCTACTCTGAGATTCCTGATGTGGAAATCTCAGCACAGACCCAACATGTGAGGACTGGGAAACTGATGTTTTGCTCCTCTAATTCTGAAAAATTACTTAGCATACATACAAGAATTGTATATTTTTCTTCTTTATTTTTAAAAGTTTAGTTGAAATGAGGGCATTGGTTTGCATGATATTCACATTTTTTCCAAATTGAAAGGTTTATTATAAGGTCTCCCTGGTAAGAAACTGGCTACATTTCTATTCCTCACAATGTGTAGAATGTTGCTGACAGTCAATAAATGTTTAATATAATGAGTAACAGTGTCTGTGGAAATTCACTCCTCAGAAGAGAAAATCCAAAATGGTAGATGAGATTTTCAATCTTGTAAAAGTAGAAAGGCAGTCACGTAGTCTCCTGGGCAAATAATACAAAGGAAGGATAAAACTCCGTTTAACTAATTCATTTTAACAAGGGAAAGAATATGCCCTTTAATTGACTGTGTTTGCGGTTTGAGAAGCAAAGGTCCAAAGGAAATAGTTTAATTTTCAGCAAAGTGAAGAATTTAGTTCATTGTCGTTTTTGGCATTTTCTCTTTGAGCTAATTTTAAAAGTTAACATTATTTTAAGAGTTGGTTGGCTTCCTATTTGGCCTCATTAAAGTTACTTTTTAGTATTTGCTGGAAATCTGAATTCCAATCTTTTTTTAGTATTTCAATGACAAGAGGTAGAAAAGAAGGAAAATTGCATTGTGATCCAATTTGCCACAAATGAACGTTGGCTATTTTCACCTCATGGATGTTAGAAACTTGAATAAATAATAATTATAGATAGTATCTATATAGCTATTGAAATTTGCAAAGTACTTTCCCAATATTATCTCATTTTCCTCTCACAAAAGCCATGGAAGATAGGGGCTGATATTATTCCCATTTTATCTATGAGGAAACTGAGGTAGGTAGCAGTTAATTTTCCTGGGGCTGCTCAGTTTATAAATTTTGAGGCTGGATTTGAACTCAGGTCTTCCTGACTTTAGGTCATTGTGTCACCACTGTGACCTGTGTCACCAAGCTTCCTCTATTGAATAATATGAATATGATTCTTAGGCTTTTGTTCTATAATTCAGTGTGTAGATTGTTAATATTTAAGCTAAATAATGTAGTGAACTTTCTATGATTTTGGATAAAAGAATCTTGGAGGTAGAGTGCGAAGAGGCCTCTAGTTCAAGACCTTCATTTTACAAATAAAATAGGAGATAGTATAATTTGTTTGTCACCCAGGTGATGTGTCAGAAATGGCGTTTGAACTCAGTTTTTCCTATTCCAAATCCAGCATGTTCTCTTCTTAGCACCAGAAAAATGAACATTTGTATTATATTTATATCTTTGCATGGTTATTTCTTTAACAGCACATATAATATAATATATTACAACATATGTGTATATATGTGTGTATGTATATGCACATGTATACTATTGTATATAATATATAATGGTGGAACCTAAATTTGAAGGTAAATTTTTACAACACTCTATTTTAGGCAACTAATATCAAAGCTCCCATTCACAATAGAATTTTTTACAGTACATATAATATAATATATATTACAACATATGTGTATATATGTGTGTATGTATATGCACATATATACTATTGTATATAATATATAATGGTGGAACCTAAATTTGAAGGTAAATTTTTACAACACTCTATTTTACACAACTAATATCAAAGCTCCCATTCACAATAGAATTTTAGAGATTATATAGGATATGTGAGCAAATATACATAAAATATTATTTTTATGTTAAGTGAGAGTGAAATTTGATAAAATTGAGGTAAAGGCTAATTTTTTTCTGTCAGGTTAGTAGAGTTACATACAATTAAGTATCAGGGTTATACAGTGCAAAAGAAAATGTTACATCATTTCAGACTTTCTCAATTCATTAAAATCCATTGCTGCATTTCAACTTAAGTGAGACTTAATTCTGCTGTTATAACAACTTCGATCTTGTAATTTAGGATTTGCTACCTTTTTTTTACTGAAAAATTAATCCTAAAAAGAATGACATAGTTTTTATTTCAGCTCAGATCTCTTAAAATTATAATTTGAGTTTTATATTTTAACAATCTGGATTATTTTCTCCCAGAACCATGGCCTTCTTTATAATGAATAATTTTTCTTTATCCTTGAAAATGCTTCTTGATTAATGAAGGTCATTATCTTCATTTAATAATTATAAAAAGATATCAAACTAAGTCTCAAAGACCCATTAAGTACTCAGTAGTTTCTAGTAGATTCAACTTTTAGGTTCTGAGGTTTATTTTTGAATCATTAAAAGAGTTCTGTTATTATTAAGTCTGGAAAACTTTATCTAAACAAATTTAAGAATTTTAATCAGATTCATCCTAAACCAGAAGTAGGGAACCTACTGTCTCTAGGCCACATGTGACCTTCTAGGTCCTCAGGAGCAGCCTCTTCACTGAGTCCAAGCTTTACATAACAAATCCTTTTATTAAGGGGACTTGTTCTGTGAAGTTTGGATTCAGTCAAAAGGCTGCACTTCAGGAGCTAGAGGGTCACATATGGCCTCAAGGCTGCAGGTTCCCCATCCCTGTGACCTAGACTTTTAAATTGGTCAATTATGTGAATGAGAATCCTTGATCTGTCTTGCCTATACTGCTGAACGGAGGGGTCTGACAGGTTTCCTTGGGAAAATGAAACTTCTTGGCAACAAGTACCTGCAATATATGCCATCAAAAATCTTGTGCACTTTTCACATCTGATTTTAGAGGACTTAGTTTTTTTTTAAATTAGGTTTTCTAACGTATTTCAAGATGGCTCAGATTCAAGTGATAGAATTTTATCTAATTAGTAAATAAGGCTTAACAATCTGCTGGTGTATTGGCAAAGACTTTCTGATGACTCCCAGAGGCCTGAAGGCACAAAGTCATGAATTTGAGTTCAGTGCTATAGCTGCTACTTGCTTTTTTGTTTAAAACAAAATTGATAATTTCAATTGCATGGGGAAAAATTTGCATCCAGAAAAGTTTTCTTCCTTTTTTCCAAGGAAATGTTTGAATATTTTTGAATATTTGAATGTTTGAATATTTTTGAATATTTGAACTTTTTAAACTGAAGAGTGCCTGAGCTCTGTTGTGTGGACACACTTTCATACTTTCAAAATTCTATGAATCAGTCTGGGAGGTCAGTCACCTTGATTTTTTCTTGCCACTGGACTTCAGTGACTCTGGAGGAGAGAGCGAGGTTCTGTCTCATTTAAATTCAATTTACTCACAAGTCAAGACCCTCATTGTCCTCTTTGAGAATGAAAGATGTACAACATCTCCAACAATCAAAATTATTTTTTAACCTAGTTGTACATAATGTAGACTTTCTTGGTAAAAGTTAAGAATCTACTATGCACAAAACATACTAGGAGGCATAAATAAAATAGGCTCCCTATTCTTTAGAAACATGTAATTACTACCAGCAAGGAATTCAGAGTTTTAGAAACTGGTTTCTTACCAGTAAAGAGAAGGCCTAGTTAAGAAAATTTTACGAGGGAAAAATCAGTGGGTAGGCAGCGGTAAGAGGGAAAAAATGGTACCCAAGAATAAAGATGATTCTGGAAATGAACATTGGAAATTATCTCTGCCATATTATTAAGTTCTGTTTTTAAGGCTGTTGACATAGCACTCAACAAATACAGCTCCTACTGTGTGCAGAACGGTTGACCAGTAATGTTCATGAATACCATTAATGAATCCTGTTGAATGTTTACAAACTTGGTGTTCTTTTATTAAGTGTAAGCATCACTGATGCTTCCAATTTCTATGCTTCATCTTCTCAGGAATCTTAGAAGGGTAATGAAAAAATGTAGCCTGAAGAGATATATCAGTGATTAAGTTGGGTCACTTGGGTAGTAGAGTGGAAAGGGAAGGGGACATAAACTTAGGAAAGCCTTAATTGGAATCCTGCCTCCAGTTCTAGTTAATAATGAGACCAGGGGCAAGTCAGTGAACTTAAGTTGCCTCATCAGCAAAGTTGGGGTAATAGTATATGTGTATATATATATATATATATATATATATATATATATATATATATATATATATATATGCATGTGCATATGCACATGTGTATGTATATACATATGCACATGTATATGCATATCTATATCTGTATCTACTATATTTATGTCTAAATCTATATCAATATCGATACATATACCTATATCTATATATCACCCATCTCACATGAAATAATATATGTAAACCTGCTCAGCAAAATGTAAAATGTGCTAAATAATTGTTACCCATGATAATTATGGTGATGGTCCATAATTTCATATCTCCACTATTTTGAATCATAATTTCAGTTGGCTTTATAAATGTATCTCTGCTCCTCCCTTAAGCCCTCTTAAAACCCTTCCACAACGTTTCCTGGTGCTCAACTGTCTATGAGCCTATTCAAACTTAGCTAGACTAGTCCTCACCTAGCAGTCCAATCTCTGTCCCTGACCATGGACTTGAAGATTTTTCAGAGAGGCAGCAAGGTATAGTGGAGAGGGCTCTTGACCCCAACTCAGATACTTTCTAGCTGTGTGACCCTGGACTAGTTTCTTTACCTTCTCTATGTCCCAATTTCCTCTACTGTAAAATGTAGGGGTTGGACTGGATGGCCCCTAAAGCCTTTTCCAGCTTTAAATCTATCATTTGCCAGAGCTAGAACTCTACTGACAAAGCCTTTCAAAATCAAACATCAATAAGGATTTATTAGACATTTGCTCTGTGCCAAGTACTGCGATAAGATTACAAACACAAAGAAACAACGCCCTCCCTCCTCCAACTCAAACTCTGGTGGAGGAGACAAGTACATATAAAAATACATGCAGCATAAATATGAAGTTTATATATATATATGTATATACACACACATACATACACAGAGATAAAGTAATTAAATCCAAGGTAGTTTGGGAGGGAGGGCATTCATAGTTCAGGGAATGAGGAAGAGTTTCAAGCAGTAGATGATGTCTGAGTTCATGTTAAAGGAAGGAAGGGACTCTATGAGGCAGAAGAAGTAAATTCCAGGTATGGGGATGGAGAAAGAGGAACAAGCTTTTATCAATCATATCCCAGCCACTGAGCTAAGCACCAGTGTTATCTCATTCGAGATAATAAATGATCATTGCAAAAACTTGGAGATGAGTGGTATGGGTGTGGAACAGAGGAAGCCAGTTAGGTTTAATCACTTCTCTACAAGCATACAGTAGAACCTGAATAAATGTTTGTTGAATTGAATTGGATGCTGTATGTAGGCACTAGAATAGATAGCAAACAAAGAAAAATCAATGTACCGAGGGGAAAAATGAGGCATAGGTGGGCAAATGTCTGGCAAAGGGTGGCAACATTGACTAAAACAGAGGAGGAACCATTCATTCAGTCAATAAACATTAAATTCCAGTGCTATGGTAGATACCGGGAATGTAAAGAGAAAAAAAATGAAATAGCTTCACTGCCCTCAAGGAGCTCCCAATGCAACAGGGGGAAGATGCTATGTACATATGAAACTAGGTAGGATGATAGGGCAAATGAGAAATACAGACTAAGTGTGTGAGGAAAATTAGACAAGGAGAAGTTCACTGTCTGCTAGAGGATTCTGGGGGAGTGGTGGTAGGTGCCATATGGAGGATGGGGGTTTTGAAGGAAAGAAGGAAGTCAGTAGGCAGATATTGCATATATGGGAAAGAAGGGCATTCCAGGTGTGATGGAAGACCTAAGAAAATACATGGGAATGGGAAAGGACAGGATAAATTTGAGGAAGAGCATAAAGTCTGGCTTGTCTGGAATGCAGAGTACATAAAGGAGAATGAGATAAATTAAGGCTGGAAAGGTGAGTTGGAGCCAAATGCTTGAGGGCTAAGGGTCTGACATTTCATCTTTTGGGAATAGGAAGTCATTCCTTTTTTCTGAGCAGGGAAGTCACTTGCTCACATTTTTGTATTATTTTGTATGAAGGCTTATGTTCTAAACTCGTTTTCTTTTTTTTTCATATTTTTAAATTTGTTGTCTCAAACAAGTTGGACCATCAATAAACATACCACAGACATCAAAATACAGTTGCTCTGCTTATGTCATTTTGCTCTATTATCCCATTTCTCGCTTGTATCCAAGAAAATGAGACAACTTGGATTTATGCTGTAGGGGTAGCTAGGTGGTGCAGTGGATAAAGCACTGGGCTTGGAATCAGGAAGACTCATCTTCCTGAGTTCAAATCCATCCTCAGACACTTATGCTATGTGATCCTGGGCAAGTCACTTAACTCTGTTTGCCTCAGTTTCCTCATCTATATAACGAGCTGGAGAAAGAAATGGCAAACCATGCCAAAATCTTTGCCAAGAAAACCCAACATAGGATCACAAAGAATAGGACATGAATGAAATGACCGAATAACAATGAAGATATGTTCTGACTGTCTCAGTTCCCTACAGGAAGGTAGATTGGTATGACCAATGGGAAAGAAGAGCCATAATGAAGCTAGCTGGTGTGGTTCAAGTCAGCAGTGACCTGTTTATGTTTTCAAAAACAGATGTGAGCATCTGCTAAGAGCTTCAGCCCATGTTCTGAAGACCTTGCAATGTTTCATTTCTTTAACTTTAATAGAGGTTAAGAGATTGGAGGTGTGTGACTGTGTATTGAATGGTCTGGAAGAGAGAGTTGTACTAATATAGCCTATATTTGGCCCTAAAACTTGGAGAGCTTTTAATTAAATACTGAGTGATCAGTGGGCCTCCTAGATATTACTAAATCATGGACTTCTCCATCTTAGTGACATGGTTAAAATTGGAAATGTCAAAACTGCTCCAGCATGAGCATGATTCATGGACTTGGTTTGATTTTCATTTCATTTTCTTTACCAAAAAAGAAAAATGTTACAAATGGTCAGATTAACTTGAAATCATAGTGTATACCTATTACCCTTGCCCATCTGTTGCAAAACATTTATTTTCTGCAACAAATGTGACATGAGTTGATATTTGATATTAAAATTGATGGATTTTTCAGACACCAAAATATAGTCAAGATGCAGGACTACATGGTCCAAAAAACAACTACAGCCACTCAGTAGCATGAGTGACTGTGGTTGAAGATGGTGAGTTGGGAACTTGGCCATGTTAAAAAGTTGTGGTGTCTGATTTTCAAGCTGATTGTCCTGTGGGGAGGTTTTTTAAATCACTAGGGCTGATAAAGTGTTCTATTATATTTCTACATTTTACTATAAATTTGACCTTCAGTAAAGCAAAAAAAAAAATTCAAAAAATGTACACAAATGAGCACACTCTGCCTTATGATAAAGACAAGACAATACATGCTTCACAGAACTACCAGAATGATGCAGTTTGGAGAAAAAGTGATGCATTTATAGACCCTTGGGACCTGTAAGGGACCTTGAAAAGTTATTTGATTCACCCTCCTGCTTTCATAAACAATAACTCACATTTATAGAGATTTTAAGATTTCAAAAGCATTTTATATGAATTATCTCATTTGATTAGCACAACCCTGTACAGGGCATCTTACAGATGGAGGAACTGAGGCACAAATAAGTTAAGTGGTCTGATGTCACATAACTGGCAAACATACAAGTTGAGTTTGTACAGGTCCAAGTTTTCCATGATATGGGACTGTCTCTCTAGTAACTAATTTAGATAAATAACTGCTCAAATCTGTCTATAAAAATTTACAGAGGAGAACTATATGACTTTCCTTGGCAATGCATTCTAATATCTCCAATAACTTCAAACTAGGGAATTTTCCCTGGTGCTTAACCCAAAGTTGAACCTGCTAGCAACTTAAACTCATTTCATTCCTTTTCTCTGGCCAAAGGAAGGGCCTTGGTATGTTTCAATATTGTTATGATGTTCCTTCCAATTTCTTTTGTCCAATCTAAACAACACCTATTTCTTTAGTCTTTATGTCCTTTTAAAAAAGGCATTTTTATTGCTGGACTCTGGAGTACCATAGGTTGGGGCCAAATCTGGACACATGGAGTATAACAAAAGCCAGGCCAATGAAAGTCCTGTTCCTACATAAAGGAAGAGAGCAGCATTCATTTAAAAAAATATCACTGATAATTTCCAGGCATAATAAAAAGTCTTAGGACACCTGAATGTGGAACTTGAATATTTTAATTTCTCCAGCTGCTAAATGCCTTGCACTTTCCAATTGTCTTCATTTACTCCTATAACTTGAATATACCTACTCATCATTTCCCCTCTTATATATGTATGTATGCTTCTTGATGGTAGGGACTGGTTTTTTTTTTTGCCTTTTCTTTGTAATTCCCAGGGCTGTGCTTAGCACCTTGCACATTGTAAGCACTTAATAAATGCTTGTTTGACTCACTGACCCATGTGATGATGTAAAATCTATGACCATTCTTGTGATGGAGATATTTTGTTATGAGTTCGGTTAGTGAGACTATGCAATGCGTCCATCACTTTCAACATGAGATACTGGTCTTCTCTTGCTGTGGCTGAATCATCATCTCTGCTCTGATTCTGTTTTAGAGCCATTAGCACATCAGCTCTGCAAAGGAAAGCAACTTTGCAAGAGGAAATTTGCTCTTCTTGAAAATTAATTACCACATTCTCTGATTAACTGACCCGAACAGTTGTATCAGGTCTAGGACATTTATAGCTCAATGATGACTTTTTTTGGGAGATAAATTAAGTCATGAATTTATTAATGAAGTGTGTTGGGGGGAATTGTTGAGAATTAAATATGTCATCTACCTGACAAATTCTGTGGCTTCTGTTCAGTCATTTCAGTTATGTTGGACTCTTTGTGACCCTATTTGGAGTTTTCTTGGCAAAGTTACTAGAGTGGTTTTTAATTTCCTTTTCCAGCTCATTTTAGAGATGAGTAAACTGAGGCAAACAGGGTGAAAGGACTTGCCCAGGGTCATGGAGCTAGTAAGTGTCTGAGGTTGGATTTAAACTCAAAAAGGTGAACCTTCTTGACTCCAGGTCCCATACAGTATCCACTCTTTCACCTAGTTGCCCCCAACCTGAGAAGAGGTTGGAGTAAATGAGTGAGAAGCTTATAGGAAATGTCTTGAAAAATTGCAAAGTTAAAAGTCAGGCTCTATTATTCCTCTTCTGGTTCATAATTTTTTTTAATGTAAAAGAAATTCTCCAAAAATAGATTCTGTTTGATAAGATGGAAATAGGTCAAATAATTTGACTACATAGGTATTTTCAGTCATTGATGATCAGCTAATACACACATATGAAGTATTTATTATGTGCCAGGCATTGTGCTAGATTCAAGGAATACAGAAAAGGCAAAAACAACCCTTGTTTTCAAAGACACTACATTCAAATGGTAGAGACCACATTTTTTGAAAGATAACAAGATATTGACTAAAAATTGAGTCTTAATCTTAGCTCTAACTATTGAAACACAATTTAATAGAACTAAATAGCTAGGCATACCTGTCAGTAGGAAATATATCTGTCTATGTTTGTCCTTCATTTTCGAAGACCATGACATCAGAGAAATGATGACATGACTGGCACTTGACTTTGTTTTGAGTGAGTGAGGGTGGTACAAGGTCACCAGCCTCATTTTCCCCTCCTGAGCCATCTGGATTCAGGGACCAGGTATTCATCAGGATGACTGTAAAAGGCCCAGGATGTAATGGGATACCATACATACTTTTTGAAAGACAAAATTTAATTCTATTTAACAAGTATATATATTAATAAATTCAATGTGTTTTTGAGTACCTATTGTGATCCCAACTCTGTATTCAGAACTGTGAGGAATTAAAAAATTAAAAATAAACTAACAAAAAACTTTGCCCTTGGAAAGCTTAAGAAAACTCTTAAGAGAGTACAGAATTATCCTTAACTATCCAGATGATGTAGACAGGACTGCTTCCTATTCTAGAGGTTTTTGATGTTGACTAATTATGAAAAGTATTCCTCTCTCAACTGGTTTTAGTTGTAGAGTCTTCTGAGCTTGTATTTATAGGATCAGCCATAGTCATTGACCTCCAAATTGTGATGTTTTGGTCCTCTTCAAATATAAAGGACAAAAATGAATAATTTTTAAAGTCCTTACTTTCTGCAAACTATTTTCAAAATGTTTCCATGACTTGAGATCATCTCTGAAAGTAGATTTTGGAAACCAATTCATTTTTTATTTTAGTGCAGTTTCAGAACAAGATAGATAATATTTATTAAGTACTAAGTGCCAAGCACCTGCTAAGCCTAGGAATATAAAGGCAAATATAAACTAAAGACAATCCTTGCACTCAAGAAGCTTATATTCTGGTGGAGGAACACAAGTCATTAAAAGGATTTGTGAAGCAAAAATGGGGACAGGGGAGGTGCATGCATGAGAGCAGGTGAAATTGCAGTCTGGCTATAGATTCCTATAGGAAAGAGCCATAAAAGCCTGTTATCAGAAGCATAACAAGAAATTTCTCCTCCCTCTGTAGAATTTTAGAATTACCTCCAACTGCCCATCTTACTTTAATTCATCTTTGTCTCACTTTGCCCTAAATTACAGAGCTAAACCACAAAGAAAGCAGCTCTCCACTTGCCTCCAACATTAAATGAAAATGACTGAATTTCCCATCAAAAACATTGAATGAATCCACTCAGAGAAGGTGAAGAACATATGGATTAAGTGTTGGACATAGAGGAGGTCAGGGAATTGAAAAAGAAAGTGTGCTCCATGAACCTGAAGAAGGTAATACCTAAAAGTGAGGATATTAAATCAGGAAAACTGAATACTTGAAATAGCATGATAACCATTTTCAAATATTTAAAGAGTTGACAGGTGGAAGATTTATTTTACTTGGCCCCAGAATATAGACATAATAGGTAGAGGATGTAGGGAGGCAGATTTCAGTTCCAAATAAGGAAGAGCTTCATGTCTACCAGAGCTGTCCCCAAACTGGTTGCCCAGGAAGGCAGTGAGTTTTTTACCTTCCAGAGGAGTTAGAAGAACATTTTGTTTTGTTTTTAAATAATATTTCATTTTTTCCAATTACATGTATTTTTAAGCATTCAGCAATTATATAGTTTTCAGCATTCATTATTCATAAGATTTTGAGTTCCAAAATTCTCTCACTACCCCCTCCCCAAGACAGCAAGCTATCTGATATAGGTTATATGTGGGCAATCATGTTAAATATATTTCCACTTAAGTTGTATTATGAAGGTGGAAACAGAACAGAAGGAAAAAGTCACAGGAAACAAAAACAAAAAAATGAAGATAGAATACTTCTATCTGCTTTCAGACTCCATAGTTCTTTTTTTTTTTTAAAAAAAATAATTCATTTATTTTTAATTTTCAACATTCAGACCCACAGGCTTTTAAGTTTTAAATTTTCTCTACCTCCCTTCCCTTCCCTCTCCCTAAGATGGCATGCAATCTGATACAGACTCTGCATATACATTCATATTAAACATGTTTTCACATTAGTCATGCTGTAAAGAAGAATCAGAACCAAAAGGATGAACCACAAGAAGAAACAACATGAGAGACAGAGAAAGACAAAGAGAGAGAAAGAGAGAGAGAGACAGAGAGACAGAGACAAAGACAGACAGAGAGAGCAAATAGTATACTTTGATCTGCATTCAGACTCCATAGTTCTTTCTGTGGATGTGGATAGTATTTTCCATCATGAGTCTTTTGGAATTGTCTTAGAGGATTGTGTTTCTATGAAGAGCTAAATCTATCATTGTTGATCATCACTCAGTGCTGTCACTGCATACAATCTTCTCCTGGTTCTTCTCACTTCACTCAGCATCAATTTGTGTAACTTTTTTCAGATTTTAGAACATTTATTGATGATGATGTAGAAGAGATTCTCAGTTCAAGTAGAGGTTGGGCAAAGGGACCTTTGAGGTTCCCCCCCACCACAATTCTGAGATTCTATAAGTCCATGATTCCTTTTGTCAACTTCCTCACTAATGCACAGGCTGATGGGGCCAACAATGGACATTCTGTTTTCATTTCCATCTCTGCTAATTCTTCCTTTAAGGAAGTTAGGCTCTGTAGTCATCAAGTTACATGTGAGTGGCATTAGGCATGAAAAAATCCCTTCTCCCTGCCACACAAAGATTGATTACATAAATCCACCCACATAGAAATGGAAACACAAATGTATAAACTATGTGGGTAGGTGGCTTTTGTATTTCCCATCTACAATTGGAAAGTGTTAAAAAAATGTTGGAAGGATTCGTCTTCTGTGCTTTCTTGCTGGCATCTCCATTGCCTGGGAAGTGATAGAGAATAATATAAGTAAATGAAACTTAAACATAACCTTTGGATATGGCATATTAAATTGAAATCAAGGTGATGAAAAGAAAAATGTTATTTGACAGAGAATTAGAATCCTTATTGGCAGACTCTTTTTTTTGTCACCATACCCATGTAATTCTACTTTGGTTGCTTTTAAAAACTGGCAAGGACATATTTAGAACAAAGCAGATGAAATTTGTTGCATTTGACATTAAAACAGTAACTAAATTGGTTAAAAAAAAGAAACTTGGAAAGACCATACTGCTTAAAATATGGAAGGAGAAATTTTATCTAAAAACCATGATTGTCTTTTCCTCACTTGAGAAAAATTTAATTTTTTTCTTTTTACATACATAAAACTAAACAATGATCTCACAGAATAAAAGGTCTTTATACAATCAATGAATTTATTGAATAACTACTATGTATAAAGGACCTTATTAAGTACTGCAGGGGAGATAGATTTGCATTTGAGAATGTACATGAGACTTACCTTGTCTTGAGGAGTAAAATAAATACACATACACACACACACACACACTTTGGAGAAGAGTCAACTACCAGTCTTCTTGCCAATGATTTATTTTCCTTCCTTGCACCAGAACCTCAATGGCTGGGAAAAAACTCTCCTAACCCCTCTCCCTTCCATACCCTTGTGGAAGAGAACCCAGGACCTTTGGTTCACTCTACTCTTGGGTCCTCTCCACTATTCCCAGTGGTTGTGAGCTAAGTCCCTCCAGGGCCTCCTTCACATTTCACCCTCTAGTATGGTCCTTCATATTTTTTGGATGATCATTGAGTTAATTCCAGCCCTGCTGGTAAGATGAAGGGACCGTTGAGCCTTAGCGTCTGCCTTGTACTATGCCCACCTGTCCACCATCTACCCTGTCTGTCTACTGTTCACTAAGACTTGTTACCTTCCTTGCTTTAGCTCCCTTCATATCCCCAGTACTGTTATCTGATTTATTGAGAACTCTAAATCCCCTTGAGCCCTGTCCTACGTGCTACTCCTATGCTCTTAAGAGCAACTATAGGACCTACCTACAGGACCCACCTCAGAGTTGACCCTTCCTAAGTGTGGTGGCTCTTTAAAATAGTATGTGAACTCCTTGAGAGTCTGGATTGTCTCACTTTTGCATTTGTATCCCTAGAACTTTGCATAGTTGGGGTGATTCTCACTTTGTCTCACCCGTTGGTGCAGATTCCTGTCAGTGATTGGCCAAACTGACCTCTCTCTCCACCATGCCTCCATGCCAGGCACTCAGGTCTCTGTCCCCTGCCTCTCCTTCCCCCTTCTTTTTATCTCCTTTCTAATGTGAATTTCTTGAGAGCAGGGATTGTCTTTCCTTCTGCTTGAATTTGTTTCTACAATGCTTAGCACAATGCCTGTTACATAGGAAACACTTAATTAGTGCTATTAACTGACTGACCTGGGTTCTTGTGCACTCACGGGCATGAAAAGATGAGTCTTTAGATTTGGGGGGAGTGCTGAGGTATCCTCTGCTGAGTAGATGCGTTTCCATAAGTGTTGGCTTCACTCAGGCTCCTTTTTAATAAAAATGCTCAGCACATAGTGAATGCTCAATTTAGAACCTGGAGTCAGGAAGACCTGTATTCAAATTTGGTCTCAGACACTTACTAGCTTTGTGAACCTGGGCAAATCACTTAACCCTATTTGCCTCAGTTCCTCATCTGTAAAATAGAGATCATACTAGCACCTGTCTCACAAGGTTGGTGTGAAGTTCAAATGAGATAAAATTTATAAAGTGTTTTGTATCGTGTCTGGAGTGTAGTCAGTGCTGTGTAAATCCTTATTTCTCCCCTCCCTTCATTTCACTCAGTGTCTAGTTGCCTATCGTTCTTCTCCAACTCTTTCCCATTCAATTCCTACCCCTGTCTCAAGGTTCAACTCAAATGTGATTTCCTTAAAAAGAAAAAAGTTCTGACTCTCCTAACTGGAAGTAAGCCATGTCTCTGAACTCATATAAACTTTTATTTGCACCCTTTTTGTATAGGACTCTCACTTTATAGCTCATGCTGTGGTTATATGTGAACATTTCTCTTCTCCCCTATTACATCATGGAGGTATCCCTGCCAGGGGAGGGGGTAGGAGTGGAGCGCTATGGAGCAAATATTTATATAGTACCTACCATGTGGCCAGCATTGTGCTAACTGCGTTACCAACCTTATTTTATCCTTACAGGAACCTTGCAATATAAATGCTGCTATTTTTATGTATGTGTATGCATGTGTATATATATATATATATTTATAAATTTTTAAAAATATACCATAGAGGATTGAGAGCTAGCTTTGCAGGCAGGAACATCAGAATTTGTTTCATTTCTAACACATGCTGCCATTCATTCTCTCAATGTTCTATGTAATTCCCTAAGACTCTCAATTTGAGATAAAGTGTAAAGGGAGTGTCCTTACCTAGGATTCCTATGCCACCGAAATCAGTTTCATTCTCTGTCCCCTATTAGACTGTAAGTTCTAATAGGTCCATAAATGAGTCTTAGATCTTGTTGTTAGATTAGAATAGATTAGATATTGAATGAAATGGGGGGAAGGGAAAGAATAAAGATTTAGGCTGCATTTACTAATGCCAGTACCAACAAGGACTTTTAGACTTAGTAAATGAAAAACAAATATCTGTTAAATGAATGAATGAATGAATGAATGACTTGAAACATTTGGCATAGTATAGCAGAAATGGAACATCATTCTACCTTCTGCCTCTTTGGCTCTTAGATCTAGTCACTGGGGAAGAGAGAAAACTGAGATAATCCCTGCCCCAAAGGAGCTCAAAAAGACATTTTGTGAATGACTTAGAAGTTTCTTTTGTGTGCCTGGTGGTCCAAGTGGCATCCCATACACTTAGAACTACTTGACCCTTCAGAGGGCATTCTCAGCTTGCCACAAAATATTCTGGTTGAATACAACTTCCTTTTTTACCCTTTGAGGTAATGACCAGGTGATGAAAGACCAGAGAAGAAACATGGATGGATGGAATTAATGGAAAAAATATTACATTTTATGTACATTGGGCTTATTCAAACTTTTCTGCTATAAATCGAAATCAAAATGTATACTTAGCAAACTTTCTAAACTTTTAGCTGAATACGAGAAAGTTCATCATTGTTTAATTTTCTATTAAGGTAGGGAAAGAAAAGTGTATTTTTATATTAATGACACTTTTTTGTCTTCACCTTGATTTTAATTCTTTATCACCAGCTCAAGGAAATAGGATTTTTTTCTTCCACATGGCTCTGTCTTTCACTGTTCTCCTTGTCCTGTGGTTTTCCTTTGTTTCTACTGGTGCAGAGAAAGATGTTAAATTGTGAGTTTAGCAGCTCTTATAGATAAAGACCACAGCAATTTTCTTTGTATTTTACACATAGAATGAATGAATCCCAGAAACTATAAGCTATGAGTTACAAAGAAGAGATAATAGTAACCTGTTCTCATCTGAAATTACACGTCAGACTTGGAGTAAAACTTTATCTTCAAATTGGATTCTTGTCTGCAGCATGAGACCAAGCTGTTGGGATACGATACGTGGAGTATAAAACTAGCCCTTTGACCATGGATTTGGAAATCATTTCTGTATGGGGGAGTGAACGATACAAAGGTTTTTTTTTTCTTTGATGTAGCAATAAGATGAGTTTCATTTTCCATGTAGAAGCATACTATGAAGAGAAGTTATTTGAATGAGAACTCTGGATTCTTAGGTTGTGAAGAAAAACAGGGAAGTAGTCAGTATAGCTTAGGGGGACTTACACAAAGAAATATATCAGGACTGACTGTCTAGAGACTTTCCCTCCCAGTTCAAAGCTCGTATCTTTGGTTAGGTAATTCACTTTATTGGATTTTGGCGTCTCATCTGTGAAATGTAGATGATAATTAAAAGCTTTTCTAATGTTACATATGAAAGGGACCTTAGAGCGTGTTTAGTTCAGCCATATTCTTTTAAAAACAAGGAAACTGAGGCATCAGAGATAATGTGATTTTCCATAACGGTCATAAAGTAAGTTAGTGGTAGAGTTGGGACTGCAATCAAGGTCTCCTAACTGACCGGCCCCTTTTCTGTAACACCAGACTGCCCCTGTAAGAATTAACACTAAAGCTAGAGCATGGTTTCATACTGTGGATGTACTATAACAATACTCCAGTATCCTTTGATAAAATTAAATTAATAGGAGGTCTGGCCTGTAAACCAACATTTATATATATTTTAAAAATTTTAAACATGTTATTTAAGATTTGGTACCATGGCACTAGCTAGCTTCATTGTTGTTTGGAGGCCATACAAATTAATTCTATTTTGACAACTTTTCAGTGACATTGGCATTAAAATAATGGACCCACTCAAAAACCAGTATATTTTGTGGAAGAAAAATTAATCTATTGACTTAGCCAGTCAAAATATGTCTCTCTGCTTTGATGTATACTTAATTGATTAAAAATGAATTTTAAGAATATTTATATACAAATGAAGACAAACCCACTTTAAAAAATAAACAACCTTTAAAATTCCATACTTGGATTGAGAGTTACTTTTTTTCAATATGAAATTTTATATTATTTTTTATTTTAAATTATTTTGTTTTCAGTTTTCTACAATCACTTCCAAATAGCTTAGATTTTTTTCCCCTCCCCTCCTCCTCCTTTCTCCCTTTCTTCCCACTCCCTCCCTGAGGCCGCATGCAATCTTATATAGGTTCTACACATACACTCCTATTAAATACATTTTCATCTTAGTCATGTTGCATGGAAGAATTAAAATGAATGGGAGAAACCATAAAACAAAACAAAACAAAACATAACACAGAGAAAATGGTCTCCTTCATTCTGTGATCCAATTCCATAGTTCTCTTTCCGGATGTGGATGGCACTTTGCCTCAAGAGTCCATTGGGAATTTTTTAGGCCCTTGCATTGCTGTGAAGGGCTAAGTGTATCAGAAACAATTGCATACTGTGGTTGTTGCTGTGTACAAAGTTTTCCTGGTTCTGCTCTTTTCACTTAGCATCAGTTCATATAAGTCTCTCCAGGCCTCTCTGAAATCTTTCTGTTCATTATTTTTTATAGCACAATAGTATTCCATTACATTCATATACCACAATTTATTCAACCATTTCCCAATTGATGGGCATCCCCTTGATTTCCAGTTTTTGACCACCTCAAAGAGAGCTGATATAAATATTTTTGTACATGTGGGAACCTTTCCCATTTCATGATCTCTTTGGCATACAGTCCTTAAAGTGATATTGCTGGGTATGCATGTTTTTGTAGTCCCTTGGGCACAGTTCTAAATTACTTTCCAGAATGGTTGGATCAGCTCACAGCTCCATCAACAATGAATTAGTGTTCCAACTCTTCGACATCTTCTCCAACATTTATCATCTTCCTGTTACGTCATGTTAGCCAATCTGATAGGTGTCATATGGTACCTCAGAGTTGTTTTGATTTTCATCTCTCTAATCAATAGTGATTTAGAGTATCTTTTTTTCATATGAGTATAGATGGCTTTAATTTCTTCCTTTGAAAACTGCCTGTTCATATCCTTTGACCATTTATCAACTGGGGAATGACTTGTATTCTTGTTCATATGACTCAGTTCTCTACATATTTTAGAAATGAGGCATTTATCACAGACATTAGTTGCAAAAATTCTCTCCCAGTTTTCTACTTTCCTCCTAATCTTGGTTGCATGGGGTTTGTTTGTACAAAAACTTTAGTGTAATCAAAACTATCCATTTTGCACTTTATAATGTTCTCTATCTCTTGTTTGGTCAAAAATTTCTCCATTCTCCATAAATCTGAGAAATACACTATTCCTTACTCCCCTAGTTTGTTTATAGTATAAGTTTTTATACACCATTTGAACTTTATTCTTGTGTGAGGTGTCAGGCATTGGTCTATGCCCAGTTTCCACCACACTGTTATCAAGTTTTCCCATCAATTTTTGTCAGACAGTGAATTCTTATCCCAGAATCTGGGATCCTTGGGTTTATCAAACAGTATTTGCTGTATTCACTGACTACTGTGTCTTGAGTACTTAACCTATTCCACTGGTCTGCCCCTCTGTTTCTTAGCTAGTACCAAGTGGTTTTGATGATTGCTACTTTATAATACAATTTGAAATCTGGTAGGACTAATCCACCTTCTCTAGCATTCCTTTTCATAAGTTCCTGTGATATTCTGGACCTTGTGTTTTTCCAGATGAATTTTGATATTATTTTTTCTAACTCTAGAAAATAATTATCTGGTATTTTGATTGGCATGGCACTGAATAAGTAAATTAATTTAGGTAGAATTGTCATTTTTATTATATTAGCTCGGCCTACCCATGAGCAACTGATGTTTTTCCACTTACTTAGTTCTGATTTTATTTATGCAAAAAGTGTTTTGTAATTGTGTCCATATAGTCCCTGGGTATTTTTGAGAATTTTTTTTATCCTGTGACTTTATAGGAAAAGAACTTGAACAGCTATAATCCTACATTCATAAAACCACCTAATTGATATTTCCACTATTATTGACTTTGCCACCAAAGATTAAAATAAAGTTCAACTGAAAGACAGTTGAATTGATACAATTTTATCAACATAAAAAGATATGTAACCATGAGCTTAAGAGCAGTATTAATAGTAGTGTTAATTGATGCAATGTCATGCTACATTTTGTTTTTCTAACTAAATTTAAATTCCAAGTTGATCTTGGAATCAGGAAGATCTGGCCACAAATTTTGTCTCATATACATCGCAGCCAAATGCTCTAGGCAGCTTTCTCTCCAAGATTGAAAATTTAACCCTATTAGTGATTCTACTGGAAATTCACTGCCCTGATGAAATTACAGCTCTGCCCCTCTTACCTTACTAGATTTGGGAGAGTAAAGCCAGTGCAGATTGAATTGGGACAATACAAGATTCCACACTTATTTCCCAATGACTCAACACATTGACTTTGTGAGGATGTTAGTAATTAAAAAGAATTTTGAATGTGAAATTTCATTTAACAATTAGTGATGAAAATTTTTAAAAGTTATTTTGAACTTCAAATACTGTCAACTGTGGTTCATTTTTCATTCATGAAGTATTCTGGATTCCTGTATTTCTAGCATCTTCTATGGATAAGGCACTATTCTAAGCACTGAGAAGGGATTCTATCTTTCACTCACTCTGTGTTCTAGCCAGACTGCTCCATTTGGTGTTCCTCATACACATTGCTCATCTCTTCAGCTCTGTACAGGCTGTTCCTCACACCCTCTTTCCTTCAAAGCTTAGCTCAAATGCTCCTTCTAGAGTCTTTCCCAATCCTTCCAATAACTAGTATCTGTTCCCTCCTTCACCCACCAATTTTCTTTGTATTTACTTTGAATATATCAGATAATTGCTAAGATGTATTCATGTCTCCCTCCCTCCCCCTGTTAGAATATAAAGTCCTTAAGGGCCAGTCTTCTGTATCCTCAGCATCCTAGGCATTGTAGGTACTTAGTGCATGTTTGTTGAATGAATGGACAAATTAATCTCTATCTTCATGAAGGTTATAGGAACAATGAATCTGTATCCACCAAGAGGTAAATTTTTCTTAATTCAAATCAATTTGGCTATTTTTGAAGTTTCTGAGTTAAGATATAACTTGGTTAGATGACATTTTGTGAGGGGTGGACTAGGGGAAAGGCAATTTGATAGCAGAAAGCAACTGAGAAAAAGCATGTAAAATATTTTGAAATAGAACTCAAAAATATTGAAAATGTTTATTATCTTTGGATAGTTACTCCCTTATTATCACACTTTTTAGCTGTGTGACCCTGGGTAAGTAATTTAACTTCTGATTGTTTTAGTTTCCTCAACTGTGCAAATCAGAATAATAAGAGCACCAACTTCCCAAGGTGGTTGAGAGGATTAAATGAGAAAATATGCCTGGTACATAATAGGTGACAAGTAAATGTTTATTTGCTTCCCTCTTTTCTCTTCTGCCCCTTTCCTTAGAGGCTGCACTTTGGGAGACCTAAGGAAAGCATTGGCAAAGATAAAACTTAATTCCATGTCTTACTTATGTCTCTGATTTGGATGTCCCTCAGGACATTTGGTCCCTTTGGTGAAATACTGGCAGTATTTAGCTAGCTGAAAGGAATGTTGCATGGATTAATAAGAAATAAAGATACATTAATGCATGTTTCAAATGAATGTGCATTTCCAAGTCTAGACTTGGAAACCTTTATAGAATTTCACCCTTCAGAAGAACACTATCTACATTTTCAGGCCAGATGCTAGATGCTAGATGTCTGGTGGACACCTTGAGCTCAGAGTGAATTTTGCCTGCTGAATCATATTCCCTTTCTGTAGGACATAACTTTCTCAGCTTTCTTATTTTATGATTTTTGGTGGCTTAATATGTTTATAGACAGAGTAATACAGTATCGCAAACTCAAATAATATAATAGCAGATGTAATGGGCACCTTGGGACGAATATATCTAGGAATGACAGAAAAATTGAGTTCTTTTAAAGCTGCTGAATAGTTTTCGGGGTAGCACTGTGTTGTTTCTAAAGTTCCTACCTACTCCTCAAAGGTAAACAGAACCCTGGATTTTCAGTAAAACTATGAAGGAGAAAATAAATCCTTGGAGGAAGGAGTTTTTGTCAAATTTACAAAGCACTAAAACCTACTGGCTTCTCAACTTTTCACCAAATTGCAAACTGCTATGGAGTCCAAGTTTGTTTTGGAAGATGGCCTTTCTTATTTTTAAGACTCAAGAAGGGTTTTCCACACTCTTCTGAAAGAGTATATTAAATTTCTCTTGTAACACTTGGGTACTGTGAGCATCTGTGTTTTTGCTGGTGTGAGTGTTCCCTCCACTAACTCAGATTTCAACCCCTCCCAATCTTAGGAGATGGTTTCATAAGTTGCTATGGCCAAGAAAATTTGTTACTTGGTCGTCAACCTTCTGGTGATGAGCCTTTCCAAATTTAGCTCAACTACTCCTACAATGACAGACACACAGTCTGGTGCTGAGCCCAGACTCAAAGCCTTCTCAGCGTGGTAGAATCTGCCAGACATTGTGCTTCACTGGCATAGGCTTTAAGAGCCAAGAGTTTTTTTTTCTTTCTGTGACATGACAAGACATTGCATTAGGGGTTTGTTTTTTGAGTTTTCCCTTCTAGTCATCAGAGAAATTAAATAAGGATTAGGGAATACATCCTGGATATATGACTTCATTGATAGAGGCAACTCTGATAGGTAAACTTCCCTCTACCAGAGTACATGAGATTCTCCTTTTCTCAATTTATAGTCTTAGAGATTTGTGTAGTCTTGAGAGGTTCAGTATCTTACCCAGGGGCATACTGACATTAGAGGGGGGGACTTGAACCCAAATCTTCTTTACTAAGAAATTGGGTCTATATCCATTATTCACACTTCCCCCTTAAATGTAAATTTAAATATTAAGGGAACATAATTTTAACCAAATAGTTTTTAATTATGGCTTCAGGTTTGGACAAAATCCCCACAATATATCATTCTCTGACCACGAAATGTGATAGGGATTTTACCAAAAAACATATATCAATGGAGAATTTTTTCTTGAAGAAATTATACTTGATTTATCTGCATTTAAATGTCTGAATTTCTCACAGAAAGACTGACAGTTTCTCAGATGAGTGACTCAGTTTTTAATTCCTTATGGACAATAGATACCACAAGTTTTGCAGTTGTATTAGAACGTTTGAAAATGATTCTTTGATTTTACCACCCAATGGCAGTTTCTACCACCCCAATAAAGGAGGGATAACCCCAAGGACAGGATAGCTGGGGAGCAAGGGATGGATACTGTTAACAATACCCAGAGTGGAGATCAAGCATTTAAGAAGGAAGTGGTGGAGGGAGAACAAAGTTAAAATTCCCTGGATGTTTATATTTTGGCACTGCCTTTACTACCTTCCAGTAAAATGGGGGAGCAACTGACCATTTACCCCCCTGACTCATGTCACTTATTTTTCTTTTGGGCTTCTAAATTCTCAAAGAAAAGTAGTAATTGTTGAAAACTACAATTAGGAATAGCATAGAAATTGCAGAAAATAACATTCTGCCTTAAAAAATAAAAAGGTTAGGGGAAAGAAGTAACTGTGTGCTATAGCTTATTATTTTCCTTCTCTTCTCTGTTGATGATCAGTATAGCAGAATTTGGCAACCTCAAATGTAAGTGTTGACAATCCATTATAAAAAACAAAATTTGAAAATGCTTCAGTTGTTGAAAGTTCTTTGTCCAAAACATGGTTCCTTAAGATATTTAATCATAACTGCCGATAGGATCCATTTAACTTCACATTTATAATGCACCTACTGTGTGTTCTTTCAAATAGTTGGTCAAGTTGTGACCTTCTGTAGAAGTTATTTTGCTTTTCTCATTTTATATAATTCTTTACAAAGATGGTCACTTTTGTTCATATGCTGTTTTGTTCATACACTATTCTGCTGTTTTTTGTTCATCTGTCTCAAGATAATTCAGACTGGTGGAATGCTAGTTTGAATTCATCCAAGTGTCTTAATGATAAACTATTTCATTTGTTCTAATTCATTATGTTGTAATAGAGAAGATATAGAAATGGAAAGAAATATATTTGTTTTCATCCAAGAACACATAAATAATTAAATTAGCTGCTAACAGCCTGTTTTTAAGATGACTATGGACAAGTCATCTAAATGTTTCAAAATTATTTCCTCATCTATAAAATGATGTTACTGGATTTGAGGTTTCTGGATGTCCTTTCCACTGCTAATATTCTATGACATTGTGATTGGAGGTCTTTCCTCTTAGACCTGCTGTAATGAATATATCATTCATCTGGCATTAGCAATATCTACATATATAACATTATTGTGCTCTTGCTCTAGAATGTTAAACATGTGCTCTCAAAGTCTTGTTAATACCATTAATGTGCTGACTAAATACTTTCTTAATAGTTAGTGCAAAAATAAACTTGTCCTAGTCAAGGTCAAATGAACAAATTAGTGGATTCTTTGTTAATGAATTTTTACTGGGCTGTAATTATACATGAATATTTATGTTGCTTGTACGTTCTTCTTATTTTCTCTCTTAGATTTAAAACTCCTTGAGGGCAGGGACTATGTCTGTGATCCACAGTAGCACCTTGGTAGTGACTGTATACTTATATCATACTCAGGATATATTTATTGATTGTCTTGGTAATTGAATCCATTATGCCAATTAGAGTTTTTTTAAATTAAATTTTAAGTTAATTACTACCATGTGTTTATTTGAAATGGCTAAGGTGGCCAAAATGACCAGACCGATTGTCTCACAGTCCAATTATTCTGGCTGTCTAGACATAGTCATTGACCAACTGACTGAGATGAATGCAGTCAGAAGAGTGGATGGGAAATTGCCACCCAGCTTGGCTCAGGAGGTGGTAGTTGCAGTGCTTACACACTGATGAAGGCCATTTATCTGCTTAGTTTCCCTCCACCTCTTAAAACACTCACAGTCCTACTTGGTCCCAGAAAAGTGGTGCAGCTGCTTTCTGAGTCCTTTCTTCCATCCTACCCCTCTTTCCCCCCTTCCCCAATCAGCTGTTCACTGGAGAACTGGATTGATGTCTGCTTTCTGATGGACAGATGATCCATAGCAGGGAGTGGAGGAGGAGCTGCTGAGCAGCTGTGGGGTTATTGGAGCTCTGGGTTGGGGCTTATATTGGCTTTATTCCACAGCCGGGATGGAGGTAGAGAAAGCTTATCTTCAAGCCAGATAGGAGGAGAGAGAGATGCTGATAATATTTTCATGGAACAGCCCTGAAATGCTATATCCACAGAGGCAAACAGAAGTGTAGTAAATACTTTCGTACCTGATACAATGCAACTCTGGCTCATCTATCGTGACTCTTAGTAATTGCGTGAGTAGGCTGAGGCTACCATTCTGGATTCCTTCACCGTTATTGTGCTAACTAAGAAATACTCTTCCCTCTGACATCCTGGCCTGTGTGAGGCATTTCACTCATATTCAAAGCATTTTAGGGGATGACCAGTAAACAAAACAAACCTCTGACATTGATTGTAGGTGTCTATAGTATGGAAATGATGTGAGAAGTGGAATTCTATGAAAGGGTAACATGAAGCAGCTTTGGACTGATCCATAGCCCTGCTGGGGATAAATGAGGAGTGAAAGGTTTCATTTCATTCTGGGTCTAGAGTAGAGAATTAATGGAAAAGACAGTTGAAGAAAAAGCTAGGAAAAAGAGAAGACTTTATAGAAGATGGGAAATAGATTCATACAAAATTGAGGGATAAAGTAATGTGACTGTAATGTCCATGTTAGAACAATAGGAATTAGAATTACATTAGGGATGGAAAAAGCACGAGCAAGGCAACCCCTCTGAATACCAGGTTTCTCGTCTTTAAAATGGGGATAGCAATAGCACCTGCCTCCTACAACACCCGAATCAGTAGGTAAAGTGCTGGGTCTGGAGTCAGGAAGGGATCTAAGTTCAACTCCGACCTGAGATTCTGACTGTGTGACCTTGGGCAATTTATTTAAACCTATCTTCCTCAATTTTCTCAACTATAAAATGGGGATGATAACAGCACCTACCAGCTAAGATTGTTGTGTGGATAGAGCGAGGTATTTGTCAAACACTTGGCGCATAGTAGGTGCTTAATAAATGCCCGTTCCTTTCTCTTTACCTCCCTTTGTCGAGATCTGCAAGTTTAGCTTCCATATTATATTGTCATTAGCTGAAGAATTCCAGGATGTCATTTTTTAAAAAAATAAGATTCCCATTGTATCCTTTTTTCAGTTCTGTTAGGTTCCGCTGTGTTATTGAAATGCTGCGTAGGACCTTAATTTTGAACTCCATATATAATGGTGTGTGTTGGGTTTTATATATATATATATATATATATCTGTGTGTGTGTATATGTGTGTATATATATATGTGTGTGTGTATATATATATATACATACATATATATACATATATATATATACATATATATATATATATATATATGTATATATATATATATATATATGGGGAAATCATATTGCAAGCACTGCAATTGGTGAAACAGTCAAGTAAAAAGTGATAACATTTCCAACAATGCAGCGTCCCTGAATATTTTAAACAGGTGATCCAAAGCCTTTCATGCACAGTGTTGCAGAAAATGAAGAGACCATCACAATGATTTTCAAGGCTGCTGCCAATGAATTAAAGTATAAGTGCCTCACACTGCAGATGTATCAAGCCATTTCTTAAACCTTCGCTATGTAAAAGGAATGGGAATTGTTGGCAATGGCTGGATTTTCAGGGAAGCAGTATGATGCTCTAGAAGCAGGAAAGCTATTTAAACTGGATGTAATACCTTATCAAGAAAATAGCGAGTATCATAACACCATTCTCCGAGGGACTCAGACATTTTGAGATGTTTTTATAAGTAGGAAGGAGTAGAAATAAATAGATAATTTAAGTACCAGAATATACTAGCCCTTATGGTATTGCTCAAGTCTGATTGAGAATCAACTTTCTATTTTTTTGAGAGCTCAAAATGAAGATCTGAGCTATTTCTCACTTTCTCATCTCGCCATATTCCCACTTTTGGAATCAGATTGCCTCATAAGACAATGAAGCATTTATTGGGTTATAAGATCTGAAAAAGAGGGGATTTCCTTCAGTCAGGGACTTTTTTTTTTTTTTGCTGAGGTGATCCCTTATGTAGGAAAGGTGTTCTGGCTGCCTCCCTCTACCTCTGTCCCTGCCTTGCCTTCTTCCTGTCTCTGTGTATTTTTCACTCAACTAGATTTATGCTAAAACACATGGATTTGGAGAGTTTGAAGATATGGGGCATCTACCAATACTCAGACAAAGAAGCATTTATTAAGTGCCTCTTGGGTACAGGCACTGTGCCATGTACCAGGGTTATGAAGTCAATCAATGAAACAAACTCTACTTGCCAAGAAATATACCTTCAGACAGAACCTCAGAGGCATGGGACAATCAACTGAATTTTTAAAAACCTCAACAGAGCATATTCCAAACTCTCATACTTCAGTGTCTTAACTCATCGCCAAGAAATTCCTACTTATATCTAACCTAAGTGTTTCATATTAGTATCTAATCCTTTTTTCTTTTGTTCTGTTCTCATTGGAGATGGAGAACAGCTGGTCACTGGAATAACCGATCAAATACTTTGAGAATGTTATTAAATCATCCATCAATCTTCCCTTCACCAGGCAAGATAATCCCAGTTCCTTTAATCTTTCCCCATAGATATTACTTTACAATCCTTTAATCATCTTTGCAGCTCTTCTCCACCTTAATAAAGTTAAGTTTGTACATTAAAAATTGGGTACAGGTTTCAAAATAATGTGGTCTTTTTTTGAATAAAGAACAATTATGTGGTCCTACTGAGGTTTTTATTTTTTTGGCAGACTTACAGCTGTACCCATTGCCTCCTTTCAGCCAAGAGACCAAACTAGTTTGTAAATTTCCTTTCCAACCTTCGCTATGTAAATCAGAAAATGATTTCTTCAACTCAAAGAAAGGGTATGCATGTTCATGAGATGACTGAGATATGAAGGCTTAACCATAAGGTGTTTCTCTCCCCATTTTCCCTCCGTTCACAGTCAAGTATACTCTTATTTCACACAGCGAATGAGAATTTCCTAGAATTCCTGTAACTAGAAAGCAAACAACCAATCCTTTGACATTTGATGGTTAGCCTAGAGAAAAGACCTTGAAATTTTAAGATTCTCTATCTCAAGAACCTTCTTCCCTCAAAAAAGATATCCAGCTAAATTTTCTAGGTGACCATGAAATTTACAGAGTAAATTGTTATTGAATAAAGAGCATTTCTTGGACTTTAGAGATGTATGTTGGGGCAGCCAGGTGGCATAATGGTTAGAGTGCTAGACTTGGAATTAGGAAGACTCATCTTCATGAGTTCAAATCTGGTCCCAAATTCTTACTAGTTGTGTGAAAGTCACTTAACCCTATTTGTCTCCTTTCCCTATCCATAAAATGAGCTGGAGAAGGAAATAGTGAACTACTTCCATATCTTTGCCAAGAAAACTCCAAATGACATCATGGAGAGTTGACCGCAACTGAAAAACGACTGAACTCTAGCAGGAGTTGTATGTTAGGTGTTGCTGTTGTTTTAACAAATAACTTTACCAGAATAGAAAAGCATTCCTCTCTATTCACATATTTAGGGCTAAAGTAATGTATACTTTACTTACTTCATTATCAGTTTTACATTTTTGCATGTGTTAAGGAATGGGGAATCTATCAAACACACTGTATGACTTCAATTCCATAGGGATTGCTTTGTCAGGTTTAAATTCATTCTTATGAGCAGTCACATTGGCTAATCTCCAAAACTGCAAAATGGCCATTCTTAACTGGACCTCTACTTCCCAATCCCTCAACTCCTAGAAAGCCTGATAGATTGTGTGTTGAGGGCTACATTTATTGCTGTGAGTGCAAGGGAATATATATGGATTAAAGACTTTCATCATTCTTCATTTAGTGCTTGCTTTAGATTTTTTTAAAGACCTTCTAAAGAAGAAATTTTGACCTTCTAAAGAAGAAAATTTGTAAAATGAGGGGGTTGGAAAAGATGGGTTGGAAGATCCTTTCCCACTCTCAATCTGCGTTCCTATGAACTCTAAGAATGACTATCAAAAACAACTCTTTGCTAACCGTGGTACAAAACTGATTAAGTATGGGGTTCTTGGGCTGTTCATACACAGGAAAACTGGTGCTTTGGATTACAAACCTATCAAAGAAAATTGGTATTCTACTTAATAAGGAAGGAGTCTGGACATGGGTGTCACAGTTATAGCATGTGCTGTATCGGAGAGGAAAAGTAAAGCAGCCATTAATATTCCAAACCTAGGGCTCTTTGTCCCTGTCTTGAGACTCACTATAGACCTGAGACTACTCAAGGGCAAAAGATGGGAAGAAAGAAAAGTCTGAATTTGAAATGGTGACTTTCCATCAAACTTTCATTTTTAGTTTGAGTGCCAGAGAAACATATTATAATTGCAATAAAAAAGACTTATGCACATGTCAGGGACCTGTACAGATGAATTAAGGTCATGGAGGTACTTGTCTGGACTGAGCTGAGGGTTACTAGGGTTCCCCCAACTCTACTTCAGCAAAAATTTTGAATGTTTCCTGTGTTGTAAATTAGGAAATACTTCTTTTTAATTGAGGCCATCTGGAAGCTCAAAAGGACTTGGGGACTGAAAGAACATAGAGGTGAAAACTGGTGTATGGGTGTGTGGGGTGGGTGGGGTGGGATTTAAGCCATGTGGTTCCTTGGCAAAATACTTTCTTGTTAGGTGTATATGTTTAATGGGCTTGAGTTAGTACATGACCTGTTTCCTCTAAAGTTCTCACAAGTGACTAGATAGGTGATTTCATTACATAAAATTCTGTAGTTATGTGGATGACCAGACCACCCTCATTGAGCTATGGATAGCTTAAACATTTTGAGCAATGCCTATTGATAAAACAACAAATAGTAAAGCATAAATAAAACAAGATTACCTTTGTAAGAACCCTAGTCAAGATTGCACTTATTTTTATCCTTTTAGGGTTGAGAAAAAGAAAATGAAAGTGAAGATACTGACACTGTAGAAAACACAAACAATATAAATCACATTTGGGGAAGCTTGGGATAGTTAGAAGGGAATGCAGTGCATGTTGATGAGACAAGAGTGAGAACTTCTGAACATCATAAAGAGAATTCAGTAGGTCAGTGGAACTATCCCAGTCATTCTTAGATTTGCCCTTTCCACCCCAGTCCAATTCTTCTAAAGCCAAAGACTTGAGCAATGAGAATTTTGAATATCCAAATACTATTTCCATTCTTTTTTTTACTCACGAAAAATGATGAAAAATTAAAAACTTTCACCCTGCAATGTGAAGGAAGGTTACTTCAGAATGGAAACTTGAAAACATTTTATTATATATATGTATATATATATATATAAAACATGTATTCTGGGTCTACATACATACATATATATGTATGTGTATACACACACACATATTTGAATGTAAGTCCCTTTTGTTTTTGTATCTCTAGCACTTAGCATGATGCCTGGCTCTAGCTGGTTGATCAACAGGAATAGTTTATTAGCTATATATTATGCATATGTCAATTTTAGTATTGTCTTCCCTTGTGTTAGTTAAATTTCCATTTTCTCCAATATTTTAACTGAGTTTTCAAATAATTAAGTTCCTTTCATTTTCTCATTTTTGTTTTGAGGAGTTGGTTGTTGTTTGGCTCATGTTAACTGCTTATAGAGGAAGAAATGAGAAGGGACATTTTCTGATGTTTCCAGTGAAATACTTCCATCTGTGTATGTGTGTATATGTATGCATATATACAAATGTGCATGCATGCATATACAGACATACATATATATTCATATGGCAGGAAAATAGTAGTAGATATTTGTCAGTTTTGACTTTACACAGGTCATAGGAAATCCAATTGTTTAGTCACCTTTCTCATTTTATCTGTCTATATTTTTTGTGTACGTAGTTGTTGGCATGGTTGGTTTCCACATTAGACTGTGAACTTGAATGGCAGGGTTTTCCCCTCCTTTCCTTTGTGTTCCCAACACTTATCATGGTGCTTGACACATAGTAGTCAATAAATGCTTTTTGACGAACTGTTCCCTCATAAAATTTACATGAGGAAGCCAATCAAGTGAATCCTAATTTCTCTCCATCTTTTTAGCAGTGGTGTCCATAGGCTGTCCTCAGAAATGAGAGCCTTTGTTTATCTTAATTCATAGATGGTTTTTTTCTTCTTTTCTACTTCATTCATTTATCTGATCAAGGAAAGCACAGACTACCAGGCTCATTATCCTTTTTTTTTTTTTAAAGAAAATATCCCATTACAAATGTTTTTATGTCCAACTATCTGGTTACCAATAGAAGAGACCAAGGTATTGTTACATGGATCCCAGGATAATGCTTAACATTTTTAGGGAAACAGTACACATGGTAAATTCTGTCTTCCTCACACGGCTGTTACAGATCATGCTCATTCAGGTTTGCGTTTGCCAAACTGATAGTATAACTCATCTAGCAGTCTGTTAGACTGATTTCTTTATCAGGCTAGTTTTACAAGATTGTGAAACATTGAAACTGTTCCTCCATGTTCCTCCTGAGGTAATCTATGAAACAGAGTTCCTGGAAATGCTGTCAGTTGTTCTTTTTCTTCTAGAATCTTGGTATTTTTCAGATCATTTAAAATATTGAAACAGAATATTGATAAATACCATGTGAGGATTAAATATATATAAGGAGAAGAATTTCCAGAAGCCATAGCCATCAGTTTTTTTTCCCTTTTTGGGGGGAGGCAGTTTACGTTAGAGATTTTATTAGTGGCAGGAAATAGCTAAGCAAACTTGCTCTTAGAATGAAGATCCACGATTCTTCTGCCAATTAGAGAGTTGCCTAGGGCACTGAAGGGTTAAGTGACTGGACCAAGATTACAAAGCTGGTATGTATTATAGGTGAGAGATTTGAAACCATGTGTCTCTGAATCTATGATCCATTCATTAATGGGATGTATCAAACTTTCCTTCTCTTTCTTTCTTTCTTTCTTCCTTTCTTTCTTTCTCTGTCTCCATCTCCAGTGAAACATTAGGAAGACACCAATCAAAATCAGTTTTAGAAAAATGAGGCGTTGTCTGGATAAAGTCAAATGTTGAAATACCTTTGCATGGTTTGGGGCAACATTTTCTTGTTGTCTTTTTCAACATAAACAGCATTCAGTGACCAACTCTGTTTTGCTCCAGCTCCTTACTTAGACTGAATATGATTTATTCATTTCCTGCAGTGCTGAATGGAGAAAATGGCCATTTGTGGTTGTACTCGTGACTTTTATGGGAGCTTTTAAGAATGAACTGGAGAAGTTACAGGTGTATGGGGAATGCCGTTGGGTTTCATCCAGTTCAGAGTTAATGGTCTCTACCAGGTTCTGTTGCCTCCAATGCTTGGCAGGTCAGAAAATACAGAAGAGCCCTTGTTGAGAGAAAAAGTTCTATAGTCCAGAGATCTGTTTTACTTTAGGCAACAAAGGTACTCCTAAAGATTCGTGTGTAAATCAAATATTTGTAAATCAAGTTCTATTTAAAATGCAATATAAGAATTTTTCTTGTAAAGGAATACTGTGATGAATTATTTTATGAGTGAAAAGTCCATTTATAAAATGAATTATCATCTTTAATTCATCTTTTCTCATATATCCAAGTTTTCATTTGTTGAGAATGTTTTATTTTTTTTTTTACTACACATCTGTATTAACATAGACAAAAAAGTATGACACACCAGCTTTTTGCAACACACTGAAAACAGAATGATTCATTCATTGATTCAGTGGTTATTTATCAAGTGCTATTATGCCCAAGACAATGGTCTAGGTTCTTTTTTGGGTAGGGAACAGAGAAGTCAAAGGAGTGATCCCTGTCAACGTGGAATTTATAATCTTGGTGGTAAGACAAGATACAAGATAACTACAATGCAAGGTACTACTGATCTAATGGATAGAGAGCACACCTTGGAATCAGAAAGAACTGAGTTCAAGGACTACCACCTATAGAAATAATAGAATTATAATGTAATATGAGGCCATCAAGTCACTTTCTTCTTTTTGCCTTAGGCAACTCTCCAAAATTAATTGTTGAGCAAGTGCTGATCTGCACTGGTAGAAGAATTTCCTCATTGGAAGCCACCTTTCCAGTTCAGTTGTTTTCAGTTGTGTCTAATTTTTTGTGATCCCATTTGAATTTTTCTTGGCAAAGACCCAATTAAATTAAAATTTAAGGGCACAATTTCAAGTACTATTCAGAATATGATTATTTTTGAGAAAGTTACCTTCTTAAAAACACTAGCTTCTGCCACTGAAAGTTATTTAATTTTTCAGGATTGGTCATTACAGGGAAATAGTTTTTCCAGAGTCCATAGCATGACTTAGACTTAACAGGTAAGTAGATGAAATTGTTATGATATACAGGAATACTTATAGTGAGCAATATGACATAATTAGCTAGAGACAGAACAAATAGATCTTTAAGCAAAGTTGTAACAATAGTTGTGACTTGGTTTGGGGGGATATTTGCACAGTTCAGGGTGCTGGGACCCCAAAATGGAAGATTACGAGGCAAAGTTGCCTGGAATGAATTCACACATTCAACCTGTCTTTCAGTCAAGTGGCAAAGTTTATTGTGATGCCAATAGAAACAAGCAAGGCTTCTTAGGAGTGATGTTAATGCTTATATGTAAAAGGGACAGTGAGAGAATGCCAAGTATGCTTAATTAGGTGATGCAGGGTGGGATTAGGGAGTGCTCAACATATGCAAGTAGTCTGGGTGCTGAGTTGCTGGAATGTATGGGAAACCGAGAGATAACTCTGTTGAGGGGACAAGATAGAAGCATTGTCAGAGCCTCGTCCTTGGGCAAGTACCAGAGTCAGGATCCTTGGGCAAGCCCCTGAGATAGCTTTTGTTTGAGGAATTACAGGGTCCACTCTGTGCTTGTAATAAGGAGAGAATTTTCTCATTGAGCAGGGTTTGCTGGGATTCTGGGTTGCTTCCAGATGCATGATCTTAGGACTTTTGGGGTCCAGGTCCGTCCACCCCATCAGTTGTAATAAGTCACTGTTGATATTCACTTAACCTGACTGAGAAGCCCAAGAATTATGGGGATAGGTTAATATGGCTGGAGAGATTCAAATTGAAAATTGTGTTTATACACATTGAAAAGATGTAGCATTAATTAAATTAAATAAAAATTAAATTTCAATATTATAGAAATGGGACAGTGAAGTTTAAAAGGCATATCTGATTCCCCTGACTGAGTTAGCTATTTGATTTGCTTTAATACCTTGTCTGGATTTCTCTTTTGCCTCTAACATGTTCTAGGTTGTATTTCTCATTTGTGGATGTGATTAGTATCTATCATATTATAAGTTCTTTAAGTCCAGCAGCTATTATTTTTACTCTCTTTGTACCTCCACATACAAAAGGGGCAGATAGGCAACACAGTAGATAGAACACTGGACTTGGAATCAGGAAGACTCATTTTAATGAATTCAAATCTAGCCTCAGACATTGGCTGTGTCACCCTGAGTAAGTCACTTAACTTTGCCTCAGTTTCCTCATCTGTAAGATGAACTGGAGAAGGAAATGGCAAATCTTTCCAATATCTTTGCTGCAAAAACCCCATATGGGGTCATCAAGAGTTGGACATGACTGAAACAGCTCAATAGCAGCAGCCCAAGATTAGCACTGTGCCTTGAATGGTATTGGGATTAGATTTGTGATTTCTTTGGAATAAGGAACCCCAAATAAGAAAACTCCTTCTACCAAAGCAGTTTGGTACTTATTCTGTAACTTATTCTTAGTTGTTTGGGGATACTGAGAGTTTGAGTGACTTGGCGAGGGTCGTGCAACCAGTATTAGTCACGAACTGGAACTTGAACCCAGAACTTTCTGATTTCCAGAACAGCACTCTATCTAAGAGGACTGATGACATTATGAAGACAATGTCTTGACTTGCAGGTGAATTGGAGCAGAGCTTCACAAAGTCATCAGTCTCACTCCTCCAGAGTGAGACTGGAGCACTGGAGTCCAGTGCTAAGACAAAGGCCAAGATAGCTGATGATGGCCCAGGACTCAGTGGATGACCTGGCTTTTCTAAATTGAAATCTTCCCAGGTCTCTCTCTCTCTTCACCAGGCCACACTACCTCTTTCCTTGTTCAAAACAAATGCTAAATAAGAACCTCTTAAATTAATTGAAATGGTATAAGTATAAAGCTTGCTCATTTTAAGATGGTTTGATTGTCTTAGCCCTATCAATATTCTGAGTCTATCACCTCTCTATCAGGAGGTAGGTAGCATGTTTCATCATGAGTCTTCTGGATCTGTCATTGTCCATTCACATGTAGCTCTGTACTTTTACTCATAGGATTATTGAGAATAGAAAGAGATCTTTAAGGCCATCTAGTCAAATTACTTTATTTTAAAGATGGGCAAATTCAGACTCAGAGGAATTTGAATCTGAAGTAACTTCCCCAAGGTCATACAGGGAGTATGTGGCAATTTATATACAATGGGTCAATTTCGAGTGTGTCAGGCAGGTTCCAGTCAAGCATCCCTATATACTCTTTCTTCCTCCTGTACCTCCCCTGACTACATGGTTGGTGAAGCTATGAATTCCTTTACCCAAAGATAGAGCCCTTCACCCGACAATGAAGTGCAAAGTTTAGAAAGATAATTTCCATGCTTGGGTGATTGCAGTTTCATCAGCTGGTATATATTCCCTCTATGATTCAGTAAATGGACATTTTCCTAAAGCCAAAAAATAGAAACACACTAAGCAGGAGATGAGATTCTTACAACATAGCTATGCTAGTTCATAGACTGCAGACATGTAGTTTATTGCCAGTATGTACTCTTTGGAAAAGTAACATATTGGCTTAACATCACAATATAAAAATGATTGATTTCAGATCCCTTCTGTGAATGCATTTGAAAAGGGAGGAGTCCCAGAGAGGAGGAAAAAAACCCACAAAAGAGAGACTGGAGACATTAAAGATAAACTTTACTTATATTCCAGTTTTGTCAAGGGCTTTCAGGTTCTTTTAGCTTTTGAATTTATAGTTACAGGTGAAAAGCAGTTATATTAGCTTAAGCCTGAGAAATATTTGCATTTTTCTAAGTTTACTTCTTTTTTCAAGTTGAGTCAACAAAAATTTATTAAGTACCTACTATGTACTTGGCTCTGTGCTAAGCACAGAGGATGCAAAGGAAGGTAAAAAAACCAAACCAATCCCTGCTTAGGATACTCAATTTCTAATGGAGACAACATGCAAAATATGTGATGTGGTGGAGAAGGGAATTAGCATCTATGAAGTGCCTACTATGTGTCAGTCACAATATTAAGCACACAGTTATTTAATTTTCACCACAACCAATTCTGGGAGGTAGATGCTATTTTCATCTCCATTTTACAATTGAGGAAACTGAGGTTAAGCGACTTGTCCTAATCACATTTCTAGTAAGTGTTTGAGGCTGAATTTGAACTCAAATCTTCTGGTCTAGCCCTCTATCCATTGTACTATCAGCATAAATTGGAAATAACTCAGAGGGAAACTGATCCCATTGAGGGAACCAGGAAAGATGTCTTGCAGAAGGTGAGATTTGAAAGAAGCTAAGGAAACCAGGAAGAGAAGAGGAAGGAGAACATGAGCAATAGGCAAGGAAAAGGCTTGGAGTCTAGACATGTAGTATCATGTGTGAGGACCAACAAGGAGGCTAGTGTTGTTGGAGTTGAAAGAGTTAAAAAACCTATTTTTTTCCAAATTCTTTTTCATCTATTTAAAAGGCAAAAAAGTTAAATAGATGCAAATTCTTTGAGAGCAGGGACTGCTTTGTGTTTGTATGCCTGTCATCTAGCATAATACCTGGCACATAGGAGATGCTTAATAAATGCTTTTTGAATTGAAAAGTAATTGCATTTTTTACTCGGCCTTTCAGAAATGGGATTCTAGGCAATCAGCTGGCCATTGTGTGTGTGTGTGTGTGTGTGTGTGTGTGTGTGTGTGTGATGTTCTTAAGGGACTAGAAGACATAGGAGTGGAATATACTAGATCAGGTTGTAGAATTTATTACCAAAAGGGATCTTAGAGCACATTGAAATACTCACATTATAGGTGAGGAAACTGAGGCACAGAGGTTATCTGATTTTATTAAATTGGTTGCAAGCAGCAGAACTGGAAATTGAAGCCAGGTCTTCTGACTGCACAACTGATGCTTTTCCCACTGAGCCAAAATGCCTTTGTCATTAGAAATGTTTGTGGTACCACAGTAGCTGTCAAGATGGGGACCTTGCCACAATTACATGGGTAACTGAGGAATTGTTGCTGAGAAACACAGAGGTATTCTGTAGTTGTGATGGGGAGACAGGATATTCAGCGAGTATTTAGTAGAATAGAGTTAAAAAAAATTTTTTTGTGGAGAACTCACACAAGACAAGTGCTCCCATGGAAGTCAGGAGAAGTGATACAAGGACACTCTCAAGATCTCTCTAAAGAACTTTGGAATCGATTGTGAGACATGGGAGATTGCCCAGTATGGTCTCACATCAGAGAAGGTGCTGTGTGCTCTATGAGCAAAGCAGAATTGTAGTTGCTCAAAAGAAATGTGAGATATGCAAATTTAGAGCCATCTCCTCTCCAAATGTTCTTATGGTCTATTTGTGCCCAAACTGTGGTAGAGCCTTCATACTGTTCTGATCAGCCACAGTTGGACCCAACATAGTGATTTTAATTTGATCCTCTTTGAGAAGGAAGAAAAACAGCCAGCCAACCAACTAGCAGAATGTGAAATTCATGAAGCCAATGTATTCTTTGGCGTCTAGGAATATAGATCTGAGTGATTAAAAACTCAGGTTACTCCAGCATACTTACCAAAAAAAAGTCATGATACTTAAATACTGAGCTAAGGTCAGATAATACATTGATCAGTCATCCTGTACAATAAAATGACCTCATAAAATGGATCAGCATCACCTGTCTCCTGCCATTTTAAAATGAATCAATTAAAATGTATTTCACAAAGATCACACAATCAGCAAGCATCCTGGCTTAGTTTATTTAATTTTCAATTACTGTCACTTCCATGGTTAGTCAATCAGATTCTTCCTTAATATAGGCAGTTGTGTACACATTACAAATACTCTCTTTCTAGTTTATTCTCCAAGGAAAAGGTGAAACAATATCTACACTGCTTACTTCTGAAAGTTCTGAATTAGTTGAATCAGAATGAATAGGGCTGTCAATTTTATATGTGAAGAATTGAAAATGTAATTCAGAAAAAGATAGGGATGGGAGTAGAAAAATGAGAATATAGATTATGAAAAGTCTCTAATTGAAATTCTGACAGTAGTGATAACATGTGGCCCAGTGGAAAGGGCACCCTTTCTGAAGACAGAGGACCTGACTTTGAATTTTGCTTCTGATTCATATTGCCTGTGTGACTTCAGCAAGGCATAAAACTTAGTCTCATTTCTTTCATCTATAAAATGAAGAAATTACACCAAATGGTCTCTGAGGTTCCCTCTCACTGTAGATCAATAATACTAGGTGTGTTTAAATAATTTAATTTATATATTTATTATATAAATTTATATATTGTATTTATATTTATATAAATTGTATTTATATAAATTTATATAATTTATATTTAAAAATTGTAGCAATCATATCAGGCAACTAAGTGGCACAGTGTATAGAGTGTCCAGCCTGGAATCAGGAAGACTCATCTTCCTGAGCTTAAATCTGGCCTCAGACAAGTTACTTAACCCTGTTTGCCTCACTTTCCCCACCTGTAAGATGAGCTGGAAAAAGAAATGGCAAACCATTGCAGTATATTTGCTAAGAAAACCACAAATGGAGTCATGAAGAGTTGGACATGACTGAAACGACTATATAACAAAAACAACAAAATAATAGTCTTCCTATTGTCAACTCAAGCCTTTGTTAAGAACCTCCATGTGTTAAATACTGTGAGAAGCAGGTTACAAAGAAATGCTGTTCATTTATTTTAATGATGAGTTAGTTGTACAAATATAAATTTACCAAAGGAAAAAATATATTGACTTCCCTAGGAATCTCTATCAGACAGGTGAAAATTACCCTTTGGAAAGGAAGAGGCAAAGGTGAAGTTTGGGGGGTCTTAAGGAATGGCCAATTGATGGTGTTCTCTGGATTTCCTCTTTTTCACTGTATTTAGCAATTATTTTAAATGGGACTTTGAAATTTTAGAAGAGGATCTTGATGGATATCATCAAACATTCTTGAACTGTTTTTGGAACATTCTTTTCCTGGAGCGGAAGTGCCAGCTGTTCCTCTGTCTTAGTCTAGTTAACACTGTTTCTGTTGATGCTTTTAAGATGGTGTGTACAGTAAATGAGGATCTGAGGCATCAATCCAGTTGCAACTATTTTAAGTGTGCAAAATGAGATGCTGATTTATAATTCATGGCTCTTCATTCTTTGAATGTCCTTGGTTGTAGACTTTATGGTTTTGCATTTCTCAGTTAGTCAATAGGCTTTCATTAAAGCATTTACTATATGCCAGGCGCTGTCCCTTTCTCAGAAGGAACTCTCGGGATGTTTGTCATCAAATAATTGGTCTTTTTAAAGAATGGGCAGCTAGTTAGGTGGCACAGTAGATAGAGGACAGGGCCTGAAGTCAGGGAGACTCATCTTTCTGAGTTCAAATCTGGCCTCAGATACTTACTAGCTGTGTGACCCTGGACAAGTCACTTAACCCTGTTTACCTCAGTTTCCTCATGTGTCAAATGATCTGGAGAAGGAAATGGCAAGCAACTCCAGTGTCTTTGCTGAGAGAACCCTAAATGGGTTCGCAAAAAGTTGGATAGGACTGAAAACAACTTAACAACAAAAATAATAACATTTAAAACTATAGAAGTGGAAAGAACCTACCTCTACATCAGGAAAAGGGAAACCCAGTCTATTTCCCAACATTGTACAATAGATATTTATTATTTAATTAAGCTACTCTCATGACTTTTCTGATCAATGGGTTACCTGTGTAATGGGGTAGCTGGCTAAACAATACAGTCCAATAGTTTTTAAAACAATTTATTTAGTTTACGCTTTCAGTTTTCAACAATCACTTCCATAAGCTTAAAATTTTCTCCCTCTCTCTCTCCCCTCTCCCCAAGATAGCATGCAATCCTATATGGGTTCTACACATACATTCTCATTAAACACATTTTCACATTAATCATGTTGCATAGAAGAATTAAAACAAATGGGAGAAACCATGAGAAAAACTAAACTTTTTCAAGTAAAGTTCACAGTAAATGCCACTACAGAAAATTTTGTTCACAAATCCATTAAGTATTCATGTCTTGAGAGATGTTGAACAAAGAGAGATTGATATATGCTTGTCAAAGACAGGGTATTTCCATCTCTGTCATGGATCTTGCCCTATTTGAGGTCTAAGAATATGGAATTTTCTATGTGGTGATATTCATATATACTTATTTTATAGATGACATCATAGCAATCGAATTGAATCCTGAAACACAACAAAGTCTTCTTAGACACATTTATAGTAATGCAAAAATTAGTGGTCTAACCATCCATATCAGGGAAAATAAGTGGATGAAAAATGAATATTGCTTAGATGACTACATACAGCTGCATAGGAAGTTGGTTAATCCATTAATAAATATATCTTGTTCAAGTATAAAAAGTGAATAAAGAGTTAGATTTGAAATTGAAGATGAGGTCTAAATCATGTTGGATTTCATTTGGGAAATTTTACAAATGTATAATTCTAGGTGATCTCAAACTATTAACTCCCATAAAAAGCATACTGATTTAACATGCTTCTGTTGTGCAATGTGGGTACGAATCATGGAACAACACACCTCATCTGAAGTAAAATTATTAAAAACTCAAACAGTAATGGAAAGATATAAGGTAGGTATGGTACGCACAGGTTAGTAAGTACAACTTTCTTATGAGAAGTGACGTCAAGGATATTACTGAGCATAGGTGTGGCTGAACAAGAGTATGACAGAATGAGCAACCATGGATGTTTGGTGATTTAAATCATTTGGAAGGAGTGCCATCACAAATGAAGCCACAGAGTATTGGCATGTTGGATAGTAAAAGTGAAGATAAAGTGGAAAGAACTGGAGACCAGAGTACAGCACTGCAAGGCTCTAAATGAACCAGAAGAAAAACTGTGACATGTTGAGTAGATTTCCTTGGTGGATTTCTGAAAAACATGGAAAATGTCATAGGATGAGTCCTCAATAGTATAGAGCCCAGCACCAGTGAAATCATGCATCTATTAGAGCAAAGGATATCTTAGAGTTAAATTTGTCACACATTGTAGTCTATGACTCTGCTTGTAGTATGGTTTTAATTTTGCAGACAATTTCCACACAATCAAATGTAGCAGTATGCCATGATTATATTCAGCCATTTTTTAGTTGTCATGATTAATTTCCATGTTAGCCTTTTGGTTTGAACCTTTAGTTTTCCATTTCTTTTGGCATCAAAACCTATTAACTGGATCATTTCAACTCTAGTTTCGTGCTACTGTTTGTTTTTTAAAACAATCTGGCTGTTTCAATAGACTTCTTCCTCTTTTTTAATTGTTTCGATTAAATTCTCATGGACTGAGGCACTCTGGGTTGTTTTCCTGACACTGGTATTCACACTTAACTTTCTGACGATTTAGACTGCTTTGACTGGTAGTGTGCCTAAAAATACTGCACAGTTTGGTAAACTTTATATCTTCAGGACATGCAGATCCTACACTGTGAAATTCACATGCTTAGTTGAATGCTCAATCAGAATTTGTTAGCAAAATGTAACAACTGTTGATTGTCATCAATCAGGAGAGCAATAAATTATAGGAAGTGTTACAAATAAAACTATTTATGGTGCAATAAAGTGTTTTATTGTAACATTACATCACTCTGAAATGGGACATTAGAGAAATGTAATCTGTGTCAAGGTTAAAAATAGGGAGGAAAAAAAAGTAAATGTTGGAGAAAACCAGTACTTCCTGGATGCTGAGGGTAGGGTCACAAGCAAATGTCTCAGAAGAAACCAGGAAGATCTTTCAACTCTCACTGCTTAGAAATCCTTCTCCTAACCGCCCCCCACCCCCACATTTTTTTAAGAGGAAGAAAACCACAATTTTAAAGCTGCTTCATGTTTTCACCAGATGTCTCCCCTGAGACTTCCCCATAGGTATTAAAATGTCTCTTTCACATTTTTGTTCATTCTCACTTCTAAACTCACTACTTCTTTAGTCCTATACTATAAATTACCATGTAATTGTACCAAATGACATTTTGTCAGGCAGCCACTCGGGCAAAGGAAAGGGATTTAAGAAAAAAAAAGGAATGATGTAATCAATATTAAAGAAAGCTATTCATAAACTAATGGAGGGGTGGAGGGAAAAGGAGACTAGTAACCTAGTCTCAAATCTCACTTAAGAAAGTGAATTATAAGGAAATCTTTAACAGTGCACTCCAATGTGTTTTCCTGAGTTTATTTGAATTTGTTTGGAGCTTGTCCCCTAAGGAAGATGGGGCCCCAGTGAAAAGAAAATTCAGGCACTGGTTTGGGATGTTTGTATGTTATAGAAAAAACCTTAATGGATATAATTTCTCTGGATTCTAACTGGTTAAAGCTAGGGCCCAATCTTGGAGATCCAGATCAAATTCCATTGAACATTATCATTTAAGTAAATTCTGAAGGAAATTGTCTGATACTTTTAATTACCTATCTCAACTTTTAGCATTTTCCTGTGAGTATATTGATTTAAGAAAATAAATGGATTGAATAAAGTTCTTCTGGAACTCTTTTAGTTCTTAATAATCATCATGTTATTTTTAGTAACCCATAGCACACATCCATTTCACTGAAAGCTTGCTAGATGATATAGGTAGAGAACTGAACCTGGAGTCAGGAAGACCTGAGTTCAAATCTAGCCTCAGACACTAGTTATGTGACCCTGGGCAGGTCACTTAACCTCTTTGTACCTCAACTTCTTCATCTGTAAAATAGAGATGATAATGATAGCTCCTACCTCTGAGGATAGTTTTAAGGATAAAATGAGATATGTATGAAGTGCTTTGCAAACCTTAAAGTGCTTTGTAAATGCTATTGTTATTGTTTCACTCGCTATTGAAAAAACTCTATTATAGTTGGGTAAAATGACAATATAGTTGGGTTAATCAACAAATTTACAGACCCCAAACCCCTATGTCACATGATCTTTTCCAACTTTAAAAGTATGTTCTAATGATTACACAAGAAAATCATTAATATTTTAAAATCACATTTTGTTCTTGCCTGAATGGTATTACTTAACTTGGTCATCTGAGTTATTCACTAGCTAGACTTTTCTCTAAATGACTTTTGGCTGTTTCTAAAAATCAACTTTACCCTCATATTACAAAGACTTACCATTGCTGAGATATTAATAGAATATGCTAGAAGCTTTGCAAGTCATTCCAAAAAAGAAAAGAGGTTTTAAATAAGGGTTTAATATTCTTTCAGGAGTGTATTTGATTCAAATTGGAGACTGTACTCCAAAGAAGGGAGTGAAAGGTGAACTTATAGTGTGGCTTGGGTTGGTTGAATGCTTTAGGAATAAATTTTTAATGGAACACCATTTTTTTTTCTGGCAGATAGTGAAAACTGGAATAAGTGTAATTTCCCAAGGTGACTATTTTGATGCTTATAGTGAAAAAATCTTAGGTTTTAGAGTCAGAGGGCTTGGCATTCAATCCTTGGGTTTGTCTCATGCCACCTGTGTGACCTAGATAAGAGAAATGTCCCTATCTCAGATAGGTCCTCTATAAAAATGAATGAATTGTGATCTGAGAAGGATGCATTGATTATCTCTGCCTTTCTGCACTGGACTGTAAGATTTTTATGTCCTAGTACATGGTCAATTTTTGTAAATGTTCCATGTACCGCTGAGAAAAAGGTATATTCCTTTCTATTCCCA
>CM053774.1:88856454-88919620 GCA_028658325.1 Potorous gilbertii | reverse complement strand
AGCTCCAAAACTGTCACCTTCTGCCTCCCACTGGATTCCGCACCTCCAAACTTTGGTCAGATTCTCCTTTCGGAGGTACCTGAAGGAGTTTGTCCGAGAGCTTAGGTGAGTCGTTGCTCTCACTCCGCCATCTTGGCTCCGCCCCAAAATGAATGAATTGGATGCCATTTCTAACACCTTGCATTCCTAATTCTATGATCCCAGGATTCTATTGATGTGTTAATTATTAGATATTTGTTAAAATATATAAGTATATATTATATCTATGTAGTCATATCTGTTTTGAGTACCTTGTCTAGTCCTCAGCTATATTTTTTAAAAGATGGGACAAATTTATTTGATCAATTTTAGTCACTATTTTCTGGGCACAATGTGTAAAGCATCATGCTTGGTGAAATAGTGATGGATAAGATGCAAACTCTGGCCTCAGGAAACTTACTCACTAATAAACCACTTAAGGTATTTAGAGCAGAAGTTTTCAACCTTTCCACATAAATGGGAACATACAATTATAAGAGCTAGAAGAGGTCCTTCTAAGAGATTATATAACCCAATCTAATGCAATCTCTTCATTTTACAGATGAGAAACTGAGGCCCAGAGAGGTCAGATGATTTTTAGCAGGTTGCACAGGTAATAAGTGGAGGACCTGGAGTTTGAACCCAAATTTTTTTAACCTTTAATGGTAGTAATGTGATTTACAAAAATTGAGAGGCCAGTAGAAAGAGCAAATTCAGTTTTTAGATATTAGCTGAGGTGCTAGTAGAACATTTGGATGGAGATCTCCAATAGGGAGATGGAATCATATTTCTGGAGCTTTGATATGAGGGGCTGGACACTTGGAAATTATTGACGTAATCAATGAAGTCTTGGGAATGGGTGAAATCATGAGGGAGAAAGTGTAGTCAAGAGAGAAGGCAAAGAACAGAAACCTGGGTTATGTCAACATCTCATACATACAAGGAGAAAGAGGAGTTGATAGACGAAAGAGAAAAGGAACAGTCTGATTATGCTATAAGGCAAGGGTGAAATATCACTATATCAAATGCTTGATAAAGACCAAGTAAGATTAAGACTGAGAAAAAGTCACTGGATCAGGAAATGAAGGAGTCACCAGTGTTCTTTGAGAGCAGATTCAGCTGAATAATGGGGACAGAAACCCAACCTTACCACCAATAAAACACGCGAGCAATGAGTTTAGGGCAACTCATAACTTTGGACTCCAGGTTTTGATGTCAGAGATCCATTTGGATCCTTTTGGGACATCTGCATTATATGAAGCTGCTTCATTGCTCTCCAGCTGGAGAAATACTCTTATTTTCTCAAACTGAAGCATTCACAAGTATTTCTAATGTACAATCACCCTTTAAAAAGGAGTCAAAAAATAACAGTTGCATTTTTTGACTTGGTTAGCAGTTCTTTTTAATCCAGAGAGCTGGAAAGCTCAATAAGCTGGATCTCTTTGGTCTATATACATAACCCCATCCAGTGAGTTATTCTCTCATCAGTACACTGACTCATCCAACCAAATTGAAGCAGAGTATGCAACAAACAGTTCAACTTTACCTTCTAGGCAAACAAGGATATCCCATTTTTTACTAATTGAGATTCTGGGTCATCCAATTAGATCTCAGCAACTGCAAAAGCTTTTTTCTTTCTGATTTTCCCTCCCCAAACAGAGGAAGAACACTTTGTAACTTTGGATGAATGTCATTTTTGCCTAAGCTTGGGTTTCAGCTGGTACTATGGCAATCATTCAATAGACTTCAGTGTATTCAGTTAGTCAGGAATTAGTAGTCAAAGCCTGGTCAGATTATGGCTCCTGCTGCTGGTTTCTTTAAACAGTACCACTGAAGCTGGTTTTTGGCAGAATATTCCTTTTCTTAGAGATTCTTCAATCTTCTTACCACACCAATGAGTCACAGCCTAGACCTCTGTCTCCCTAATGACTTAAATTAGAACATAATGGTTCTCAGTGATTTACCCAACAATCCTTGTTCAGGCATTCCTCAATTTCTAAACAATTACACGTTCTTTTCTTTTTTTATTGCTGTTTTTGAAACACTTTGATATAAACAAGATGAGGGTTCACAAAGACCTTCAATTTCAGTCATTAAACAGTTCTTAAAGTAGACCCCCCCCCACCCCCGCCATCTCATTGCCTGTCTTTCAAAACCATGTTCCTTCATATATACATTTTATCAGTTTGTAATAAATTAAAGTTTGTACTTTTTTGACCCTTTTAATCATCAAACTGTTCATATACAAATGAGTTATCACTCTACATCTTTTACAAGGTCATTTAAGCCTTTATGTTTACACCATTCTGTCTTGGACTGCTCAAATTCCATCTGAAAACTGTCTTAACATCCATATTTCAGAAGTTTTTATAATATCAAGTTTCCTATTCTTCTCCTTTCAGGAATCATTCTGTTCATTCATAAAAAAGTTAGTATCTTAAAGGAATATTTACTTGCCTCTTAGAATCTATGACTTCCCATAAAGCTCAGCTCAAGTACTACATTCTACATGAGATCTTTCCTGATTCTCCTTCCCTTCCACCCCCAACTGCTTGGGCTTCCCCACCTAGTAATTACCTTATATATGCATTGTATACATTTATTATAAATGGGTTCCTATTGCTTCCCCTGATAAAATATAAGTTCTTTGAGAGTAGAGACTGCTTTTTTGGGGGGGAATCCTCAGGCCTATTCCAGTACCTATCATATATAGCAGGTGTTTAAAAAATGTTTGTTGGTTGATATTTCAGAAGGCATTCATGTTTCAGACATGGATTACCCTAATCCTCAAAGTTTCTTCTACCTTCATTATTCTCTGATTTTAAAGATGAGGAAATTGAAATCTTAAGAGTTTAACTGGCTTACAGAAGACACAGTTGGGATCACAGAAAAATGTCTTGGAGTGACTTTTCTCCATGGTTAAAAATGGTGGAATATTGAGGGAAGGAAAGGGCTAACAGAGGTCAGCAGGATGCCAATATCTACATCAGCATCATGACATGAACCTTAACTCATTTAAAAACAGGAGTAGAATGACTTTAGCCAGCTATAGTAAAGAATTTCTCCAGTGCCCCAGTGACATTAAACCCTTGATTATAATAGTGAGGAAGTTCACTCAATCACTATCTCCTAGAAATAAGACTTGTTTTCATCTGCCTATGTTGGTTTATATGTAATTCTTCTTGAAGGCAGGCGGGTGAATTTCAAAGAAGCCATGTGTCTACTTATCTAAGTAGATTCACATTCTTATTTTATATTTAAGGTTTAATATTTAAGTTTATAGTATGTTTTTTTCTTTCCTTATTATGTATTTAAGTTTTAATATTTGTCTAAAATAAAAAGATAAAAATTAGGTTCACAAACAATTCCCAAATTGAAAATCTCATGAATTACTTCTACTCTTATCACCATCACCACCACTACTACTGCTATAGGTATTTGGCATATCTCTTTTAAGCTATTAGACCAGAGGTCAACTTTATCATTTCAGAATACTAGAAAGAGGAAAGTTGTTTTTTGAAATGTCTGTAGAATTGGAGAGTTTACTTAAAACAATTAAACTTTTCCATTGAGTAAAGCAGATTTACTTGTTCTGAGTCTAGAGTTGACAGTCTCCACTGGGAATATGTCTGGTTTATAACTGTAAAGACCACATGACCTTTAAAAAGTCTCTTAGGTAACTGAGGAAGTAGTAGACCAGGAGGACAAAATAAATACCCCAAATCCTACTATAGAATTAATTCAAGGTTCATGGTTATTGTAGACTCATGATTTTTAAAAACAAGATGTTAGAACTTTAAATATTCCCTTACTAGAATCTTACTATAATGCCTTTTATGCTGGAGAGATGTTCCTGGATTTTTGAAGGCTACACCAGTGAAATGGAGTTCTGCTTGGCCTGACAAAACTAGAAAGGCTACATGTGTAGGCCTGGAGATGCAATGTATCTGACATCTGATGTCAGATTTAATTTAGCTTAGCTAAATTAAAGAAGACTCATCCTCAGAAGCCTGACCAGTAGGTGATAAAGTTTTTATTTTATTCTGCCATGAATGACTTGAATGAATGAATTACTTTCAATGAAAGTAATTTCTCACTTGGATGAAATAACTTGTTAATCCAAATAGAATAAACACTAAATATTTAAATGGGATATATCTTTATCCTTAGAGATTTTAAAAGTCATAAGTTGAACCTACAGTTGAGTACTATTAGTAAGTATCTCTTAGGAGTTCTTAACTGGGGATTCAGATACCCATTGGATTTTAGGAGGTCTGTGAACTTAGGGGAAAAAAAATCTGTGTTTTTACTAAACTTTAACTGAAATTTAGAATTTATTTCAATTCCAAATGTAGGCAGCAAACATTATTCTGAGAAGGGGTCCATGAGCTTCACCTGATGGCCAAAGCAGTCTATGACATACAAAAGGGAAAGCGTCCTGATCCATCTGAAAGTTTGTCTTTCACAAAGAAGGGTCAAATTTATAGTAGTATTGGAGAAAGAGTCAAAAAATAAGAACCATTTTGTGTCATTGTGCTTATATTAATTAATATTATGAGCAGAAAAAAGAGACCAAAAAAGGCATCTTTATATAGTTGATTTTTTTTCTTTTGTTTCAACTGTTTACCTCTGGACCTTTGCATCTATTAGATTTAGATTCTTCTCTATTCGTTGTCTTTTTTCATTTTCCCAGAAAAGGCAGCATCCATGAAGTACCTGGAAGGCTTATGATTTTGTGCTGACTGTTGTACAGACTGAGTTAGGATACATTTCCTATACATTAAAGGCTTATGATTTATAATATTGCTGCAAATCTAAATATAAAGGACACTTGGGAAGTTGGATAGACATGGAACAAATACATAAGTAAAGCATGACTATTTTGCATAAACCCAATGCCAAGTTCATTTTTTTAGCTGTTCAAAGCCATTGGATGTTTAACTTGAATAGGGCTTTGGACCTCTGCACTGAATGAAGATTAGGCCTCCCACCTTGTGTTGTGATTGTTTTCTGTTGTTTTGAGACTGAGTCTATTAATTGCATCTAGGCTGGAAATGCAGTGGCCACTCAAAAATCCAATCCCACTACTGATTTGGGAATGGAGCTTTGACCTGCTCTATTTCTGAACTGGACTAGTTGTCCCCTCCTCAGGCAGTCTGGCTGCTTGCTCCTGGGGGCTCATTAATGTGTACACCTGAGCAGCTTAGCTCACTGTGGCTCAGAACTCCTGAGCTCAAGAGATCCACCAACTGCAGCCATAGAAATTACAGATGTACAGCAACCTCCCACTTGGTCCAAAAATATCACCCCTTAAATACTGACTTATTTTTTAATAGTTTTGCTACATGTGCTTTTTGGTTTTTTCTTTAGCCTCATTTCGTGATATGAACATGTAAAAAAAATATGGTTTGACTAATACTGATCCAATTTTTGCATAAATGTTTAATGAAAGCCCCAAATGACAATTGGGTAACCAAAGTATCTCTGAATATCCTCAGGACCACCGTGATGACATTAATTTTATTATAAGTGTAATGCTTAGGGGTAAAAGTTAGAGATTTTGTAGATGTGTGCTAAATTGATTTTAATTTTCCAAGTACTGTGGCCCCCTGTAGACCACCTAATAGAAATATTGACCATATTTTAGCCCATTGTGAAATAAAAGTGATCAGATGCATTTGAAAACATGCTGCAAGCTGCCATGTTACTCAGGTAAGATTTAGACGCCCTATGACTAATGTGGTTTGTTTAGGTAACAGGATGTAATGAATAAATCCAACAAATACTTTTTCATCATCTGCCATATGCAAAGCTCTGTGTTAGGGCCCATAGGGAATACAAAGAAATATTAGACAGTTCCTTCCCTCTCCCCAATCCTCCATCCTGTAGAGTTTACATATCACATACATACACAAACACATAGACTTTCATTCTACTCATAAGGTTTGCAGCAAAATTAGAAATACAGAGACATCATTAAAACATAACACTGAAAATGATGAAATGGCATATTCATAGGGGACAAAGAATGACAGTGTGCTATACCTAAAAAGAAAGTAAATTGTTTCCATGTGGAATTTGTATGCATTTTTCAGGATTTAGATTTAAGCACATTATTTCTAAACCTTTCTTTCTTTTATCTTACGGGCATTGACTCAAGAATCAGGTTTAATTTTAGCTGAACACTAAAATGTTATTATGTAGAAAGTTTTATTATGTACATATATGAAAAGTCCTATTCAGATTCTATTGTGTACCTGATATAAAAATGTTATGGCTTTGTATGAAACATTGGTCCAATTAATTCAGTTTTCATTAAACAATGTCATTAAAATTCTGTGGTAAGTTTTTCCTACATTCCATAGGAAAAACAAAGTCACTGTGTGTTTAGTGAATAGCCTTTGTGGATAATCTTTTTGTCTCATCTTAAATTCTTTTGTTTGTTCAAGTTCTGCTCTGTAGAGTCATTTCTAAATGTCTCTGCAGTGTGAGATAAACCAAAAGTACCTAAAGTGAACTGGATGTCTGCTCAGTCTCAAGGAGTCTTAAGGTTCAGAAATAGAGGTCTACTGAAGAGCCAATCAGTTAATCTTTGAAATGAAATGTAATGAGCCACATAAAGAAACCACAGTTCAGATAGCTGACATCATACTATAATGTCTCCCAGACAACACAAGATTTCTTATAGTGTGGTTTTGATGCATTTCCACCCCCTCCTATAGAATGCACAAAGATCCAATTGACTGAGAGCTCAAAACAATTGGTGGTTATGACATGAGACCATTGCCTCTGTTGGGAGGTGAACTTGGGTCAGAAACAGAGCTGTAGCTAGGAGCTAGGATATTGTAGCCACCTGGTTTCCAAATTTAAAAGCATCATTATTTATTGAGCATCCACAAGATGTTAGGCATTTAAATAGTAAATTTAATAGAACACAGAACACCTAAGATCCTACTCTTTTTAGACTATTGAAATCTCTTAAGATAAATTGGGTAAAGTTGAATTTTTCTTTTCTTAGTGGTCATTTTTTTTTGTTTTCTGGCTTCTAAGATTCATTTTATTTGAATTAAAATTTGTCATTTCAAAAGAAGACAATTCATCATCACTGATTTTTTTGGTCCATAATTTACTGTTTTTGATATGGTCTTGAAGTTGGTGTCTTGTCAAAAAGGTCTTAAGGCAAATGACTCTAGCTATGAGGATGTGTAGCTCCTAGATATTTTTCATGAGTTAGAAGAAACAAGGTACATCCACAGAAGATGGTTTATGGTAAAGATAAGCAACTGTCAAAGCCATTAAGGGTTTCAGGAAGAAATGTTTGCCCCTCTCTTTCTTTTACAACTTTTTATTATAATTTTTTTCCATGTCATATCCCTCTAAAGCAGTGGTATCAGACTCAGAGAGAAAAGGCCCATTAAACCATGGATAAGGACATTAGGCTGCATATTGACTTAGAAAACCACACATTAACATTATCTATGTTCTATTATTTACAGTCTATCCAACATTATCTATGCTCTATTGTATTTTTATCTGTTTGGTAAAATATTTTCCAGTGAATGTTTTGAACTGCTTCTGGTTACTTTCAGGAGTGTTGTGGGGCTCCAGTATGTTTGATACCTCTAATGGATTCTAAGATCCTAAGACCCTAAGATTAGGGCTGGGTTCGCATCTCATCCAAATATTGAATTTCTTTTGACATATAGTATAATGCATGCCTAAGTGCTTAAGAAATGGTTTTTGAACTGAAATGAGTCAAGGAGTTGGTGTGTGTGGTGCTAGAAAGAGGAAGTAACTGGGAATTTAAGAAAGTCTGATGAGTTGCTGCTTATATCCTGGCAAAGGACAACAAAGGGTCAGGTTCTTTTGGGGATGGGGTGGTATAAAATGAAGATTAAGAGTAGAAAATTCAACCAATTTAATAGTGAGAAGTCCCTTTTTTTAAACAACCCTTTTTTTGGTCTCCAGGACAAATATCTGGCACTGTTATGGCTTTTCAAGCCTTATGGCACCTGCTTCATTTTGGTGCAGGCAGCTGAGCTACATATACTAGCCCTCTATCCTTTCCAACTTATTCTGCCTCTTACTTGAGAATCTTAGAACTAGCTCCTTAATCTAGACTTACATTGTTATCAACCTGCCTAACAAGTGACAGCATATAAAGAGTTTCCTTTAAAAAATAACTCTGGAAAAGTAGGTAATGCTAGCATTATTATATCCATTTTACACATGAGAAAGCTGAGGCCCCTTGAGGTAAAATGACCCAGAATGACTCATTTAGAGGCAGAACTGGGACTCTACATGGCTCATCTTCCTCTAAGTACAGACACCATTCTTTTAGAACTATTTCTCTAATTTGACCTGGATCTCTGGATTCCACTTAGTCCCAAATTGGGAGCTGAAGCCCTGTTTGCTGCCCCATTACTGAGCTTTAGTGCTCAGCAGAAGGGAATTATCCTGGAGCGTGAAGGTGTTTGACTAGGAGCCATTTTTAATGGAATATTATAAAAAATTATAGTTTATAGGTTTCAAGCTATAAAGACCTTAGAGGGCATCTAGTCTATCCCTGTTATCTTGAAGAAGAGGACACTGAGACTTGAAAAGTAGAAGTGACATGCCTAAAGTCACAAAGCTTGTAGAAAGATCACCTTTTTAGTCCTAGACTCAGTCTTGTTTGAGAATTCATTTTGTAGGCATCACTATTACCTAATCAGATCAAAGATGTAAATATAAAAAATTAAATCACAGATCAGAGATTTAGTCGACAGTCATCTTGAAAGCTGTCAAGTCCAACCAATTTATTTTACAGACAAGGCATCTGAAGCCTAAAGAGACATTTGGTGACTTCCTCAGGGTCACACGGTCTCTGAAGTGGAATTTCAACTTAAGTCTCCTTGACTCTGGGATCAACATTAAGCTAATTTTGCTGCTCCACCTTTGACAGTAGATGACAATGTTCAGGTGGTAGTAAACAGCTAGTCTAACAAATCATAGTGAAAAAATGAATACATTCTTGTTTGTCGTGGATGTGAAAATTTTGCTGTCAAATACAACAATAAATCATGTTTAGATGGGGTGTACTTTCTGTAGTGGCTTTAATTTTTTTTTAGTTTTGTGAGGGAGGACAGGGCAGGGATAATTAGAGAGGCATAGGTTAGGTTCGATACAGTAACAACTCAAAAACCCATTCACTTGCTAAGTATACACATATAGTCCTCCCAAGGTCAGGAGACTGGCTGTGGTTTCTGGCACCAGAGCTGAGGGAATACAGGCTGCATAATTTGAATAATAACATGGCAGTATGACAAATTACATCAAAATGCAAAATGGGTGAAGGCAGAATCAGGACAGAAGTCTGATTGTCCTGGCTTTGAATGTAGTTGAGAGACTTCATGGGGTTTCTCTTGTTAAACTGCCATGGAAAGAACATTTGTCTCAGACCCCTCTTACCCCAAATTAGCTATTAAGCTGCAGAGTCATACCTTACACTTAATAAACAGATTAAATAAATAAATAAATTTAATTTAATTAATAAATGCCCTCTAGTTGACAAAGTATAGTAGAATTCTATCATTACATGGTTTGGACATAAGGTATCCGACACTACAAAGATAATGATGACATACAAAAGAACCAGGTTTTGGAATAACATGATCGTTGTTTGACCTTCTTACTCCAGGAGGACCAAAATGGCATCGTGATGTTGGGGTCAACATATACTGTGTTCAGCTGTGGCTGATCAGACTAGTATGAGCATGGAAGGCTCTACCACAGCTCAGGCACAAATAACTCATAGGAGCATTTGGAGCAGATATGTCTGTACATTTGTGCATCTCACGTTTCTTTTGAGCTACTGAAATTCTGCTTTCTTATTGAGCACAGAGCCTTCTTTGATGCAGCCATGCCACGCTGGGAGATCCTGTGCCATTGTCTCCCATGTCTCATAATTGAACATATTTAGAGGAGCACTAGCTGTTTCAGTGACTTCAGTAAAAAGGGATTCTACTATGACGTCATTGTTGTTAACCTAAGAAACTAATATCATTTGTTTAAACCTATTAAATTAATTAATTTTATGACCGTTATGACATTATTTTAGATAAGTAGATTATGTTGGGAATGCATGATAAATGGTTAGAAGGTAGAGAAGATGCTACATGAGAGAAAAGAAGTATATTTAATTGTATTTTCTAGCTTTATAAAAGTCCAGAATTAAAACTAAGAAAATCCAAAAGGACCATCATACCATGTGATTTTTTCCCTCTGATTTTTTTAAAACAAAAAGTAGAAAGTTATAAATAGGATGAAATCACCAAGACTTTGCTCTCAAGATCTCAAAGGTTGCTGAAGATCTGGTATCTGGAGATGGGGAGGGATGGCATGATTTTTTACCTTGCTCAGGCAAACACCCCTGAAGGTCCTATTGCCATAGTACTTTTCTACAGGGGTCACTTTCCATGACCACACCTACCACTTCTCTTCTAACTGTTTCTTCATTGAGTTTGGGAATGGTCAGCTGTACCATGGAGGCTTGGGCTAGATTCCCTGGAGGACAGACTGTTCCTTCTCTTGGCACAACTTCACCCACCTGGGCCAGTCTACATCTTTACCTCCTAACCAATTGAATTTACTTCCGTTGCCAAATTTCTAGTTCCTGCTCTGGGGATACCTTTAACTTCTATCTTCATCAATCATTCATTATCTTTGCCACAAATGACATCTGCAAAGCTCTTTAGAATGTTTCAAATTGCTTCCTCATGATTTCGTCAGATTCTCACCATAACTCAATGAAATAGATAGGATTTATCTCCACTTTAGAGATGAGGAAACAGGTTCAGAGGTATTTTCATGATTTGTTTAGAACCTACATTTTCTGATTTCTCTAGTTCACTGTTCTTTGACATAGATATTGTAATAAATACAAGCTGGACCTATCTCATGAATACTCAGTTACAAAAACTCATTTGTAATTAAGCCATTCAGAATTATGAATGTTTTCTCATAGAAACGATATTCCACATGTAAGGCTCTTGTCACAAAAACTATTTGATTCCCAATGTACCTGATGTATATTTCTACACTCAAAATACTGAAGAATCGAATCTCTGTATCTAATGTTTTTATGAGGGTAATTTGGAATACTGGAAGCATCTCTTTCTTCCCACTTTAGGAAGATCGGGGACTTAACCATTTCTTCAACCTGCTTGACTTTGGGAATAGGGACTTCCTTTGATCTAAGGCACAGCTATGGTTTTGGGACAGGGGCTTGACTGAAAGTTAAGGAATTATTTGCACTGAGTTTTGACTCAGCCAGAGGTAGGTAGGTGGTGCAGTGTTGTAGTTACTCTCTTTTAAGTACTGGATTTGGAGTCAGGAGCCACATCACACACTTCCCAGGCTTGTGACTTTGATCACGTCATGTAACCTTTCTCAGCCTCAGTTTCCTCCTCTGTAAAATAACAATAAAAATAATAGCACCTACCTTACCTTATTATGAGGATCAAACAAATAAGTGCAAAATACCAACTATTATCATAAACCTTTGGAACACTTCATGGTCCCAGGAGACTCCTGGGTCACCAGCTTTTTTTTCCTTCATGGGTCCCATGGATTGGTTTGCTTGCTTCCTTTTCTGTCTCTTGCTTTTAACAAGGATTTCTCTCCTTCCTTGATCCACGTTGGAATAAGCTGTGACCTCTCAACTTCTCATTTGCCTGAAGAAAGGATATTTTCTTTTTTTAAAAATTATTTTGTTTTCAGTTTTCTACAATCACTTCCAAACAGCTTAGATTCCCCACCCTTTCCCTTTTCTCCCTCCTCTCTCCATGAAATGGCATACAATCTTATATAGGTTCTACACATATATTCTTATTAAATACATTTTCACCTTAGTCATGTTGCATAGAAGAATTAAATTGAATGGGAGAAACCATAAAACAAAACAAAACACAACACAAGAAAAAATGGTCTGCTTCATTCTGTGATCCAATTCCATAGTTCTTTCTCTGGATGTGGAAGGAATTTCACCTCAAGTCCATTGGGAATTTTTTGGGTCCTTGCATTGCTGTGAAGGGCTATGTCTACCAGAAAAATTCCTCACACGCTATGGTTGTTGCTGTGTACAAATTTCTCCTGGATCTACTCCTTTCTCTCAGCATCAGCTCATATAAGTCCTTCAGGCCTCTCTGAAATCTTCCTGTTCATTTACCACAACTTTTTCAGCCATTCCCCATTTGATGGGCATCCCTTTGATTTCCAGTTCTTGGAGAAAAGATATTTTCTTTTGGGACTTTTCTAAGGCTTTTTACTATTGGTAAGAATAAGGCAACAGACTGGATGAAAATGTACCCTCCTCTTTCTCCTTCTCATTTTGGCATTGTGGGGAAGCACAAAATCACTCACAGGTGGGAAATAGTGTCTCTTAGCTCCCAAAGGACTTTTAAGTAAGATTAATCTTCATTTTATAGGAAAACCAGACTGATGCTGTTCTGTACTCTATAGAGAGTTAGATGGGTGTAGATAGTTTGGGAGGGTGATCAGGGATATGGGGAGATGGGACAAAGGTGAGCCAGCTGCTAATCAGAGGTGGAACTGGGGCAATTAGAGGCAACAGGGAAGATTAGGTCATAAGAGAGGAATGACTAAAAATATTCCCCTTTCCAAATGTTTCTGTAGCAAACCTTCCTTTCCTCCCTTCCTCCTCTGGGAAGGAGCAGAGATGATGGTATGGTGTGGCCCAGAAAGGAGGAAATCACAAGCAGAAATAATATGGAGAGAAATGGAGTTGCTATGGTCACCATCATTTCTAGATGCTCATTTATATGTAGAGGGTATATTTGGGTACTGCCTGTATTGTACATTACAAATGTACAAGCTCCAACCTTTTAACTGATTTAATAACAGCCAAGGGGAGTATTGGTACATGTATTTTCAGATGAAATATAAAAGGAGATTATTATGGTGGTGATGCACAGAGGGGCTGCTTCTGAGAACACAGTGGAATGCTCAGGTTGTGGCAAAGCTGTGTAAAAATAAAGGAGACTGTTGGTACTGTGCAGGATGGTAGGAGAAGGGCATATAAATTAAATTATATTTGCTAAAGTCTTCAGGAGTAAATCAAAGGAGGCTTTTAAAAAGCACAGTATTTTTTTCCTTTTCTTTTCTAAACCAGCACAGTCTTTAGAAATGTTTTGAAACTAAAATGTATCATTTTTGGCTGAACCTTTATGAATATAATAGAGTAATAGGAAAAGACCTGGAAATGTATTATTATATTGAGAAATAGTACCTTACATTTGTATAGCACTTTATACTTTTCAAAGGAATTCAAAATACATTACATCATTTGATACTTTAGCCCTGCAAGGTAGACAGTATATATATTATCTCTATTTTACAGCTGTGAGAAAGGAGACAGGCCAAATGAAGTGTTTGAGGTCACACAGACATTGATAGAGCTGAGATTAGAATGTAAATCTCCTACTTTTTTATTCACCTCTCTTTCTACTTCACCATACTCTCTTTGTCCGGTAGGTCTAAGTTCTTCATAGTATGCCCTTCTTCCCTGAAAAAGAGATGAAACACTTAAGAGTTCCCTTGTAGGCATAGTCAATGAAGGATAAGATGTTATATACAGTCACTACAATCAATGCATTCCTCATAAAGTTAGGAATGGAGGAGCTACAACTGTTCTTGGGTGGATGTCATGGCCTAAAATTTCAGAGTGAAAATATGAAAGACATGAAGAGATGGGCATGATACTGTTATTAGAGCCCACTCTCTTCTCTAAAGCATTAGCAGCCGGGAGACTTTGGAGTCCCCCTTTCATGTGATGTTTTCTTGGAGTTTAAGATTGATCAAATCTCATTTTCGGCAGAATATTTCTTTGCAACTGGAGGGAGACTTGAGTTCGTGATGTTGACCACTTTGAAAGGAGTTAAAAGGAGTTTAAAGTAGTTGATTTCTTTTCTGGATCAGTCTGTGTCTGAGCTTTATGAGTCCCTTGTTTTCTGCATGTACCCCTTTGCTCTTCTGTATTACCGATCTACCTTCCCGGGGGAAAAACAAAATGACAGCTTTGACTGTTCTCCTTTAACATCAATTCTTTAATCCTCAAAAAAAATTCTTCTGTCCTTTTCATGATTTCAAATTCCCGTATGTAAGGTATTTCAAAATGATCTTCTAATTGGGCCGTTACAATTGACCTTATTGGTCTGGGAAGGATCTTGCTGCACATTCCACTGGTTCTGGGTAATTACATCCTAGCTTCTGACAAGATGCCTCTGTGCACTTGCCATGAAGTCATGAAGGCTTTCTTTTGTTGCCTGCTGTCGATGGAGAATCCACAGTGTTCTCGATTCTGCTGGTGTTTGTCTGATTTGTATCACATTGCAAGTTTGTGTTTTAGATTTGGTTTTTGGAGTATTTGCTATATTTTCTAGTCCTTTGAACTTCTCAAATGCATAACTTTGAGTTTGTTTTTCTCTTGTTGAACCCCATTTTACTTCTAGCCTGCCATGATTTGTTCATAAAATACATGTAGATTCATAAGCATTTTAAATACAGGCAGATTAGTTGTTTTCATTCTTTCAATTATTGTAGTAGTTCAAACCTTTCTGATTTAAATAAATGTCACCATCCTCCTGGACACTCTTTTTTGTAGGTTTTCATGATGTATCCTCCATTCTCTTCCTACCTATCTGACCATCTTTCTCAGTCTTCTTTGATCATTTCATGCAGGTAATTCACATTAACTGGGGCCAGAAGAAGGGGAGAGTATCACCTAAAGCTAAGTCTCTGTCTTGGGCCACTGTCTTTTTTTTGTTCTCCACTATTTATTTCATTTGGTAATCTCATCAGATCCTGTGGGTTCAATTATCATCTTGATGCAGATTTTATATATATATATATATATATATATATATATATATATATATATATATATATATATATATATATGTACATACCTACATACATATATGTATATGTATCTATCTATCTATCATCTCTCTCTCTATCTACCTATCATCTCTTTATCTACCTATCATCCATCCATCTATCTGTCCAGCTGTCTGTCTGTCGATATGCCTATCTACCTATCATCCATCCATCTTTTTATCTATCTTTCTATCTACCTACTATCATCTATCTATCTTTCTATGTATCTACCTACTTACCTATTATCTATCTACCTATCATTTATCCATCCATCCATCTATCCATCCTTTTATCTATTTACCTACCTACCTATCATCTATCTAAAAATCTATCTGTCTATATCTCTTTCTATCTATCTACCTATCATCTCTCTACCTATCTATCATCCGTTTATCCATCCGTCTGTCTCTCTGTCTATTTACCTATCATCCATCCATCTTTTTATCTATCTTTCTGTCTACCTACCTATCATCTATCTATCTGTCTGTCTGTCTGTCTGTCTGTCTAATCTATCTATCATCTCTCCCTAACTTTTCTCTTGAATTCCTGCATCACCAACCACATTTTGGATATCTCAAACTGTATGTTCTGTAGATATCTCAAAGCTAACATATCCAAAACAGAATTCGTAATCTTTCCACCCAAACTCTCTCCTTTTCCTATGTCCCCATTACTTTTGAGAGTACCACCATCCTCCCAGTTACCCTGGCTCATAGACTCATTGTCATCTTCACCCCTCACTCTCACTCAATCCGCACATTGAACTTGACTTGCGGTCAACTCTTGTCATTTCTACCTTTATAGCATCTTTCAGACATCAATCAATCACCCTGAGACAGGTCCTCATCACCTCTCAACTTCACTACTGCAATAGTCTCCTAACTGGTCTCCCTGACTCAAGTCTCTCCCCACTCAGTCCATTCTCCATTCATCTGGGAAGGTGATTTTTCCAAATCATAGATCTCACCATGTTATTCTCCTACTCAATAAACTCCAGCAGCTCCCTATTGCCTCAGTGATCAACTATAAAATCATCTGCTTGGCTTTTAAAACTCTTCACAACCCAGTCCCTTCCTACCTTTCCAGTCTTCTTACATTTTAATCTTCTTCATGTACCCTCTGACCTAGCTATATTAGTTTACTTGACATTTCTTACATTAAAAGCCACATCTCCCAATTCTGCACCTCTTTCTCACTTTTCCCCTTGCCTGGCATGCTCTCCCTCCTTGTCTTTGCTTTTAAGTTTCCTTGACTTCATTCAAGACTCAATGCAAATTCCATTTTCTACAGGAGACCTATTGAAACATAGACACAGGATAGAAAAAATTAACTGCTGTGATTAAAAAAAGAAATGTAATTAATTTTAAAACATATTGTTGAACTTGGATATGCTTTTAAGTTCCTTTCATGTGTATCTTTTTCATAAAATATTTTGCTTTACTTGGAAATAGAAAATTTACAAATTGGAAATAGAATGCCAACAGAGACACAGAATCCATCAAGTCTATATTTTTCCAATCATGGAAACTTTACCCTATTCCAGATCAATGGCTATTTATCTACTCCCATGCAATTAGAAATGAATGTCCACATTTTCTTTTGAAATTTCATTCCAGTGTTAAGGTAATATCATCAGGAAATCTTTCCTGATTTTGTGGAAACTGATGATGCAATGGATAGAGCATAGACTTAGAAGATCTGAGTTCAAATACAACCTCAGACACTTACAAGCTGTGTAACCCGGGCAAGTCACTGTTTGCCTCATTTTTTTCAATGGTAAAATACCATAAGATCAGCAGCTTCATAGCGTTGTGAGAATCAAATGAGATATTTGTAAAAAAAAACAGCTCAGTGTCTGGCATATAGTAGGTACTACATAATTGCTTATTTCCTTCCCTCCTTTTTTTTATTGCTGTTGAAAATCTTCTCTAATACTACCAAGATCCATTCCTTCTGTTCTGCTTTCATAACTGACATCAGAAGCTTTTATCCAATTGAAACCTATCATCAGATGATTCTTCTGACTTCTATATGTTAAAAGAGATGAAAGCACAAGTTGAATTATTGAATGTTAGCCTTTTTCACTTTCAAAAATAATTTTTAAAGGCCTACTAAGTTCATCTTTTAGTAACACCTATTTTAAAAAATTACCTGTGTGTATTTTACCCTTCTGAATGAAAACCTCATTAACTTGAATGGAAATCATTCATGAATAAACAAGGGAAGGATTTGTGGTATGGATTTATTAGAAACATTATTATGGAGGAGACTTCAATTAAAATCTTCCTTTTCACTGTAGTCCAACTAAATAGTGTTCTTCAGTTTTAAAAGTTACAAGTAACTCATTTTAATTTCTTTCCATTGTCCTAAGGGAAAAATAGAAATTGTTTTTTTTTTTAATAGTTCAGACATACCATTTCATATGCATTCCTTCTTAAATGATTTTTCTTATTATGAAGTAAATGAGTTCATTAACTCCATAATTATCTGTGATATTTATATCTAAATCTTTATTTAAATAGTTGGAAAATAGTCAACGTAACAGACAAAATCCAAACAGGTAAAAATGCAAGTTCCAATAATAGTTAGACTAGTGAATATGTCTCTCCTCTCCTTACCCAAGAATTCATTTACTTTTCCCATCAACTGTTTTGGCTTGGTCACGCCATTACTTGGTAGGATGTCCATCATTTGAACCTCTGCTGGTTGAGTTTTCTCTTATCTCTGAAGGCTTTGGGGGAGATCTCAGGTATATAAATACAAATACAAAGATTCTACCATAAAAGTCAAATGGTGCCGTAGAAGAATCAGGAACAGGGACTGGACTTAGGAAATTCTCTGATGAGGAAACTTCTCTTCCCAATGTAAGCCAGTATCTTGTCACTTGTACTCCAGTTTCCTAAAGAATTGATTAGTTAAATAACTTGTTCAAGGTCCCATATGTATCAGACATGGGACTTGAATGCGCATCTTCCTAGCTCTGAGATCATTGATCACTTCTGCCATGCCAGAGGCAAGGAAACAGCTTACTTTGTATAGGATTAATGAATAATTTCTTAAAAGAAAAAAAGAGAGAGAAATATTTTTTTCTTCTAATTCTACGAACAAAACCAAATCAAACTGTTCTAGGTCAGGCAGGTAGGTAGTCATGGTGTCACTAAAGAGTAATCTGGAACATTTCCTATACTGGCAAATTTGAGAGGACTCAAAAAGCTTTCCTGGCTCTCAAAGGAGACTGTTTTTTCTTTTTTTTTCTTTTAAACAAAAATCCAACATACTTTTTCAAAGAGAAGAAATACTATCCTTGAAAGTTCCTGTTTTGCCTTTTCTGCAAATCCCAGTGTGCTCAAATTACAGCTTTACTGGTATCCTCCAGAATTCCAGTTTTTATGAGGCATCATCTTATCTATGACTCTCCACACAGAACCATAAAATAAAGCCGCATCTGTTTGAGTTGCCTCAGTTGTTAGAATTTTAATATCACCTTTCCAGGCTTCCTTTTCTTTTTGTTATCTTAGAGATCTAGTTCAATTTCTTTCTCTAACTCCTAATGCTTTCATTTCATGAAATAATGTTCCTCTGGGCAAAATTCCCATCAGTTTCCACATATTTGAAAGTGATCTTGGTATAGTGGATAGAGTGCTGGTCTCAGAATCAGGGGTTCAAGGTCTGCTTCTGATACATAATGGCTATGTGATCCTGGTCAAGTCAAGTCTCAGTATCCCAGGCAAAAGGTACAATCTGCTTTTTTTTCCTCCCAAGAAGTATTTTCTTCACTTGGGAATTTTAACCAAGGAAATCATAGGTCTATTTCTTGCCTAGTTCTTGTAAATTATCACCAGGAACATAGGAAGATGCCTTTCCTCTGGAGATGAGGCCTGAAAAGATGTAAATGTTGACAAACTCCTCTTTGAATAGACTTCTACAGAAGACTCAAAAACATCTGTCTTTCAATAAATTGTTCCTTTCCTAAATATCTTTTGGAATCTGGCAGTCTGGACCTTGAATTCTAAATATATTCCTTCTAGCTCCCCCTTTATAGATTTAAGGTCATATTTGTTTGCATAATGAGTATGATTGTGTGTGTGTGTGTGTGTGTATGTGTGTACACATGCTGAAAGCTGCGTGCAAACCAAATTTGTATAAAGGCAAAAATATTTCATGTACCCTTGAAGAATTCATTTATAAGAGATCTGCAATGAATACCTTTGTAATAAAAAGATATCATTTGAACATGAAGAATCACTTTCTTGTTTGTCTTGAGTTTTACCTTTTGTATAGTGTTTATGAAAGTGCTAAATGCCTTTTTAAAACTCTCCTTAGTATTTTGAAAGAATATTGTTGAGTAAGCCAAAAACACTTTAAGAAGTTTAATTGACTTAGTTAATTGGAAAATTCTCTCCCTGTGGTGTACAATCTTTGTCCTCTGCATTCTCTGCCTTTCTCCACCTCCACTTGTCTCTTTTCCATTTGACTAATTGCTTAATGTATTGATCAAATCCTGTGGAATGTGGAAAAATGGTGACCAGGTTGGTATGAAAACTGGAGGTTATGCAGTGAAAAGATGAAGAGAAGAAATGAGAGATATTTAGTATGAAGTAGCTAAGCTTTTGGGGGTTGGTGGTAATGCAAATAGATTTTGAGCATTCGAAGGATTGTTATGTACAGGGCTGTCATGTTGAAGAGGGATTAGACTTGTTTTCCTTGACCCTGGGGGGCAGAAGTAGGAAAAATGGATTCAAGTTGTATTTAGATTTTAGTTCCATGTAGAGAACAGCTTCTTGATCAATAGAACTATCCCAAAGTAGAGAACTGCCTTGGAAGGAAGTGGATTTTCTTTCACTGGAAGGGAAATTTTTAATCAAGGCTGGTTGAAGGCATTCTTCTTCAGATCTGGGTTGGACTAGATGGACTCTGAGATCTCTCCCAATCTGAAATTCTGAGGTTCTGTGGCTAAGTCGTTCACAGTTGGTCATCATACAATATTGCTGTTACTGTGTACAATGGTCCCCTAGTTCTGCTCACTTCACTTTGCATCAGTTCGTATAAGTCTTCTTAGGTTTTTTCTGAAACCATCCTGCTCATCATTTCTTATAGCACCATAGTATTCCATTAAATTCATATTCCACAGCTTGCTCAGCCGTTCACCAATGGATGGGCATTCCCTTAATTTCCAATTTTTTCTCCCACAGTAAGAACTGCTGTAAATATTTTTGTACATGAAACCCTGCTCCATTTTTTTTGTTCTCTTTGAGATACAGACTTAGCCGTGATATTGCTGTTTTATAGTTCATTGGGCATATTTCCAAATTGCTCACCAGAATGGTTGGATCAGTTCACAACTTGACCAATAGTGCATTAGTGTCCCTATTTTTCCTTGTTTCTGTATTTTGACCCAGTGATTGTTTTATTGTTTTTTTAATCTTAAACAAGTCATTGATTAAGAAAGATCCATATGTATCATGATCTTCATAGCAGGACTATTTGCAATAGGAAAAACTGGAAACAAGTTAGGTTCCCCACAGTTGAGAAATGGTAGAACAAATTGTGGTATATGAATATAGTGGAATAGTATTGCTCCATAAAAGATAATAAATAGGAAACATTTAGAGAAAATGGAAGATGGGTATTTAGTGAAGGAAGCAGAAACAGAAAATCTAATATACCCAAAAGCTATGATAACATAAAGAAAGACAATATTAGAAGGCAATGACTATCAGGTCAAATGCGTTCAACAATATTGATTCCAAATTAAGTAAAGGCATACCATCTTCCTTTCTGTTAAACAATAGATTATCAAAATGGAAAGTAGCATGTATCAGCAGTCACAACTGCCCTACTCCAGGACACTTTTCTTAACTATCAAAAATTAGCCCTGCTGTGGGCCAAAGGCCCAACTTGAAGTCACCAAAGAATCTGTTTGCCTCTTTTTGAATCAGTTCAAAATCAAATGTTCTCTTGACTTGAATTTAGCTCAATTCATTTATAATTGCTTTGGTTAAGTGAGGTAGGTACAGATGGGGACTGGTAAACAGACATTTCAATACACAGAGTTCACAGAGGCAGTGGGAGAAATTGGGGGATGGGGACATTGTTTTTAAGAATGATCATTCCTGGATATGGTTATGGTGGACTGGAGAACAGAGGTAATGAGAATTGAGGAGGATGAAGACCTGGAAGGCCAACATGTTCAAAGGGAGCAGGGTTTTAGGTAGAGAAGATTGTGAATGAACTATAAAACTTATTGGGGATAAGGGAGAGTGAGTCAGATAAATTCACATATGACAGCAACAAGAATTCAGACAGGAGACAGTGAACTTTAAAAGAGAAAAAGTTGTTGAGTGATGGTGGCAGATCGACGGTCTGGAAGAGGCACCAGTGAATGAAGATTATATTATGATGGGGAGTAAGGGAAGAAGAGTCCAGCCTATAAGAGAGGGTTTCAGTGAGTGCTAGAAGATAGAAGAAATATGAGAGAAAGAGAATTAGGATCATACATTTAGAACTAGGTGGCTCTCAAGAAGTCATCTCTTCTAAGTTTCTTCTTTTACAGATGAAGAAACTGAGGCTCCAAAGAGATGTTTAAGGTAGAAGAGCTAATAAAGAACCAAACCAGGGTTAGAACTCAAGGCTTCTATCCCTAAGGTCACAGCATTCTTTTTATTATACCATAAGAAGTGGAAGTTTCACAATATCTACAAGGGAAAGGGAGATAAAGATGGTGGAACACTAAGGCTGAGTTTTCTAGTTGGGGGTGATTGGGAGAAGGACCACTGGTGTTTTAGCATATGCCACTTTCCCTGATGATCCCTTTAGCTAATACCTAGTGTCTTTCAATTTGGGGTATGGGTTAGGTAGCACATAGAAAGAGCAGTCCTCATGCCTGGTGATGACTGCCACTGGGTAGTGGCAGCAGGAAAAATGGGTGAGGGACTTTGTTAGGCTAACAGCTGGCATAGGCAGTAGGGGCAGGAATGTCCCTTTCTCTTACCATGGCATAACATTCCTTCATATCTTCCCCTGCCACCATGTTGGCCTATGGGGCAGAGTATAGACTGCCCCAAGAAAGTTGTAGGTGTAGGAAGGCAACCAGAGAATGGGTATTGTTTGTTGGAAAGCAACTGATCTGTCAAAACAAAATAGAACATTAAAAAATTTAGAGAAGGAAAAAATAATTGAAGTAAATTATTTATCTCCAAAATACATTGAAAAGGAATAGTCTTTCATTTTTTTCTCAGATCCTCTCTGTTTACTGACAAATCCCACTTTTAATGCTCCCCAAAGTCACCTGGCCCCAAATTTGTCTATCTTTGGCTTGAAGTAGATTATCTCTGAGGCTTGAAGTAGAGTTTGGTTGGTAAAGCTGCTAGGTTTCCTAGTGCCTTCTAAGAAAAATTAGACTTCCTTCTAGGAAAAATTAGACTTCCTAATCTTACTTCCAGGTATGGGATCCACAATTCTACATGCATATTTTCTACCAAGCTTTGGAGATGATTTCATCAAGTTCCTCTGAACACACTATCTTTGTATAATGCATCTCAATAAATTTTTATATCTGGCTTAAGAGGTATTTAGCATCATAGATGCTGAGCTGGAAGGAATTGTGGAGGAAACCAAGGCCCAGAGAGATTAAGTGATTTGCCAAGGTTACAAAGATAAGTGTCATTCCTCACTCTCGTATTTATAGAGTTAAGATGATGAGTAAGAACTGAGATGTCTTTCCTGGCTCAGATGAGCAACTTTCTTCATTTCTCATTTTTCTCTCTACATCCCCAAAATGACCCTTCCAGAATCTCATCACTACAGGCTTTGAAGGGAAAAAAGTATTCCAAGCTCATCAGATCATTTATACTAACAGAAAAAGAGGAGTAATTGTATTGAAACTAAAATAAAAACTCTTGGGGGTAAAAAAGAACCAGCTTCTGAGAGCAGTGTTGATGTGTAGAGAAGGGTCAGTTCTGCGACTCAGATCCCACTTTCCTTATGTCTTCCCTGGTGGTCTTGGCCTCAGAACTGGATGTAAATACTTTTGATTTATTAAAGCTATTACCTAAATACACAGGATGGCCAATTTCTAACATGTTGATACTTCCTTTCCAGTTTTCCAAGTTAACCATTATGTCAAATTCTCAACCTGCTGAATTATATTTTATGAAACTTAGGGTTCAACTGGACTTTAAAAATGCAATTTTATTTAGAATGGTTGATTTGATATAGTAAAAAAAGAGCAAATTTTAAAAGGTAAATTGACAATTCATTATCTTGTTCTTAAACTTTTCCTTCTTCATTTTCCTCTACTTCTATTGAGGGCACCACTATTCCAGTCAGCCATGTTGGTAACCTTAGTGTCATCCTCCAGTTTCCCTGTTCCCCCTCACCGCATTTAATTGGTTACCAAATCTTGTCAGTTTTACCTCCATATACTATGTAATGTCCAACATATACAACCTCTCCATTCCGTTCCCTTCTCTCCACTTCAATGGCTACTATGCTAGTTCTGGCCCTCATCACTGCTTTCCTGGATTATCGCAATCATCTCCTAATTGATTTCCTTACTTCTGGCCTCTCCTGCCTCCGATCCGTCCTCCATAAAACCACTAAATTAATTAATTAAACATAGATCTGACCTGTTATTACCCTCCCTGCTGCCCACACTAAAACATCTTTACTTTCTCCATATTGTCTCTAGATCAGAGGGGTCACACTCTGCGCCATGGGCTCAAATCAGATTAAAATTTAATTGGAAAATATTTAACAAAACAAATCAAAATATAATAAAACATGGATAGTGTTAATATGTAATGCAGCCATCAGGAATCCTTATGTATTGTTTCTCTAGTTTGACACCTGTTTTTGCATAGAGCACTAACTCCTTCACCCAGCACTCAAAACCCATCACAATCTGGCAAATAGCTACCTTGGCAGACTTATTTCACTTTATTCCTTCTTGTGCATCTGATGTTCCAACAGGAAAGGCTTACTTTGCAATTCTGTGAACTCAGCCTGTCTTCTCTTGCTTTTGTAATTTTCTTCCCTAATCTTGGAATGGATACTTCACTTACCTCTCACTCTAAGAAATCTTCAATTCTTTCAAATCCACCTCCTGCATTAAACCTCTTCATAATTCCCCTCCTGGTTAGAATTGTTTCTTGCCACAACTTATCTTGTACTTAATCATCTCAATCTCTCTCTCTCTCTCTCTCTCTCTCTCTCTCTCTCTCTCACTCTCTCTCTCTCTCTCTCTCCCCTTTCTCCCTCTCTTCTCTGCTCGTTGAATAGGATCATTTAATTGAAATGATACAAAATTATATTTTTCACTTCTCTATGGGACACCTCCACATCATGCTGGGTGAGCTCAGTATGCATTTTTCTAGCATTGTAGACACACATTTGGATTTACATGCTTACAATATTTATGTCCTTGGATAACTCTAATTCAGTGTTCTTGTTGATTAAGGACATATACCAAGTTTCATGAGAAAGAAAGAAAATGTATATTATCAGTGTTAATTCCTGACTGGTTGGAATGTACTCTACACCTTCATTTTCAACATATTCTAAAGCGACTTTGAGAACGCCCTGATATGGACTACACAGACCAGATGTTTCGTGAAAATGGAGATAAGCAGGTTATTATTGGAAGATTTGTTCATTGGCTCTGGAATAATAAGTTATACCCTTTCATTCAAGGAAACCAATCTGGTTTTATGCTGAATAAATAAAAGTTTGTTGAGTTCCCCTTAAAAAAATGACCAAGTTGTTAGCCTCATTTCCTGTAGACTATGTCTATCTGCCAGCTATTGTTCTAACCTAAGATTAATGTATCCTAGCCAAAGCATCTAAAAGGTTTTTATAACTATAAACTCCCTTAGTGGATAGGCACACACTTTTCTGTGCTGTGTTCATTGAGCTGGAGGGGAAGCTCTCCAGACACAGACATTTATAGTGACTTGTATGGTCTATTATAGCAGAAATTTTGATGGTTTTGTCCTCCATTGAAAATTGAACAAAACTAGGATAGAGCAAGACAGATATTTTTGAGCACCTCGGCAGCCATCCATTGATGCAAAGAACTTGGCCATCATTAAGTGAATAGCAAGGCTCATCTGTGGTACAGGTGATATCTGCTATGCCTGGTAGTTAGTGTCATTGCTAAAGCACAGGACAAATGACTCCTGCGATCCCCTTTGGGTTTTGCCTCATTTCATACAGATGCTGTTTTCTCCATTTGATGTGACTCCAAGAAAGCACTTCTTTTATGGAAGAAAAAACCCAAAACCCAAACCCCCACAAACCCAACCCAATAAGCTGAGGCTTTTAAAGCATGTTAGGAAATAAAATGTATGCATATAAATATTATAAAAGTATTATTGTCTCTTTTTCCTAAATAATTTGGCAAATCAAGTCTTTTCTTAGCCTCTCTGATCTTGTACACAGAACCTGCAAACAAGGTCTTTGCTTTAGGATGCATTATGATGTTTGAATAACATATTCATTCTAAATTCTGGGAAAAGTAGAGATACTGGACCCCTCCTAGAAAATAAAAAATACAAAGTGATTCACAGTTATGGTGGATTCCCTTTTATAATTTTAGTATGGAGGTCTTTTCTGGATCCTCTCAGTTGCTAGTTTTCCTCTACCTTGAATTGCCTTTAATTTACATTTACTTATATGGTTGCATGGTATGGTAGATAAAACAAGGAAGACCTGATTTCAAGTCCCACCCTTGACACCTACTGGTAGAGTGTGTCCAGTCAAGTCACTTCAAGTCACTTTGCATCCAGTGCTCTAGGGAAAACTCTTAAGAGTTAATGACGATAACAGACAATATGCATGAAGTGCCTACTATGTGCTTGGCAAATGTATCACTTCATCCTCACAGAAACCCTGGGAGGCAGGTCTTACTATTATACCCATTTGCCAATGAGAAATCTGAGGCAGACAAAGGTCATGTGACTTGCCCAGGATCTCAGAGCTTGTAGGTGTTTGAGGCTGTATTTGGAGTCAGTCTTCCTGACTCCAAGCCCCACGCACTATCCACTGTACCACCTAGTGACAACTAAGGGTGCTATTCTGCAGTGTTGCAAGTGGAATGACAGGTTCAGTCCCTGTCCTTATTTACTTGTACAGGCCATAGGACTTTAGTAGGGCAGATAGGTAGCATCATTGTGCACCAAACACCAGACTTGGAATAAGGAAGATTTATCTTCCTGGTCTCAGACTCTTACTAGCTGTGTGACCCTGGGCAAGTCATGTAACCCTGTTTGCCGCAGTTTCCTCATCTGTAAAATTGGCTGGAGAGGGAATTGGCAGATCACTCTGGTATCTTTGCCAAGAAAACCCCAAATGGAATTATAAATGGGTCTTAAAATTGTAGTAAGACTTTTGGGACACCACGTACGAGCATGTATTTTTGTCATACATTCTTCCCCAATAGGGTATGTAAACTCCTTGAGAGTAGCAGTCATTTCATTTTTGACTTGGTATTTGTAACGCCTGGTACACAGTAGGCACTTAATAAATGTTTGCTGATTGATTGATTGATTGAAGGTGTGTGTTGACTGATTAAAGACAGAGTGAATGACTATGTGTGTTATTATTTTTCTCTATATCTGCTTAGTTTCTCTCAATGAGGAAGCTGTTGTGAGGAAGGCTTAGAGTGCTGTGTTGAAGTGAATTTTCAGTTTCACCATTATTATTAACTTGAATAGAGTGAGTTCCTTATGGTTTCGGGTCATGGACTTTGGCCCCTTATGTGGCCATACATTGTATTTCTAACCCTTGTCAGCAATCTCAAAAGTTGGGAAGTTGGTAGGGAAGTAGAGAAGAAGACAGAGGCAAGAGAGTATGGTATGAATCCATCAATTCTTTTGGGAAAAAAATAACTCCAAACACATCCTCTGTCTTCTAATGGGATGACCACCATGTTTTCTTCATTCATTCTTTGATACAACAAAGACTGAGTACTTACTTGACTTTCAATCTATGTTTCCAGGAGTATCACATACTTTTATCCTCTGCCTTCCAGCCAAACTGACTTACTTGCTGTTCTGCACTTGTAATGTCTTGTCTCTTGTCTCCCTGCCTTTCCTCAGGTTGGTTCCCATGCCAGGATCGCACTCCTTCCTCACCTGTGTGAGGCAGCTAAATGCAGCTAAGTGGCTTAATGTTGTTCCTAGTGTCAGGAAGACCTGAATTCAAATCCAGCTTCCAACACTTAACTTACTGCATGACCCTGGATAAATCACTTAACCTCTGTCTGCCTCAGTTTCCTGAACTGAAAAAATGGACACCATAATAGCCCTTCCTCCCAAGATTGTTGTGTGAATCAAATGAGATAACCTATGTTAATTGCTATTCCACTCTATAGAAAACTGATCAAAACCTTTTCATTTGTCCTCTAGTCCCTCCACTGCAGTCCTCCCCTTGGCTGAGGATCTTGCCTCATAATTCACTGAAAAAATCTGAGACCATTCCCCCAAATTTTCCTCTTCATATTTCTCCCCATCTCATATCACTCAAATGTCTTCGGCTATTTTCTACTTCTTTCTTGACTTGGTTAATGAGGCAGCCCTTGTTGGGCAGGTAAACCCTCCCCAGAATATGTTTTTTTTTCCTGTGAAATGCAGATATGCAAAATTTAACCATAAATGATTCATATTTACAGGATAATGTTTATTTGATTAAAAATGGAGAAAATAGAAAAAATACTAAATCTATTCCTAACACAAATTTCTAGCCAGTTTTATGGATTTTTTAAATTGCCAGTTATCCAACATAATAATTTATTTATGTTTCTAGGAAAAATACTACTAAATAGTCCATCCATATATTTTCATTTTACATCTTAGTTTGCCTCCTATAATTCAAAGAAGTGAATAAATCTTTATTTTTTGAGGTATAAATTTGCCTTAGAACAATTCACATTGAAAAACATTGCACATATCTATATATTTAATCTCTTTTCATAGGAAATGTATCTGCTAGCATCTCTCATATTTTTCTAGCTTAATCTCCTATCAGCTGTTTGGTACAATAAAAAGAAAGTCTTCACCATATATTGTCATGTGATTAGCCTCACCTGCTTTGGGAACAGAAATAGACACAGGCTTTGTTTAAACATTTGTGGAGCGGCACACCAGTTATTGTCTCCTGACTTTGTATTGTGGTCTCGAAAGCTTCCTAATCCTAAAGCTGTACTTCCTTATCAAGGTAAATTAAGCAGATATCTTTCTTATCAACAGCCTTTTCTCATAGCACATGAAACTTCTCCATTTAAAATTTCAAGAGAGCTTATTGGCAGCTAGAACTGGTTAAGGAGGGTCCATAAAAGAAATGACTCCAAATCAACCACCATTACCAAACCAACATGGAGGTACTCACTGTGGGCAAAGCCTTTGTATTACGTGCTGAGGATTCAATTTAATTGCCATAATTCAATATTTAGGTAAATTATGCGGATACCTCCAAATTTGGTTGATCAAAGGACCCAAGGTACAGTGACTGTAAATTCTAATCTAAGTATAAAGAATTTCCTTGTCTTTTAATGTTTTCTCTTTTGCAAAATAAATGCAGTTTCTCAATGAAACAAAAAAACAGAGAGAGGAAAAGATTGTAAATTGGAGAAAAACATAAAACATATAAATAGTTTCATATTCCACTTTGCCAAGCCTCATAAGCCCTAAGAGGACCAAGGTTAGTGAGTGGAATCTCATTTTTTTTTCAGTTAAATCATTTACATCTGAAATTGTAAGCAGTTCTTGTCAGGGCTGGATTAAGGTTCTTATGGGAGTTGTAGGTTCTTATGTGAAGTAGGCAAAGGTATTATTATAAGTTTTGATTTTTCAGTTACACAATTTTTTGAAAAGTTAATTTATATTACAGGTTTTAAACATAGAAAATTCTTCAGATGGTCTAAAAATATTTTCTTTGGCCTTTTACTCCCTCTAGACTATGCCCTATGTACTCTGCCTTTTTTAAAAAAAAAATACAGTTGTCCTAATTTCTGTTCCTGCTGCCAAGTGTGTGTGGGGCAAGAGTAGAGGGGCATTTCAGAGCTGTCATCATGCATTAGTTTTCTTCTTAGATAGAATTTCCATACTATTGGATAGATATGTTGGCAGGCACAGGGCAGCCAAAGAAGGGTGTTAATGCCCTTGTGTGCATCCTGAGGACCATGTAATAGACAGGACACCTAGTTCTAAGTGACAGCTGTGTTGCTGGGAAGTAGTCATTTACCTTAATCTGGTTTTAAACAGATTAGGCAATACCTTTCAAAGGTTTCACAAGGGACTGAGGAATGTCTTGGCAGCTGGTGTCAATGGTATCATGTTGAAAAGGACTTCGGGACAGAGAAGGATAAAGGTACATAAGAATTACACAAAAGTATAATAATGAAGATGATAGGAGATTCACAACTCTAGTACACAATTTTTTGGAAGCAGTTTTAAAAACTTTATTTGTTTTCAGTTTTCAACAATCACTTCTATAAATTTGAAGTTTTCTCCCCCTCCTTTCCTTCTCACTCCCCGAGATGGCATGCAATCTTATATGAGTTCTACACATACATTCTTGTTAAACACATGTTTAACAAGAAGAATTAAAGTGAATTGGAGAAACCACGTGAAAAAAAATCAAAACAAAACATAACAAAATAGAAAATAGTCTGCTTCATTCTGCATTCTGATTCCATAGTTCTTTCTCTGGATGTGGATGGCATTTAGTATCGAGTCCTTTCAGAATGTTTTAGGTCCTTGCATTGCTGTGAAGGGCTAAGTGTACCAGAAATAGTCCTTGCACCCTGTGGCTTTTCCTGTGTATAATGTTCTCCTGGTTCTGCTCATTTCACTCAGTATCTGTTCATATAAGTCTTTCCAGGTTTTTCTGAATTCTGCCTGTTTGTCATTTCTTATAGCACAATAGTATTCCATTACATTCATGTACCACAACTTGTTCAGCCATTCCCCCAATTGAAGGGCATCCCCTCAATTTCCAGTTTTTGGCCACCACAAAAAGAGTTACTCTAAATATTTTTGTACATGTGGGACCTTTCCCCATTTTTATGATCTCTTTGAGATACAGCCCTAGAAGTGATATTAGAAGCAGTTTCTAAAAAACTTTTATTTGTTTTTAAAAATGTGAAATAGCAGGGCATATTGGCTGTTCTTGAAATCAGGGAAGATCTGCATTCAAGTTCTGCCTTTGATTCCTACTGGCTGTGTGTCCTTGGGCTAATCATGTAACCTCTTGGTGTCCCTAGGCAACTCTAAATTGCAAAGATGGTGCCAACTTACATTGGTAGAATTTATTTACAGGGTGCTTCCTATACCAATGAAATCATCAGTGTGATCCCATACCATTTTATTTATTCATCTGATTTTTTTGTCCATCATGTAGCATCATAGATTTAGATCTGGAAGAGACATTAGAAGCCAGTATGGTTATAGTGAATGAAGTCCTAGACTTGGAATCAAGAAGACTTGGCTTGAAATTCTGTCTCACATGCTTGCTAGTTGTATGAACCTGGGAAATTATTTAACCTCTCCTGGCCTCATTTTCTTTATTTGTAAAATGAGAGGATTTGACTTGATGATATCTATATCAACTCTAAGTCTATGACCCTGATTTTGTAATGCACCTAATCTAGCCCCATTTTACAGATGAAGGAACTGAAGCCAAGAGTGGATAAATGACTTATCTAAGATCACACAGGTAGTGTCAGAGATAGGTTCCAAACATTCTTTAACTATCGTGATGGACAAGAATCATACAGGATATGAAGGAGTGTGTATGTGTGTGTGTGTGTGTGTGTGTTGGGAGGACTCGCCATCTGTGTCAATGGAGAGAATATCCCCATCAACGAAAACATGGCTTCACCAAAGTACGGTTATCATGATTCACATTTACGAAGTAACATAAAGAAAACTGGGAGAATTTTTGAACCACTGGACAACATTTAGCCACCATAATTTAAAATGATAATTAATTTTCTGTTTTCCTTCTAGATACAGGAGTACAAGGATTAGTTGCAGAGATTATCATTTGTTTACCCACATTCATTTAAGAGAAAAACCATAGACTTGAATATTAGCTTCATAAGAAATTTAATTCAACTGGGTCACATTGAGCACCTGAACTGTAGCAGAAGTATATTGTGGGGGATATAGGGAGTGACTGATAGGATTACCTATCAGCAGAGTTAAGACTCTTCTCAAGAGCTGGAGTGCATGTGCTACTATTCACATAGATACTGATATTACCTTATATTGCTACAGCTATGCTCCAGGCACACAGCCAAGATTTTTAAGCTTTCCCCTCCCCCAGCTAATTGATGATCTGATATGGGATGCTTTGACCAGGGAGTATCACATATACACACGGTGGGCCACCAGAGCAGCTGGCATACTTGTTTCTGCCTTCTTTGTTTGGCAACTTCCGAAATCAGCATGGGCACACTGAACACTTGGCACATTCACCTAAAAGCAATGAAGTCTCTTGGTTAACCCAGTGTGAGAGTAAACAGGATGTTAATCAGGGTCACTTAAGTGTCAAATATCAGGTTAAGGGGATTGTAATTTATGGACTGAATTTATACAATTCCACCTTTTTGTTTACAGTTTAAAAACCCCATTTCTAGATTCTTTACAAAAATTAGGTACCTGAGATACTGTTCTGTAACAGAATGGTGGAATTAAAACCAAACGGCCTATTTGGCTGAGGTGGAGGCCGAGTTTGGTTGATTGGATTGGCCCACTGGGGTAGCAGATGTATTGGACTAGACAGTAGACATAAGGGAGTTGGAGGATTACCATTGGGCTTCTCTTTTCCCACTTATCCTTACCCAAGACTTTTCCAAATCTGCTTTGCATTTGAAGATGATTAAAACGAATATTTTAATGTTAACCCATTAGCTGGAACTTGAGTTTTAGGGATGTTTTTTTCAAACTTTAGAGTGTTTATTTCAGGTGGTACAAGAAAAGGAGGTAAAAAATCTGGATCCTTTTAGAGCAGTGTAGATGAACAAAAAAGAACATCTGGACCCATACTTTTACCCCAAGTTAATGCAAAAGTGTTATCAGGTGGAGGGGAATAAAACTTTTTATTGGAAAAGCACTCTCCCTGGTTGCATGAATTTGTTGTTGTTAAAGGCTTCTCTTGGGGGTGTGAGATGTAATGTTCAAAAAGTCACTGGAAAACATTATCAAGATAATGACACCATCTTGCATTTCCATGCATTCGTTTCTTTTTTTTCCCTTGAGAACTCAAAGTGTTTTCCCCTAGATGTTAGTTCATTTATCTTCAAAACATCCCCGTGTGGAATAGCTTTGAGGCATGTATCATCCCTTCTCTTCTTAAAGACTAAGTCAGAGGGGTAGGAGGAAAATGGATTTATCTGCAGTCCATAATCTGAGAACCACAAAGTAGCTACTTCTCATATCTCTTCTTTCAAGTCCATGACAATACTCTATGGATGATACATTCTCATGAGGAAGAAAATGACTATGCTAATCTTTTGTTTAAAGAACTTTAGCAGAGCTCAAACACCTAGGAAAAAATATAAACCCACTAGGGTGGCATTTAAAACCTTCCACAATCTGGATCTGACTTACCTTTTTCCTAATATTATTTCTGTTACCTAATAGTTCTCCTAGGCAAATTGGACTATGCACTATGTTTTCTGTGGTTGTCTTATACATTTCTTCCTCCATGCATTTTTCACATGTTTCAGATGCCTTCAAGCACATGCTCTTCTTCTTGTTTCCCCTTAAAATTTTTCTCCTTCAAAGTTGATTTTGTCCATGAATGGGATCATTGCTTCAAATATTCTTAGAGCAAATCACCAGAAATTCTTTTGTGCCCTATGACATTCTTCCTTATTTCATATTTATTTGTGTACATATATATATATATATATATATATATATATATATATATATATATACACACACACATATATATGTATACATATTCCTCCTAAGATTGTCTTTGAGGACTGAGATTGCATCCTTTAAAAAAAATTTTCTTTAAAAACTCCTTCAGTCACTGCAACTTATGGAGAATGCCTACTAAAGTACAGAGGAGCTGCTATTTGAGTTAGAGGAGGGCATGCCCACATGGCTGAAACCATGAGACTTTGAGTAAGAAAGTATTATGTGGGAACCACTGTGACAAAAATTTTATTTTCATATAACTAAATATGAAATACTCAGTATGTCTAACTGTTTTGGAGCCATAAATGGTGGCAAAGACTTTCTGGAAAATTCAACTTGATAAACTACAGAATTCTGGCTCCTTGAACCCAGTCAAAATTAATTACATTGATGAGTAAGTAGAATAATGATATGGATGAAAACATATCTTTGTAAGAAACCAGCTTGTCAGTTTTATTTTGCCGTGCTCTCAAATCCTTTGCATTTAGATAAGCTCTCTGCAAAAGCAAAACAAAACAAAATTTAAAAAAAAACTTAAAAAAGAAAGATACTTTGTAAAGCAAATACTCATTGTATAACCAAAGGGTGACTACTTTTTAACTGAGAAATCATATTTGCTGTTAAAAGATCAGTAGAAATGGGTGGTAGAAAGGGTTGGCTCACTTGTACAAAGGAGCCTGGGGAAATTGTTGCTCAGCAGGGTGACTTTTGAGTAGCTCATGGTTCTTTTGTGCCCTCTTCTTCTTATTTTGTGACCATTCAAGCAGTTTTCCAAAGCAAGAATTCATAAAACCTTGGGCCTTACATACTATCATTACAGATAATATAACATTTGAATAGGAAAATATCAAATTATTTCTTTGGCAGATCTTGTGAAGTAAAAATTTAGACTTTTTATGTCTATATCCAGACTCAACTTTATAGGAAATACAAAACTAAAGAAAATCTTTATCTACGAAGTATTTGAGATGAAAAATAATTTCTCCAGTATCAGTTGGAACACACACTTTCATGTTTGTAATGAACATATTTCCATGTTTATGATGCTAATGTTGACATCACAGCAGTTGGGGCTATCACCAACAAGGTTAGTAATATTCTCAGTATGACTTGGAGCAGATCAGAGTTTTCTAAACTAATATATGGAAATGATGGAAAACAATCATTAGTGCATGATACTCCTACTCAAATTATCCCCTCATCTACCAAGTCTTTGTCAGTAACCTCAATTTCCATAACTCCTTATCTCTAGGGTCATAGAGTGAGAGCTGGAAAGGCATACAGAATTCAACTCCTCCATTTTCCTTTGTCATCCTGGGAAATTTCTAATTCTTGTATGCCTCAGTTTTTACATCTGTAAAATTTTGGGTATTAGTGGCACCTACCTCCCCAGGAGATATTTGTAAAGCATTTGCAAACCTTGAAGTTATCTGTACATGCTAGTTAAGGTTAAGGAACTTGGTAAAGGTCATACAGCTAGTAAGACTCAGAGGTGGAATCTGAACCCACTAGAAGCACTAATACCAGAAGCTAGAAATTGATGCTGTTTTCAGTTTAGTGTATTATGCTGTCTCACTAAATCCAAAATCCTTAGCCTGGCATTTTTGGTGCCAACCTACCTTTCCTCTTACTCACCATCATGTGTTTTACATTCCAGCTGTGCTCTTTTGTTCATTGTTCTGCAAGTTCAGTTTTCCATCTTCTCTCTCCTTGTCTCCACATCTCTCACCCAGAATACACTCTGCCTCTTAGAGTTTTGAGCTTCTATCAAGCCCCAGTGCCACTGAGTTGTTCCTCCTCTCCCCAAAAGACTTCTTAAAATAACTTGTATTTACTTTTATGTGTATACTTTATTCACCCCAGAAGGTTGTAAACTCCTGAAGCACCGAGGCTGCTTCATTTTTATTTTTATAACGCTGTTGCCTAACGGTGTTTGGCATACTAAGTAAGTGACAAATGTTTGTTGAGTTGTACTGAGGAAAAAATAACAGCCCAAATCTCACAATGACTCCCGGTGTGATATGCCTCAGAAGGGAAGAGAAGGAAAGGGAAAAAAAGGAAAGGGAAAAGAAGGGAATTAAAGGGAAAGGAAAGGAAGTGAAGGGAAGGGAAAAGAAGGGAAGTGAAGGGGAGTATTTTGGATCTTTGAGTAAAGTATTCAAAACACTAATAATGTATGATCTCAAATATCACACAACTCCTGAAAGAAACTAGGAAGGAACCTGGTCATCTGACAGACAATCTTAATGAATGCATATCACCTTTTCAATTAATTAACAGTAGTTATGATAATAGCAACAATTATATTGTTTAGTATTTATCTAGCAGTGAGATAATATCTCACTTGATTCTCACAACAACTCTGTGAGGTAGTTTTACAGAGGAGAAAAGTGAGGCAGAAGGGTTCAGATACTCTGCATATGTGAGGCAGGATTTGTGCTCAAGTCTTCCTGACTCAGGGTCCACCATTTTAATCCACCATGCCGCCTAACTGCACAACTCTAGGTAGCCTCCACTTTCCACTCCCATTTTCCTTTGGGAATATGTAAGATATGGAGGAAAACCAACCAAACAACTGTAAAGACAAGTGAGGAGGCCATACTATCACAGGTTCTTAGATCTGCATTTCTAAAAGGAAATGCTACTTTTGAGGGACCAACAAACACTTTAATCAAGCACAGGCATCATTCACTTAGTTCAGGAGAAAAAGTCAGCACCCTGAAATTCAGAGAAAATACAGAGAAATCAAAATCAACAGACATGCTTCCAACTCTCCGACATAAATAATATATACACCATAGATCAACAGACAGATCCAGCTCTCTGACCATTATGTACATACATAGTTACTAGAGAAGGAAGCACCAACATCTAGGTTTTCAAGCGGGGAGGTCTCCTTAATGGCTACCCAGAGTCTCATCTGGCCAAACATATACTTCCGATAAGTCAACCCTAAAGTAAAACCTTACCTCAGAATCTTTATACACTTTTTAGAGCTAGAGAGAACCATAACCCTTGAGAACCAGTGGCTCATTAACAAAAGGTGTAGACTTTGCTACAAATCTTTCTAAGCCCATTAATGGGTGGGGAAGATCTTCCCATTAAGAAGCAAAATTATATTAACAATAAGCAAAAGTGCATTATCAATACAGTAATATGCTTTCATCCTTTTTGTACACATGTATAGGGGAAAGGAGATAGAGAAGTATTGTTCCACTAATATTTTCCTATCTTCATTCCACCCTGATCTGACAGAGATGACATTTTCCATGCCCTCTTAAGAACATCTTCCAATCTTGGTTATCATAACTTACTTTAAAAATCAGAATATTCTGGTAGAGGACAATTTAAGGTCAGGCAAGACATTACTCAATGAGCCAAAAATGTGCCATGTTTACAGGAGAATATTCTTAAACTGGGTTCATGTCCTTCCTACCATGATTCTCCTCCGGAGGGTAATAGCTCTTTCCATTCTTCCCTTTGAGTTATGGTTTATTTTGGTTAGTGGAACATATTTTTGTGAGGAGAAAGGTCTGGATGGAGTGTTCTGGGAAATATTTCACAGTAACAAATACTCCTTAGGAGAATAGGAATCAGTAGTATTACATATCCTCTACAGACACATCGACTTCCTTCCCGCTTTGAGGGCTTGTTGAACAAGACAATATAAATGATGTTAAAAATGCAGATGATTTTTTTGCATGTTGTTTGGGTGATGATGGCTAAGGAATGTACTAAAATATCATTGCCTGTCATTTTTGCTGACCTTCTCATGAGTCAGTCTCGTAGCTGTATTGGTTTACTTCTTTTCCCTTTGCCTGAATAAATGACAAAAGAATGAGAAGAATATTTAAAGCAAATCAAAATGGAAACACAGACCATGAATTAGGAAGGGTATCCAAATAGGGCAGAGAGTGGGTCATTCTTAGGATTACAGTTTTAGAGATGTGATGGACATCAATGATCCTCTCATCCAATGTCTCCATTTTACTGTTGAGGAAACTATTGAGATTAAGTGATTTGCCCAAGATAACTCAGAAACAGAGTTGAAATTTGGACTCAGGTCCACAGATAAGTCCAGCATAAATTTTTTCCTCACAATGCCATAACTGTGTGAAATAAACCTAGTAAGAGCATAGAATCATTTATTACCAGAGTTGAAAGAGCCCTTAGAAGTCGTTCTGTACAAATTCCTACCTGAAATAAAAATCTCTTCTACCAATCCCACCTCCCACCCCTACAAAAAAAAAAAGGTTACCCATTGAAGATAATTGGTATCATTCCTCTAGCCTCAGTATAGTTTACTCTTTGGATTTGTTCCCATTTTATACATGAGAAATTGAGGCTTGTGCTTGTCCGTTCACGAAGAGGACCATGACATCACGATGATGACATGACTTGCAGTTGTTGAGTAAGAATGACTTGTCCAGGGTAACACAGCTAGGATGTATCTAGGGTAGAATCAGAAGGAAGATATTCTGACTTCCTCACTATGTCTGCTCTATGCTTTATTTTTGTTTCCCAGCCTAGATAACTTGTCTTATTTTGGTCTTCTGAGTCTCTCAATGGTTACTTATATCTCCTTCTGCTTTTTTTTTTTTTAAAAACTGTAATCCATTTCTATTTTATTTAAAAATTCATTTTTTTAAAAAAATTTCAGTTTGGAATTCTCAATTTCTATTTCTAACTCCCTTTTTCTAGCATGACTTCCTCTGTTGGGTAATGTGGCCCATCTCATAACACTAATGTTAGTGTCTGCCTGTCTTTTCACCACCTCAAATGAAGCATGGTGAGGAAAGGACAATTCATTCTTCTCCTATCTTCCCATGTGCCCCTGACTTTTTCTGTCTGATTTCCCCCTCTTTCTGGTAGCAGAAGCTCAGTCAACCTAGTCAAATGATCTCAGCAGCCTCTTCCTTAATCTTTTTTCCTACATTCATTCACTCTTCCCCAACACCCTGTTCATTCCTTCTTTAGAGTAATATGTTCCTCACCATTCTTTCTGTTATATTCTTGGTGCCTGGAATGGACCCTTATGGGCCTTCATTTACTCTTAAGTATAGGATCCTGGCTTACCCCTTTGCTACTTCTCTCCATCTCAGATTTCTGATTTGGCTTGGCTTAACGACAGCTTTATTTCAAATCACTTCTCCAAACCATGCCCCATTTTCTTCCTGTTTCTCCCCAAGCATGACTGATATTCCTCTTTTACTCACCTTTACTCTCAGAACTACTTGAAAAGGCAAAATAGATCCTGTAAGTGAACCTTCACTAAGGTGTAATGTTTAGGCAAAAGAGGTTTATCATTTCTTTTCTCCCTCATAGGTTTCAAATCCAAACTTGGTATGCCTTTTTCCACTTCATGCTTTTTGCAGAGGCTGCTCCACATGCCCAGAATGCATGCTCTCCTTTGAACTTTAGGTGGCTAGAGCTCTTTACCTAGTATCAGAAAGGACTGAATTCGAATCTGATCTCAGGTGCTTACTAGATGTGTGACCCTGGGCAAGTCACTTAACCTCTGTCTGCCTCAGTTTCCTCAATTGTAAAAGTGGGATATAATGGCCCCCTACCTCCCAGCGTTGTTGTGAGCATCAAATAAAGTAATATTTGTAAAAACATTTAGCATAGTGCCTGGCATGTATTAGGTGCTTCATAAATGCATATTCCCTTCCCTATTCCTATTTGCTCCCTCCTCCCACTTACTCTATCTCTCAGTAAACCCTCAAGGTGTACCTCAAGCTTTCCCTCTTCTAGGAAGTCTTTTCTGATCCAGTTGTATTTGATTTTTCCTCTCTGTCTTTCCTAAAATTATCTTGTACTTACCTATCTGGGTCCATGTTATATCCATGAAGTAGCATGTAAATTCCTTGGATGCAGAAACTGTTTCATTTTCTGCCTTTCTATCCCCAGTTCCAAGCCAGTGCCTTGAATTCTATCTGTCTTAGTACATTTTTATTACATCTAATTGAATTAAAAGTGCTGCAACGAAAACCAGCAATGTAGCTTGCTTGAGAAATGCTGAACGCATCACTAGAATTTTCCTTTTATTGTTTTTTATATTATTGTTGGAGAACTCTTCTTTTCCCCATACTATGAAGCATAACTCAGCTGTTCACCCTTTGGATTCCTACTTCTTAATTCCTATCTGTTTCCTAAATAACTTATACAGTCAAACTGTAACCTGGGGCTTAGTATTGTATGAGAATCTTATTATTGGTGAAGTGATTACTTGAGCAGCAAGCCTGAGTGAGGGCAGAATTGGTAAGAGTTTGAGAGAGGAGAGATGTTCCTGTGTCTTCCATTTTGGGGAGAGGACTCACATGGTTCCAGACTTTCTTCAGGGAGAGGACCCTGGAGAGAGACAGAAGATTTTAGAGGGAAGTAGACATGTACAACAGCCAGCTCTTACCAGCCTTACCACAGTGGAGGCCTAATGGAGAATCTTATGCAAATGCACTGGACCTGGACTTGAACCCTGGGTTACAAAAATAGTGGGGGAAAGGCACTTTGCTCCATAGTATCCTTGTTGAGGGTCATTTTTCAGATTTAAAGAAGTTATATGTAGAGGTCAGAATCTCTGTATTGACATTAAATCTGGACCTTGATTCTCTTTTTTTTCCTAGATATACTCTAGCTTCATGGACCTGTGACTTTCCAAAGATGAGATGAGATTATTTGCCAGGATATGTGCTTTGGTTTAAACCTCACCCCTAAGATTGTTGAACTAAAATGGGTTAAATATCTTTCAACAGTAAATGCTCACTGACATGAAATACACTGACTCTTTCAGAACATTAATATACAATTTAGCACAACTTTACCCAGGATATTAGTTTAATGTTCTTCATCATTTTCAGCTCTTCATCCTTCATGAATATAGACATCATAAATAATGGACATTTTCAGTGTATAGGGATTTGACTTACAGTGATTTGCAGCTGCTATACTTTTCTTTTTCTCATTCTATTGATGTTTCTTGTGTCACTTTTAAGAAAACCACTTTGGAAGAGATAGATCTCACCCATAAATTTGGTAGAAAGACCAACAATTCAATCTGAATATCTATGATGACTATTGAGAAAATTTACAAAGAGGAAAAAAAAGGAGGCAGCAAAATCAAAACCCTAGAATCAGAATTTCTCAAAAAGTCATTCTGGACTCAAAGTTGCTGTCAGAGTCTTAATAAAGAAGAAATAGAATATGCATCTGTCAGTGGTTCAGTAGAGACTCAATTCCTAAATAAAATTTGGAAGTGTTATATAGAAAAGAGTTTTTCTCCTCCCTCCCTTTTTCTCTCCATTTTCTCCCTTCCCTCCATCCCTCCCTTCCTTCTTTTCTTGCTTCCTTCCTCCTTCCCTTTTTTCCTCGAAACTTTTACTTTATTACCATGATTTCTGGTTTCTGAGTGATACTCAAATCCTGAGAAATTTTTCATAAAGGTATATGTTAAAAATCTCCATGGATGCATTCCAGACATTTGAAACATTGTTAAGGATTCAAATAGTAAACCATTTTAAAGCTGGCCATGACAGAAGGAATAATTTTATGTATTTTGGACCATTTTCCTCATCATAGCTCAAACAGTGATTCATTTCTCACATCTTGTACTGTTAAAATACATGGCCCCAAGGCAGGTAATGATACACATTTAGACTGTTGGCTATTGTTTTCTGATATTCATATCCTTAAATGTTCCATGTGGTCTTTCAGGTTGTACTTTAGAATTATACTTTTGTCCTGGTAAGTTTTTGTTATTTAGTTGGGGAAAAATTAATCCTAGCTATCAGTGAATTTTATTGCCAATAAAAGGGAACCTCTCCTTACAGATAAAATCCATTTAGTTTGTTTAGAAAAGAGTTGAAGTATGATGTTAAAATAATATGCCAAAAAAGATAAAATGGAATGTACTTTGGTAATTGGCTTTCTTTTGATTAGGTGTTTAGTACTAAACAATAATTTGTGTCTCTAGAGTCTGGCTTGGTTAATAAAACCAACTTTACTGCTCTAGAGAAGAGAAGAGATAAGTTATTTTTGAAAAGTCTCTTTCTGGCCATGAAAAAGTCTGTTTAAGAGCTATTTATTTTCCCAGGGCCCTGGCCTTTTTAAAAGAGATTTAAGCACTGGAGAAGGTGACTGTATTCATCTTCTCACAACTGAAATAAATAGTATTGATGGTCTAAAAAAAGCAAACATTTAATAACAAAGTATAGGAGGGAAATGGCTTTTATAAATCTATATAATTCAAGAAAAATAAATCCAAAGGAGAACCTGTTTATAATGGATTCTTTCTAAAGAAAACAATTTGGGATAAATATTAAAATTGATGATACACCAAATCATGTATATTAATAATGTTTTTTTAATATAGGCAAGAGTACTAAGAGCAGACACATTTCCAATTATAGCTTGAATGATAGAATGTCACAGCTAGAAGTGACTTGACTGTTATTTTAATTCAGCCTTTTCATTTTTCAGAAGAATCAACTAAAGCCTAGGCATCTAGATGCCTCTGTGGATGGAGTGCCAGGCCTGGAGTCAGGAAGATTCATCTTGCTGAATTCCAATCTAACCTCAGACACTTACTAGCTGGGTAACCCTGATCAAGTCACTTAATTATGCTTGCCTCAGTTTCCTTGTTTGTAAAATGAACTTGGAGAAAGAAATGGCAAACTGGTCTAGTATCTTTGCCAAGAAAACCTCCAGTGGAGTCACAAAGAGTTGGACACAACTGAAAAACAACTCAACAGTAGCAAAACTAAAGCTTAGAGAGGTAGTAAATGGCCTAAGAACATATAACTAATTTAGTACCTCTTAAGTGTTTTCTTTTATGGAATATGTGGTATTTTAACAGAGTAACTTACTTCTCCATTAAATTAGATTCTTGAAAATTACATAGTGGAAATTATTAGAGATTATTTATTGATGTATAGCAATGTGGAGTCACATAGGATTGACCTAGCATTTTTGACTTTTATTGGTTTTATGTGAAATAAAGCATAGGTTTTCTTCTTTACACATATAGCTGCTATTTATCTAGCACTTTTAAATCTTGCAAAGATATTTACATGTTATCTGATCCTCACCTCACCCTGTAATTGCTGTTATTATCCACATTTTGTGGAGGAAAAATTGAGATTCAGAGAGGTTACATCATTTGACCAGAATCAAGCCTGAGGCAGGATTGAACTCAGATCCTCCTGAGAGACTCCAAATCTAGTATTCTGCCCACTCTGCCATGTAGCTGCCATGTTAATTTGCACTGTATGTTCTCAGGAAGGCATATGAAAGAACATGGATTCAAAACACACTGTGAGAAGGAACCGATAAATTATTATAGCTTCTATTTGCATAATGCTTTAAAGTTTGCTAAGTAGATTGCATACATTGCATCATTTGATCTATATAACAAGCCTGTGTTATGGTTGTTGAGTTGTTTTCAGTTGTGTCCAACTCTTCATGATCCCATTTGGGTTTTTTTCTTGGCAAAGATACTGAAGTGGTTTGCCATGTCCTTTTCTAGCTTAATTTACAGATGAGGAAACTGAGGCAAACAGGGCCAAGTGACTTGTCCAGGGTCACTCAGCTAGTAGGTGTCTGCAGCCCAGATTAGAACTCAGCAAGATAAGTCTTCCTGACTTCAGACCTGGCACTCCATCCACAGAGGACCACCTAGATGCCTAAAACAAAAATAACTCTGTGAGGCAGGTGCCATTATTACTCATTTTAAAAATGAGGAACCTGATATTCAGAGAGGTTGTCTTGCTCAGGGTCACATAGATTGAGAGTAATTGAGGTAGGAATTCAAGTCTACCTCTTCTTGAATTCTGGTTCATTATTCCATCTCCTACACTAGACAGCTTCTCCCTTCTATCAATGGAGGCGTTAATTTCCCACATGACAGAAATGATAGGTACATTCAAACATTTCCAACGAATATTTTGCATACTCGCAGAATGTCAGAGTTGGAAGACACTTCAGAAGTTACCTAGACAAATCCATACAAATCAAGAAGATTCTTCCGGCATCCGAGACAGTTGGTATACAGCTTCCATTTGGCAGTCTTCATTGATAAGGAATTCATCATCTTTGAGTAAAAGCCAGTGTCACTTTTTTTGTCAGCTCTAATTATTATTGTTTTTCCTTATAGCAAGTCTAAATCTGCCCCTGTAATTTCGGCCCTTTGCTCATGGGGTCAAATAAAATAGCTAATGTTATTTTCTATACGATAGCCTTTCAATGCTTGAAGAAATTTACCAAGTGATCCCTAAGTCTTCACTTGACATTACTATTTCTATAGCTTTGGTTTCTAATCCCCTTTTATTCTCTTCCCCTTCTCTTCTTGTGTCCCGTACTTTATTCTTTGTGTACTTTTGCTGTACACAAAATACATTGGCTAAAAAAAAATCCATTGACCTACTGGTGATGAGCTTTCAGGTGCTTAGCTAGACTGGTGTTCAGAGAGCAGATACAATGAAGCGACTGAGATATACTTTCATTTCAATTCAGCAGACATATACTAAATACCCCAAATGTGCCAGCACTGTCCTAGCTATGTGCTGAGGAAGACACAGATGAAAATGAATTTGCTCTAAACATGATGGGATGTGCTGGCATCACATCTGAGAAACAAAGAGTTGCTTTGGTAGCATATTGGCAAATTAATGATTATGTAATTTAATTATTAAATTATTAATAGATTTAACTAGCATACAAGAAACAAAAATGGAAATATTATTTAACCGATGATCACTGGATTTAACTTTGCAGTCATGTTAAAGACTATTCTCCTTGAAGCTAAATTTTGTAACTGGATATTTTTTATTAAATGCTGTTTTTATTTAATATTAAATATTTATCCTTGAGTGTAAAATGAGATTTTCTATATATCAAAATAATCTACATGTTTATGACTAATTTGATCTTAATAAATACAATTTTTAGTCATAATATTTACATAGAAGAATGGGGGAAATAATGATAACAAGAGCTAGCATTTATATGGTACTTTAAGGTTTATGAAATGTTTTATATATGTTGTCTCGTGATTCTCATAGCAGCTCTATAAGTACTGTTATTCCCTTTTAAATTACGGAGGAATAGAATGAAGTTGATTGAAATTGAGCGATTTTTGTTGGAATCACGTAGCTTGCAAGCTCTGAGGCACCATTAGACATCCAAATCCAGTCTTTTTACCTGTTGCACTTCATTATACTACACAAAAAGTAAATAGCTCACCATTTTGACCTCCTATGCCTGCAGTAATTCATCAAAGTTGTTTTATTTTGCTCAGAAATTGAATGAAATGGACTTTATGCGTACGAAGTTCCATATTTTTAAAGTTTGATGCTTGGCTGTCCCATTATTTTATGTGGAACCCAGTAGAGAATTGATTGGAGATAATTCACGATCCGAGTGTTTGGGATTGTATTTGAGGATAGACATAAAGCACAGCTGGGGCACATATATCTTTGTGCTTCCATCACATGTAATTTTTATTTTTCATGCATTCCAAATGTGGAGAGACATCTCCTTTTCTTTAGACGGCAGGCTTTCGGTGGATGTCCAGGTTTTGTGGACATCCTTAAAATGTCACTTTGTATCTCTTAAAGAGGAAGGGAAGGTAATTTGGTTAGATTTACTTTTTCCTTTGTCTACATTGTAGCATTGACTTGCGGGGAGGACTCAGATCTCCAAAGTGGAGGTAACAATCTCTAGTTTTATTGACCCTAATAACCCATGTATAACATGCATTTGTGTATGTTACATATGGACAGGTAGGTGACTCATTGGGTAGAGTGGTGAGTAGGGAGTCAGAAAGACTCATCTTCCTGAGTTAAAATCAAGAAGATTCTTCTGGCATCCAAGATAATTAGTAATACAGCTTCCATTTGGCAGTCTTTAGTGATAAGGAATTCATCATCTTCAAATAAAAGCCTATCATTTTTTTTTGTCAGTTCTATTTATTATTAAGTTTTTCCTCATACCCCAGACACTTCCTAGTTGTGTGACCCTGGGCCAGTCACTTAACCCTGTTTGCCTCAATTTCCTCATCTATAAAATGAGGTGGAGATGGAAATGGCAAACTACTCCAGTATCTTTACCAAGAAAACTGCAAATGGGGTCGTGAAAAGTCAGACATGACGGGGAAATGTCTGAACTGAATGGTACATATGTAAGTTTAAATTTCTTAGAATAATGAAATTTCAGCATTGGAAGGGGCTTTACAGCAATCTATTGCCAGATCTTCATTCCACAGATGAGAATGCTGCTCCCCCCACCCCACCCATATCACCTAATGGCAGAGCTGGGGTTTGTACCCAGGTGTTCTCACTCCAAGTACAGTGAGTTATGTACCTATTTGATTCTGTAGGGATTATTTCCATTCCTTCCATTCTACGACTTTTAAAAGAATAGACTTGGAGAGAGAATAGGGGCTCTCTAAATGTGGAATTTAAGGTAATGCCTGGAAGCCTCCAAACTGGGAGCCAAGCACACTATACCACATTCACTTCCTTTGCAGAATACAGGAAAATGAAAAACACATGGAATGACTTGTTGAGTTGATTTTTGTTCTGTACTCTTTTCTCATTATGGATTTGTTTTCAAAATCAAATAGTCATTGTGCTTCTTGGTGGATGCTTGTGCTCTTGGAAGCATCGCAGCATGTGGGACCCAGTAAAACATGAATTTCATTTGTTTTCCTTGGCTTCTGTGTGTCATGATCTGTTCAAGATGACAGAGTCTGGGAAAGAGTCAATTTTAACATGGTCTCAGGGCTGAGTCTTGAACTTTGCCTTGGTCAGGAAAGGAAGTCTGATAGGAATAGGTATACTGATGTTCAACTGTAGTCTGAGACACAATGGATAAAAGTTTATTTTCAATGCAACAATGATGTCTGGCATCCCTAAGATTAGACCAAATAACTCTTTTACTTTGTGTGAAAACTTGTTCTTGCATTTCTTGGCTCTATGTTGGATATCTCTTTTATTCTGTGAGGTAGGCAGGAATATCAACCACTAGGCTACTCTGTATGGAATCTATCAAAGAATTTGGGATATTTTTGATTCTAATTCTTCAACAAGAAGCAGAAGAGGCAGGAAGACAGGAAGAACGGTTAATGGAGACTTGTGGTTTATTTTGCAAAGAAAATAAAACTACTTGTTCCAATCCAGGGCTTCTGAATAGGTTGATGGCATTCATTCATTCATCCATCCAACAAATATTTATCACATACAAGACAATGTGCTTTGGGATGAGTAAAATTCAAAGTGAGGCAAGGCATAGTTTCTATTCTGAAAGAACCTAAAACTAATAGAGAAGAAATATTGCCTATAACATGATAAAATGTTGTCCTTGAGAAAAGGTACTCTTCTGTTTTTGTTTTTGTAACCCCAAATGCTTAGCACAGTGCCTGACATCTAGTATGTGCTTAATAAATGCTTGTGGAATGAATATGATATAGAATGAGATGGCCACATTTTTTCCTTATAGGAATTTCCCAGGAGGCATCAGTTACTCTACCTCATTTAGTTGTTCTAAGTCTGCCACATGTCTACTTTCATCCTTTCCAGTTTAACTCTATCTTCCTGAGACTTTGGGAAATCTAAAGTAACTCTTCCAGGAGAAAAAAAATTGGCCCTTGTTGTAAGCAATATACCTGCAGACTCATGCAACTTCTCATGATCATATTACCTGCATGATTACTTGCATCAGTTCAGTAACTTAATGACCAGGACAGAATTGTGTAGGTGCCAAGATTCACACTACTTTTACCACTAAAGAAATCTAAGAAATTATTGCGAGTAACCCTTAATCTCTACTTCACGGAACAAAGCCTACATTTCTTGTTTCAAGGAAAACAACTAACCAAACAAATTAAAAAATAGTTCTTTATGAAAAAGTTACATTACACTAATTTTATATTATTTCAAGTTAATTTCATTTTAAATTATTAAAAAAAAACAGTTAAAGGGGCCAATTTCAGCTGAACATAGGCGAGAGAAAGGAGAAACTTTTAAATGAATACAATTGAATGACCAGGGTAGGCAGTAAGCCCTCCCATAACCTCCCACAGCAGCTGCTCAGCTTTCTCTGTTTCGGAGGCGAATTCTTAAGTACCCAATCTCTTAAAGAAGGCAAAGGAATGAAAAGAGAGAGTTTGGGGTTCATGGCCTCAGCTGTTTGAATTTCTTACCCTGGTCAAATAGCAGAAATTCTCTTTTCCCTTTTGCATTGTCTTTCAGGGTTTCCCACAAGAATGTGTCTCCTCCTCCCTCCCCTCCCCCACAACCTGCTTTCTAGGCAAATGAATAATTTATCTCAACAGTGAATTTACTGTGAAACCAATTGTGTACTTAATGTCTATAAACAAAGTAAATAAAGTCAAGGAGTAGGGATTGTGGCTCACTTAAAACATCACTCTCTCTGAATGGTTCTAACAAGTTCTCTATTGCTGAGGCAGCAACCTGGAATATATTAGCATCCTCATAGGAACATGCCTTTAGGAACATATCGGCCATCTTTGCTGAAAGGCAGCATCGCAATAGACCAAAAGGATGGAAGTATTTTCCTCCCTGGTGTATTGCAATCAAAACCCAATTTCATACCTTGGGAATTACGGACACACTCAAGACCTTATTTTGAACCATCATTTGGGAGGAAAAGTAAACCAACATAGCATGTCATGCCCTGTAGTTCTAAATTGCTGGCATGTGGGTTGAGATGCTGTGCATATTTGCTTGATTACCTTCATCTGGGTTTGTACTATACAGGTCTACAGATTAATCAGAACAAGAAAGAGATTTAGCCTGAGGGATGGAGATGGGATGGCAGAGTTTAGAATTGTTAGCCTCTTCTAAGTTAGTGTTTTGTTATTTATTTCCATATTTTATCTCACTCTTTATAGTTATGGTAAGTTTTTTTTTTTAAAATAAGGACATCCTTTGACTGGCTGCCAACACCTCTTTAAAGGTAATTTAACAATTTTTTTGTAAACCTGGTATTTTCATCATTCAGAAATATTTGCAGAGATCCCACCAGCATCACTAATGTCTGTGTGAACCAGCGACACTGGTCTTCTTAATATATAATTCCAAATGTTTTCCCTGGCTGTCCCCCATGCCTGGAACTGTCCCTGTCTTTATCTTTGCCTACTGGTTCCCCTGGCTTCCTTCAAGTCTCCACTAGAGTCCCACATTCTAAGGACTTTTCCAGTCCTCAAAATATTTCTCATAGATCTATTCAGGTAACACACATAGGTGGATCATTTCCTGTAAACATTAATTAACACATGTATTTAAAAAGAAAAAGGGCAAAGGCAAAGTTTAGTTTGTTATACAGTACCTTTCTTTGACTTTTTTCCTGTTATTTAAATCTGTCATCATTGCCTTATGAAGGGAAAGAGAAAGTAAAAAAGAGAAAAGAAAATTAGTCACTCTTGGAGCTTTGACCATGAAGGCATACTATTTCAGCAGGAGCACTAACTTTCTCTTTTCTAATGTTATTTGTTGCAATCCTACAAAGTCACAGTGGGTTGAGGAGAAGAAATTTCACTAGTCTATAACATAAACAAAAATATGTGACAAATTGCCACTTGAAGGCTATTCTTTGATATGTAAGTCTTGGAGAAACCATCTAGATGACCACAGTCCTAAAGTATAGGACCAGGTAGAGAGGATCCAGGGTTTAAAAGAGGCAGCATATCAGAACTTGGACCTTGTTTTTCAGCATTAGGGTAGTAAAATAGAAAATATATCTCTACCAAGTCATGAGAAAGGCAAGGGGTGGGGTGAGGAATATATAATTTATCACTCTATCTATGTACACAGAGCTTTGCTGAATTTCAATTTTTATGCCTTATTATGGTATAGAGGTAACCTTTGGTTGTTTTCCTCTTATACAATGTAAACTCTGAGGGTAGGCATTCCTTCCTTCCTTTCCCTCCTTCCTTCTTTCCTTTTTCTCCTTCCTTCCTTCCTTTCTCTCCTTCCTTCCTTCTTTCTTTCCTTCCTTCCTTCCTTCCTTCCTTCCTTCCTTTCCTCCCTCCCTCCCTTAATAACCCCAGTGCTCATAGTAGGCATTCAAGGAACTTGGTTGATTGATTGAAGGGTTTGCAAGGGGAAGCAAGGGGAACAGTGGTTGGCAAATAGTAGGTACTTAATAAATGCCTGTTAATAGATGGATATATTGAGCATGATCCAGTTTTGTATTGGATGTGGTTCAAGGACCACTCTTGATAAGTTCAGAAAGGCTAATCAACTGGAATCTTAGCCCTTGAGTGACAATATTTTTCAGACACAGTTACTTGGTGGATGGAGTTCCTTCAACACCAATAAGAGATTCTTGAAATAAGTAGAGGGTTAAACACATGCATGATCTTTAAACCAACAACAACAGCAAAAGAAATTATACCATATTCTACTTAAGAGAGGAAGCATTGCATGATAGATAAAAAGCTATCTGGGAACCAGGAAGACCAGGGTTCAAGTCTTAACTGACAAGTCTTAACTCTGGTCTGTGACCCTGGGCAAGTCCCTTAATCCTTCAGTGTCCTAGTCAAATCTCCAAGAATGTGCCAGTCTTGCTAGGAGAGGAGTTTTCTGCAACGTTGAAATCATAGGTCTCATTTCTATCCCTAAGTCCTACATTAGGTGTTTCCTAGGTTTTAATAAAAATACCACTGTTATTAATATACAAAGATACTAAGCCTGTTTAAACTGTTTTCTCTGAATCAGTGATGAGTTTGCTGTGGTCTATCCACAATTTTTTACCCAATATCTTTTAACCAGTGGCATGAAATTTTAACAACTGATTGGAATTAGGAGGGTGGTGCTTAGCTGGCATGTATTAGGTGCTTAATAAAAGCCTGTTGACTTATTAAAAACTTGTTGAATTTTAGACCTTTTAATCCCAATATTCAATATGACCCCAATAAACAGCAAAGTTAATTAACTCACACAGGAGCAAAATTGTGACTTGAGGTCAGTACCAAACAATCTAAATAGCTGCAGACTGTTTGTGTATAGGAAGATAACAAAAGTACCATGTTTCTCTCCTTAACATTTGCTTAAAGAGAATCACAACAATCTTCCATTGGAAACCTAGATATTAGGTTTCCCTGATGGTAGTAATCTTGTGCTGTTTGTGAATCTAATTACTAGAGACTTCTCCATTCCCACTAAAGATATCCTTGGTCTGTGATATTTCATAACAGGAAGGAAAAATTGAAAAGATAGGGTCCTGTTCCTAACTCACTTATGTTTTAAATAAGATATTTCAGTGTCTTATGGGTATAGGTCAGGAGTAGGGAATCTGCAGCCTTGAAGTCACATGCACCTCTCTAGGTCCTCAAGTGCAGCCCTTTAACTGAGTCCAAGTTTTACATAACAAATCCTTTTGTTAAGAGAATTTATTCTGTGAAGTTTGGATTCAGTCAAAGGGCCACACTTGAGGATCTAGAAGGTCACATGTGGTGTCAAGGTGGCAGGTGTTCTTTCTACCCATGCAGACCATGATCCTTCCAGTACAGTGGTTGTTATTAAGTTTTCGAGTTTTGATTTTGAAGTATTTTTCAGCACTGTGACCTTTCAACCTCCAGCTAATCCATCATTCTAGTGGCCAACCCAGCAATAAGCCACTTGATATTTAGCTAGACTGGTTCTCAGACCATAGGCATAATGTCTGCTGCTAAGTCCTTTCCAGCTTAGTAAGAATGTGACCTCCTTGAGAGCAGGGACTGTATTTTTGCCTTTTTTTAAAAAAAAATATCCTCGATCCTTAATGATTTCCTGGCACATAGTAAGAGCTTAATAAATGCTTGTTGACTGACAATTGATTAACTTACCAGAGCTTTTGTGTCATTGGCAGACACTTTGAAAACTGAGGGTCAATGGGTCTTTAAGTGAAGGTTTAGGTAAGGTTCATAATAGTTTACATGAGGAACAAAGAGTAAATCACGGACAGCACATAAAATGAAATAAACCCAAGGATAAATCCTGCCTCAAATACTTGATCCTGGACAAATCATTTATTCTTCCTCAGTCTCGGTTTCCTCATCTGTAAAATGAAAGATTAATAGTATCTTGCCTCACTAGATGATTATGAGAATCATATGAAATAACTTATGTAAAGTACTTTGCAAACTTTAAAACATGATATAAATGCTAACTATTATTTTTGGTAATAAAACTTTAAACATTTTTGTAACTTTCTAATGCTTTCATTATTATTTCCTTCCATTCAATATCAAAAGGAAAACTCAAACCACTGAGAAAATGAATAAATGAGTAGGAAGGGTAAGTGGGTTTGAATAGCAAGAGTTCTGTGTTAGTTTGTACTGAGTATGGAATTTTAGAACTAGAAGAGGTTGTGGTGACCTTAGAGGTGAGGGCAATAAACCCCAAAGATTTTAAATTACTTTGGACCACACAAAGAGTACCCTGGGGGATTGGATCTAGGTTTCCTGTTCCTACTTCTTATAGTTTTCTCTATGGCATAAATTAGTGCATAATCATTGCAATGCTGGAAAGTAGGCAACTTGATAACAAACAACAGATAGAAAATTCCTGGTAAAGAGAAATATTTTCCTTGTCCTTCTCTATTTTTTAATGGGAGGAGGCAAATAGAAAAGGAATTAAAACATATAGATGTGTGGGGGTAAATGTGTACGTCTGTCTGGATGAGCAGGTATGTGTTGCTATCTCTTTATATAGAAACCTTCCTTTTTAAAGAGAGTTGAAGTCTATGGAAATAACCTATTTGCTCAGTACAAGAAGGAACCTGCATCCCATGGATTGAATAAAACAAAAGACTACATTTGTCCTATCACAAGTAAAGATTACCATTAGCAAATAAAAATTCTTGTCAATTTCCAATGCTATGAACAATATTTTCAGCATCAGGAAAGCTTGATATGTTTTTTCTGTAGGATAAAGGAAGGATCTTTTATTAACTCATGAAAGTCTGGAGAACACACTTCCTCCAAAGATTTGGACAATCATTCAATCAATAAACATTTATTAAGAAACTACTATGCATCAGCCAATGGGGGTACAAAAAAGGCAAGACACTTCTTGCCCTCAAGTTTACAATCTAATGAAGAAAATAACATACAAACATATATATATGCACAAAACATACTAAATACAGGATATACAGGAAATAATTAACAGGAAAGGTATTGGAAATAAGAGGGGTTGAACATTCAAGATTATCCTGTCTGAGTCAGAGAAGAAAGTTTCTTTCTTCTCTGGAAAATGAAATCAACTCAGTGGTTGGCACATGTCAGAGAAAATAGAACTCTGGCCTGTTCAGGAAGCTTTGGAACTTGAAGTCTGTTCAGATGTTATCTTAAATAGTAATGACCGTGACTCTGGAACTAAATATATTTTATGGGAAGTATCTATGTATTCCAGACACCAGGAACTGATGTGGTTGACAGGCTTTCTACCTTGATGTTTAGCCTTTCATTATAATCTGGACAAAATCCTCTTGCTTAATGCCAGCAAAAGCATTTCATTCCAGAATCAGGAAATGATGAGAGGTGAAAAAGAAAAAGCAAATGTTTTAGGGAAGATAGGAATGCAGCTTACCCTCTCCCCAAAACAGATTCCTCTAGAGGCATCTTGGATCTGTAGATTTTTAGGACTTTCCAGAGCAGTGGGATTCTCCACACTTCTTTTGGCAACAAAGTAAATGCAAATATTAGTTAAATACATAACTCAACATTTGCCGGTGAGCTTGCAAGCATTTGTTTGGACCAGGGCCATCTCTGCTTTGTTATGGAAGTCTATGGCCAAGAAATCCAGCGGATGCTCTTTCTCCAAGTTCTAGGTCCTGAAGTATGGGACAGTAATGACACTATATCCCTCCCAGTTGCAGACTGTAGCCTTTCTTTTCCTTTATATTCTATTGGCTTCAAGAAAACCAGTTAAAGATAAACAGTGACTGCACAGATATTTTTTAATCTCCTGTGAATTTTCAAGGCATGATTCTTCATAGGGTCCATTTGTTTCTGAAATTTTCAACTTGGCTAACTAAAGCCACTCCTCTAGTTTTCTCACTGAAGAGACTCCATTAAGATTCAGTAGAGGAGATGCACATTTTGGCATAAATAGGATGTCTTGCTTGATAAATGTACTTTAAAGTTGAACACTGATTTTTAATGGGGAAAAAAAGGGGTGTGGAGTACATGGTATTTTTCAGCATTAGAAATGCTAATGTTTCCCAAGATGCTTGAGTGAATCTAAGATGTGTGTCACAGCTAATGATTTATCAAAGGAATGATAAAATGAACATGACAAAGTGTGCAGACTGGTATAATAGTACCAGGAATCACAATTATAGCTTATATTTATGTTACTTGTGTGTTAAAGTATTTTCCAGTCAGCAACTAAGTTTCTGGTAGATAATTACTACCCACATTTTGTGAAAGAGAAAACTGAGGCAAGAGAGGACAAAGTTTGCTCACAATCACACACCTAGGAAGTATCAGAGCTCTACCTTCCAACTCCAAACTGGGTTCCTTGCAGAGAGTAAGAAAACTCACAGGACCAACTAATGCAGCTACTTGATTTTACAGATGAGGAAGCTGATAGATACCCAGGAAAATTCAGTGACTTTTCCAAAGTCAAGCAGTAATCATCAGAGGTACCACTCAAATCCAGGACTCTTATTCCCTAGGGAATGTTCTTTTCATTATATTATTTTGGTTTTGGAGTTTTAGCTCAGATATTTACCATTTTCTTCATCTATAGAAAGAACAGCTTGGAATAATCTTTCACTGTTGGTGATCAGTCTATCAGTTGTGTCCAACTCTATGACTCTGTGGACTTACTGTCCATGGGGTTTTCTTGGCAAAGACACTGGAATAGTTTGTCATTTCCTTTTCTAATGGATCTTTTTGTCAGGCAGTCAAAGGTTAAGTGAGTTGTTCCGGACACACAGCTAGGAAGTGACTGAGGCTGTATTTAAACTTTGGTCTTCTTGACTATTTGTCTAGAATGTTGGACTTGAAGACAGAGTTTGCTGTTGTTGAGTGATAGTCTTGGTGACCCCATTTGGGGTTTTCTTGGCAAAGATACTGGAGTGATTTGCCGTTTCCTTCTTGAGTTCATTTTACAGATGAGGAAACTGAGGCAAACAGGGTTAAGTGGTTGCCCAACTAGTAAGTGTCTGAGGCTTGATTTGAGCTCAAGAGTAGGAGTCTTTCTGATTCCAAGCTCTATCCAGTTCATCACTTAATTACCTAGAGGGCCTGAGTTCAAATACCAGCTTTGCTACTTCCTGGCTGCATAGTCTTGGGACATGTCACTATACCTCTGTGGGCTTTAATTCTAAAATCAAGGTGTATGGTGTAGGGCACTGGACCCATACTGTTTCCACCACACTGTTATCCAGTTTTTCCAACAGATTTTATCAAACCAGGGGTTCTTATCCCAGAAACTGGGGTCCCTGGGTTTATCAAACAGTAGATTGCTATATTCATTGACTACTGTGTCTTGAGTACCTAACCTATTCCACTGGTCTATTCCCGTATCTCTTAGCCCAGTACCAAGTGGTTTTGATGATTACTGATTTTTAATACAATTTGAGATCTGGTAGGGCTAGGCCACCTTTCGTAGCATTTCTTTTCATTAATTCCCTTGATATTCTGGACCTTTTGTTCTTCCGGATCAATTTTAATATTACTTTTTCTAGCTCTAGAAAATATTAGTCCTTTATAGCAATGCAAGGACCTAAAACATTCCCAAAGAACTCTTGAGGCAAATTGCCATCCATATCCAGAGAAAGAACTATGAAATTGGAGTGGAGAATGAAGCAGAATAGTTTCTCTTGTGTTATGTTTTGTTTAGTTTAGGTTTTTCTCATGGTTTTTCTGATTTATTTTAATTCTTCTATGCAACATGACTAATATGAAATATATATAGTAAGAATGTATGTATAGAACCCATATAAGATTGCATGCCATCTTGGAGAGGAAGGGGGAGAAAACCTAAGAGAAAATCTAATGGAAGTGATTGTAGAAAACTGAAAACAAATAAATCAATAAAAAATAAAATCATGGTGTAGAACTAGGTTACCTTAAAGGTCCCTTTCATTTCTGAATCTTTGACATGATTTTTTGCTCTCTCACTAAGTTTAAGAGCAAAGCTTACATTTTTTCCTGACCTTCTACCTTTTCCTTTCCTACCTTTCACTTTTCTCAGCAACTCGATAAATATTTATTAAGTGCCTTCTAAGGCCTTGTACTAGGCTTTGAGGATATAAAGATCAATTTGATGCATTTCCCCCAAAGGTTTTGCTGTTGATTTCAAAACCAATTAGCTAAACTATCTTTAAATATCTCAACATCTTTTAATATTTTTAAAAAACATCTCAACAAAATTATCTTTCCTTCTTTATTTTGTGTTGTTGATTTACAAATTCATTAATGAACAATTTCTTCCATAGATGCTTCAAGGAGTCACGATTTCATTGGTATGGGGTATTTCCTTTGTAGATCACAGTTCTTCTATGGCTTGGCCGACTGCCGCTAGAGTTTCTGCAGCCAAAAAGAAGTTATTATTACCTTGTATCCAGCTGGCAACAAGATTCAGCTAGCTGAAAAGTTGAATGAGAGACTCATAGTCCATTGTCCGGCCCGCACTCAAAGCTTTTCTAGCTTCAAAGTAGCTTTTACAAAAAGTTTGCCAGCACAGCTTACAGTGTAGCTTGGTAGGAACAGACAGATGGAACTTGTTCTTTGTGAGTCTTTGAGAAATCCAGGGTCATTGCCACAAGGAGGGGAAGTGATGTAGAATTTTTGCATAGAAAGACTATCTGGTCATAGTTGAAAAATAAAAATACTCTCAGTAAATGAGATGAATAGGGCCATGATGGTGTTTACATGCTTTGGTGCGGCTGTCTCAAGATGAACAAAGCATTACCTTTTGCACACACCTCTTTCTCCTAATTTGTTAGTGTTTGCAACAGTATAAAATGAGCCTCTGCTTTATACAAAGAATGAAAAGTCACATTTACTCTTTCTATCCTTTGTAGCAATAGGCTTCCATTCTAAGGAAGTCTGAATACAAGCAGCAACCTTGATTTCCCAGCAAACTCACTGAAATGGATTCTGCCTATTTTCTCTCCTGAGGATAAATCACACCTTTCTGTATTTGTTTCATTTATTTATTTTTATGGAAAAAATGTATCTTAAATGCTTTCAACCTGGTCCAATTCATCCTCTTTCCTAAACACTTCTGTACATATGTCAGAAATAAACAAAAATAATCTGTATTATTCCCTTGAATCTCAAGGCTTTTCCTTAGAGAGCCAGAAAGGTACTCAAAAGAAATTGTTGGTAAAGGGTTGGTGCCTTGATTACAGGTGCTTTTAGGATTTATTTATAAGGTGGCAATGCTCTTAGGATATGACAGAAATTGTCATGTCTGGACAAAATGACTAAGTCCATTCTGATTTATAGGACTTGCCTCTGGTCGTGTTTTATATTGTTATATCATAGAATTTTATAGAAATGGGGCCATTTTGTCATGAGATTGTAATCAGTAGTTGTTTAGAACCAAACATGAAACAATAAGATTTATAGCTCTAGGGACACTCACTGATTAATTTGAGATCATTCAACCAGTAAACTCTTATTAAGTCCTATTCCAGGCACAGTGCTATGCTCTGGAGATACAGAGGTAAAGACTAGTTTCCTCCCTTATGACGTTCAAAGATGGATTGATAGAATAAGTAGATGGATAGATAGATAGATAGATGATAGATAGGTAAAGCATTTTTAAGTGCTTATTTTGTGCTAGGCACTATGCTAAATTCTGGGAGTTTAAATACAAAGTACCTTATGTTCTAATTAAGGAACACAATAAATACATCAAGAGGAGATAAAAGGAGCAGAGTGGTATGGTTTAGAGCTGGTGGATGCCAAAAGGTAGAGACCTATTGCTGGAGGAGATAAAATGGAAGGTTACTCAGAAGAGTTCATGGTGCTTCCCTGGGGCAGAGCACAAAATTTCTGTGATAAGGAGTTGGGGAGGATGGCTGGATCACAGGTGACCTGGAATTTGTATATTTAAAAAATAGATACAAAACAAGTGCAAGGTATTTTTTTTGGGGGGAGACCCCCTCCCCTAAACTGGCAGGACCAAGAAAGGCTTCATGTAGACAGGGATGCTTTATGTAAGTTTTTGAAAGAAACCTAGTGGTTATGAGAGCTGCTCGTTTACTTTCGAAATGATGCCACATTTTCCAAGATTGAATTTTCAATGATGATAAAGTTGTCAATAGAGGATATTCCCAAAGCCTTGAACTAGCATAAAGACCATAGTGCTGCAGTGTACATTCCTGCTCCATTAGCATTAAAAGCTTAGAACACTGAGAACATTTATTTCCATGGAGGGCAGAGACCAGAAATGTTCCCACAAATCACCTCCTTATTGTGGAGATATTTGACAAGAGCCTCAGAATGCAATCATTAAAATATGCAAAGCTCTTCATAATGGACTGTGATTTTGCAGTCCTCACACATGCAAAGCTCTCATTGATTCGGATGTGGGGCTCTATGTGATTAAGTTTTAATTGTTGATTGAATAACAATCTCTTTCTAAGGCTCTCGCTTTTTTAAAAAAGCCCAACAACCTTGAAAATCAACTATCTCTAATGTGTGAAGAAGCACAGTTTTGAAAGCATTACCTTCAATTCTCCCAGAGCCTTTAAAGTAAGTCGGAGATTAAGGGAGAAAAAAGATGTTAGTTCTCTGTCTTGCTTAGGTAAGGCCTCAGGTGGTTCACTGTAGGATTGCTTTGGAGGGTCACATTTTGCCATAATGGAGCTACATTATTCATTTTTCACATGGGTGAGAGGGAGGACTCATTATATCTGAGTTCTGATAGTCAGCTCACTTTCAGAAGTCCCAGGGAGCTGAAACCAGGAGCAAATGTTTAGGCTCATGATAACATATCAGAAGTCTCAGATGACCATGGTGTAACCAGGATGGGACCAGTGTGCATAGTTTAGCCGTACAGGCTTTGAAATCAGCAGCTTAGACTGAAGCTGCCCAAACAGTTGTCATGCCAGGTGCAAAAAAGGGGGAGGTGGGGAGTAGTTCAGGCAGGTTGTGGGGAAGACTGCCTATCTGTGACACCACAGAGGAGGTGCATTTCTTGGCAGCTTGGAAGAATCCTGAGGATGTTAATTTAATGTAGTGGGGACACAGGTGGTGATTGCCACCTTTCATGGTCATTTTGTCGATAATGGAAGACCTGTTTGCTGCCCTGCTGAAGATTACCAAGGAAGTGAATTCTTGACTCACTATGTTCGTGTCCTAGGATGGTCAAAGAGGTCAGGACAAGGACTTAGGACCTCTTTGTGCTTGAAAGAGGAAAGTGATCATGGAAGCAAAGTGGTGGAATAGGAACCAGGGAAACAAGCCTTATTTCCTTCTTCACAAATTCACGCATCTGGTTTGGGTTGAAAAAATGAACGCATCCTTTAATCTTAGACATAGAGTCCCAATTCAATCCTCAGAACAGTCATTCTATACTTTTTCTATAGTGCTCTCCTAGATTTTTAGGTTATAGGGCTACACACACACACACACACACACACACACACACACACACACACTCACACACACTAAAATAAGGTGAAACCCATGCCATGTTGGACCCTGTTATGGTCCAGTTAAAACTATGCTCAAGTTCTGAGAAAGGGCCTTGTCATAAAGAAGTTACTTCCCTTTCGAAGTTGTTTGACTTTATAGTTGGAACATGTTGATTGATGAAATGGCTTTTATCATTTTGAGAAGGTCATGTAAATAGTGGCAGAACAGAAGAGACAACTGAGTGGGTGGGGTGAGGTATTGACGTAAATTTTCTGTATTTAGTAAGTATGTATGTGTTTGTTTCTATGAAACAGGTTGATAATGATAGAAAGCCAGCTTTGGCTCATGTTGGCCATATTACTCTGGGCAAGTCACTTAAACTCTTGGTGCTTAAAGCTAGAAATCAGAGGAAGTATTGATCTTCCCTGATAGAGTAAGGTCCTAATCAGGATTGTACTGCATTTATTTAATCACTAGAGTGGTCCAATGTACTAGGTCCAAAAGACTAGTTACTTTCCTCCAAATGGGTAATTTACAACAATGTGGGACAACTTGAGCTGTCTCCATTTTTCTTTGAAAGACTAACATACTTCCCCTCATCCCCATCCACTACATTATTCATAGAGTTAATTTTGATAGCAAGCAATTTGCAATCACTAATGTTTGTCGTAGTTGCAGCCACAGAAGCAGATTCTGCTGGCGCCATAATTAAACAATGAATCACATTATCTGGCAAATCAAGCTCTGAAGTTTTAAATTATTCAAAAATGTTTTTGTTGTGAGTTCTGGTACATGCTCATTAGCATGGAGCTGGTCAGCCAGACTGAATCAATCATGCAGGGAAAATTCATGAACTGCCAGACCTGTCACCTCCTGTTAACTCACAAGATAAACTTGGCCTGGAACTCATCTTGGCTGGAAAGCATGTGGACAGTACTGATAGCAGATGGTACCCACTAAGTTTTACCCATGGGTTCAGTGCTGTGCACAGATGAGGAGGAGGCAGGGAACGGGAGCTTGAGGTAGGAAGGAGGTCTGATTCAATGTAAAAATTTTGTAGTTTACTTTGACTTCTGGGTTTAAAAACAAAAGAAAAAATCTTAATCCTCTTGATATACCTATATAAAGCACATATATAAAATGTATACATATATAAGCATATACATACATATACACATACAAACACACATGTATTTACTTGGCTTGTCCTCTCATTTCACATATTCATTTTCTAGCCTGTGTGTCCATACTTGGTCTTGATAGAAAGTTTTGAAAAAAGATTTTCTTGCACAACTTTCTCTACACTTGAATTTTATATTTGGGGCAGCAATGAGGCTTTCAGCAGAGCAGAGGCTTCTCTACATAATATGAATTTTGTCTTTACCAGGCAGACAAAGGGTTAATTTGTCCAGCTCTTTGCCAGTAGTTGGGATTCAAAGAGGGAGGGCCTTATATTCATTCCTCTGCCTGTCTTGCTGTTTCAGCACCTGAGTAGGGTTGGGGTGGTTAATGTGGTTGAGTCTCCAAGTGTAGCTCCCTATCTGGTAAAGACATTAATGCTCTGAGATAGGGTTGCGGTAGCTCCTGCCTTGTCCTTGTTTTTGAAGTTAAGTGTGTTAAGACTTAAATCTGAAACTTGAAAGGATATTCTAAATGTAAACACCCACCTTCAATCCTTTTCTGCCTTCTTTCTCTTTCACAAATCCAAGTAGATCAAAGTAAATTGTCTTTTCTTCTAAGGAATAAAGGTTTACCTTAGGAAGGAAGGAGCTTAGGGAGATGAACATTCTAGTGAACATTGTTGTTCCTTAATGAAGATCTTTTATAGTAAATGAAGGTGAGAATCTTAATACATGAAGATTCCTGAGGGTACCAGTGGGCTAGCTCCCAGGGACTCACAATCTTCCTCTCTTTTCTCCAATGAACAGTCCTATGTGTGTGCATGTGCACACATGCGTGCACACACACATACACACGCACACGCTCACACAAGCATATGTATCTAGCTTCTCTTTCTTAACCAAAGGGATAGAGATTTCTACATAAAAATCATATGACTCTGCTAGAATTTAAATACCCTTGTGTTGAGGAGGAGTGCTCAGGAAAAAGTGTGGGAAATCATCTCTACTGAATTTTAGGAAGAATCCTGTTACAAATTGCTTGGGCATGTTCAGTTTTGTTTAAATGAAGACTTAGAGTCATCAACTTAGGAGAGAACATTAGAACACATTCTGTCTAGTCCATTCATCTTGTATATGAGGAAGCTGAAGTTCAGAGAAGGTAAGGGATTTCTCCAAGGATATGGTCATTTATCTACTTATTGACAGTGACAGGATTAACAGCTACTTCTCTTGTTTCCTGGTCTGGCTTTCTTTCTTTCTTTCTTTCTTTCTTTCTTTCTTTCTTTCTTTCTTTCTGTCTCTCTCTCCCTCTCTCTCTCTCCCTCTATATATGTGTGTGTACATGTATGGGCATGCCTACACATGTGTATTTAGGGAAAGAGCTCAGTTCATCCCCCTCCTCCCCATTCTAACACCACTCAACTCTTGAAAACAATTTTTTTCTGCCCCCTCCCCCACTATCCTAATCCGTTTACTATGTTCTATGACCCTGTTCCAAGACATTGCCTTAGATCTTCTCTCTTCTTTCTTTTCCCACCTGGCTTTGTTAATCATATTTCATGCTAGTCTGTACTCATCCCTTCTCTAGTCCTAAAGAGAAGGATTCTTTCTCAGACTTTGCCCTTCTGTGTCCTTCAAATCACTAATAATACCTTTATAAAAATCTCTCAATATGATTTCCTTTAATTACATTTTAATACTTATACCCCAAATAAAAGATGGCAAACTGTTGTTGTCATAGAGTGTGGTAAAGATATATTTAATATAAAATATGTTATTGAACCCAATCAGTAATAAATAAACCAAAAAAGCACTGTTACTATGAACCATCTGTCAGAACATGGACAATCTATATAAACAGTCTCCTTATACAGAACCAGCCATTTTAATGGAATTATCAAACAAGATCCATATGTGACATTGGGCAAAGTCACAACCTCTCTGGAGCTCTATTTCCTCTTCTGTAAAATGAAAGAGTTGGACTAGATGGCCTCTAATGATTGATCCATCTCTAAATCTATGACTCTTGAACCCTAAATTTTGTAGCTATGTCCATTTCATCCTCTACTCAGGTCTTCATTGTTGCATGGAAGTGATTCTGGTTTGCAAAGAGAGGGCCATATAGTTTAGCTGGTCACACACAAGGGAACAGAGAGGGGGCAAGACAGGGTTATCATAAAGGCTGCATTAGTAGAGAAAAAGCTCTACCATGTCCTACCTAACTGGAAAGACTTAGAGTATCGTTTTAGCAATAGACTGTGCCCATCATCTAAAGACAGTTAAGCTGTTCCCTAGACTGTCTGTAGTATGCTGATTTCTTTTGGTGGTAGCTAAAGACCCATCAACTGAAGCAGAGAAGGAAATAGCTATCTATGTTAGTGGAAGGAGTACTCAGGTAGGTGAAATTAGGGGAAATCATTCTAAAGAAGTGAGACCTTTAGGTGAAAAGGAAAACAATATAGCAAAAGAAAAAAATGTTCAATTTTGAAAAGAAATGTAGTAAAAATGTGTGTTTTAAATTTTAACCACTGCAAGTGTGATTTTGTCTTGATTTTGTTATCAGAATATTACCGAGTATAGAAAGAAGTCATTTGTAACAACTGGAGAAGATTGTTGGCTTATCATTAGATTCTAGTTAGAGAAGAAATTATAGGGGGGAGGAGTCAACATGGCAGAGTAGAAAGATTCACATATGCTAGCGCCGAACCCACAGCCCATGGATTTCCTGTAAAAAGAACACCCAACAAATTCTGGAATAGTGGAAGCCACGCAGCAACAGAGTGAAGGAAATTTCCGTTCCAGAGAGCCCTGAAAAACTGATCCTAAAGGTCCATCGTGCACTGGACAGGAGTGGAGCCTCACTGCTCCCTGGCCACGCGGCCCAGAGAGGTGTGATCCGAGCAGGCATCAGGGACGGAATCTCTGGCAGCTGCAAAGGTCCCTCCACCCACAGACTCACAGTTCAGTGAGAGAGACTTCTGGGCTGGCCAAGAGGGGAATGGGGTGTCTCCATAACTCAGGACCACTTGGGAGGCAGCTGCAGAGGCAGCGGGTGCCAGAGGCTCCCAGAGCAGGCAGGACCTCAGATCCATTACTGAAGGTCTCCGCATAAACCCCGTGAGGGAACTGAGCCTGGGAGGCGGCCCTGCCCCCAGCTGAGCATCAGAACTTAAGCTCACATTGAATAGCAGCTGGCCTGCCACTGAAAGCCCTGAGGCTGGGGAGCAGCATTTGAATCTCAGACCCCAAGCACTAGCTGGGCAGATCTAGGTGGGGGTGGAGAGGTATCTCAGAAGTCAAGTAACTGGCTGGGAAAATGCCCAGAAAAGGGAAAAAAAATAAGACCATAAAAGGTTATTTTCTTGGTGAGCAGATGTTTCCTTCCTTCCTTTCTGATGAGGAAGAACAATGCTTACCATCAGGGAAAGACATAGGAGTCAAGGCCTCTGTAACCCAAACATCTGAAATAGATATCCAATGGGCTCAGGCCATGGAGGAGCTCAAAAAGGATTTTGAAAATCAAATTAGACAGGTGGAGGAAAAACTGGAAAGAGAAA
>CM053774.1:88839322-88855954 GCA_028658325.1 Potorous gilbertii | reverse complement strand
TTAGTCTTATACAACATGACTATCATGGAAGTCATTTGCAAAACTACACAGATATGGCCTATATTGAATTGCCTGCCTTCCCAAGGGGAATGGGTGGGGAGGGAGGGATGGGGAGAAGTTGGAACTCAAAGTTTTAGGAACAACTGTCGAGTATTGTTCTTGCTACTAGGAAATAAGAAATACAGGTAATGGGGAATAGAAAGTTATCTGGCCTTACAGGACAAAAGAGAAGATGAAGACAAGAGAAGGAAGGGATGATAGAAGAGAGGGCAGATTGGTTATAGGGGAAATTAGAATGCTTGGTGTATTGGGATGGGGGAGGGGACAAATGGGGAGAAAATTTGGAACCCAAAATTTTGTGAAAATGAATGTAAAAAGTTAAATAAATTAATTTGTATTAAAAAAAGATCTTGTTAGAAGAAATTTACTCTTTTAGGTCCTTTTGTCAAGTTCTAAATAATTATGACTGCTTAGTATCTGTTTAAACATCTCAGGTTTTACCATCTACAATATACCATATTTATATACTATATTAATATTATATATTATTTATGTTATATAATATGACATACATTACTTTTGAGGCTCCAGAGAATTATGAAATGGTACTTTGTAAAAACATGGATTTGGTTTTGATGCAGACTCTCTGATTTGCAATGCTGGAAACTGATTTTCTTCGGCTAGTACATAGACTCATGACTATGAACAGTAGTCCAAGAAATTTCTTTTGTGTTATCTGTCGGTATGTACGATCCCTAAACAAGGGAAATAGACCTGGGGTCAAGAAGACCTCAGTTCAAGTACAGCCTCCAAACACTTATGTGACCTTGAAGCAAGTCACTTAATCTTTGTGTGCCTCAGTCTACTTATCTGTAAAGTGGAGATATTAATAACACCTGCTTCCCAGGGTTATTGTGAGGATAAAATGAGATACTGTTTGTAAAGTATTTGACAAACTCTAAACTTCTAGATAAATGCTAGCTATTATTAATTCTTATTCCCTAACCCAGTGAGTTAATTTAGGCTTTGGCTTCCCTCAGGAACTGCCAATGAGCTTCCCAATTTCCAATTCATGTCATTTATCGTAGATCACTTCTAAGCTTCTTGTTGAGCTATGAATAATAGGGGCTCTATCACTTACTGTAGACAACTGAAGAGTATCGAATAATGACAGTTTTTCATCTATTATAGCCAGTGGGCAGAGTTGAGACAAGAGTAAATTCCATGTTCTAATTGTCTCTTTGAGCTGTTTAATCCTCATAAAGTTAGAAAGTATAAAATTACTTGGTTATGAAACACTGCACATTTGTGTAGAAGAAAGCTGTCTGGGAGCAATCCTATTCTTGGACTTCCGAGTGAGTTGTTTTTAAATTTTTAATCATGGGCATTTCAAAAAGAATTGTGTTTATAGGTTTATGTAGTTAATGACCATGGCCATTTGAAAGGGCTCCTAGGTGTTCTGAGAGATTGCAGAAGTGGGAATAGGGAAAATGTACCATGTTATCTATTTCCTCAGGCAGAAAAAGCAAAATTGCAGACAATTCTATCCCTCCCACCAGTTAGGGGAACTCATTGCAAAATTGGTAACTGGTTTGATATCAGTCACCCTCCCCTCAGATGTTAAAGTCTCTGTTCCTTTCTCCTGGTTTGTTATCCTTGCATACTCAGGCAAAAGAATTAGGCAAGAAGACCCAAATTAAGGCAGCTAAGTGGCACAGTGGACAGAATGTTGGACCTGGAGACAGAAGGTTCATTTTCCTAAATTCAAATCCAGCCATTTACTAGCTTGGGTGACCTTCACTAAGTCACTTAATCCTACCAGCCTCAGTTCCCTCATCTGTAAAATGATCTGGAGAAGGAAATGGCAAATCACTCCCGTATCTTTGCCAGGAAAACCCAAATGTGGTCATGCTAAGTTGGACACGATTGAACAGCCACATCTCAATTGACCTCTGACAGATACTCTTTGATTATAGGAGAAAAGGTTAGCTATTCATTCATGTGCATCTTTGAAATTTGTTTTTTTCCCCAGAACTAGTAAACCAAGATATAATGGCAGTGGAAACAATACTTTTCTCCCATCAGTTGACAAATATTTATCAAACACCTATTCTATGACATGCACTGAACCAGGTGCTAGGGATACAATACAAAGGATAGAAAAATTACTGTTCACACAGTAGTTTATACATTCTGCTGAGAGTAGAAAAAGGTATGTATGGAAATATATACAGCCTAAATATAAAATGAACAAATTCAAATTATACAGAGTATTTGGATTCCTTAGAGAGAGGGCACTAGTGTTTGGGGAAGGCAAGAAAGATTTCGTATAGAAGATGGTGTTTGAATTGAATCTTAAAGAAAGAAAGTGGCACTGTACAAGGATAACAGAGAGACAAGGCACCATGTTACCTTCATCTAGGTGACTAGCAGTCTCTTTCTAAAGTTTGAACTGAAATTTAAATTTTTATGTCATTTAATGCTATTTGCCTCTGGCATGTTGAATTGGGTATCAAAGAAGAATGAGGCAAGCTAGTCAATGCTTGAAGCAATGGGTCTTGGTAATCAGCGCTTTTAAGGAAAGGATGCATTGACTAACTGGTCACATCTAAGTGGGCAGAAAGGCATAAGACACGGATGGCAAGGAAAGTGCAACAGAAAAATATGCCCAACATATCTGGGATAGCTGCTGACACTTGTAAAATCAGGGCAACATGTTGACCTACCCTGGTATTTGTTGGTCCAGTTGTTGGACCAACATTACCTCATTTCAAAGCATGCAAATCATTAAGGGAATCCTTCTTGAGTGAGGAGAGTAGCAGATAACAGGGGGGCCCTAGTGTAAAGAAGACCTAACTTCTAATCCAGTTTGTAGGCCTCAGATGCCTACAAACTATGTGACCTTGGGTAAATCACTTACCTCATCTACCTCAGTTCTTAGTTTTGTCTCTATAATCCATCCTCCTTTCCCTCCCTCCCTCCCTCCCTTCCTTCCTTCCTTCTTTCCTTCCTTCCTTCCTTCCTGCCTGCCTGCCTATCCTACTTTAAGAATGAGACACGTTGGACCAACTTGTTTAAATTTTAGTGAGAACTGAGTTGTTCCCTCCCTTCCAAATCGAGATGCATGATGTTTGCGTTATAAAGGAACACCCAGGTAACATATTTTCTTATTTGGACAAGCATTTGGGCAGTTACCCAAAATAAGAATGAGTGCTCTCACTAGATATTGTAGATAGATATTCATAGTCCTGCAAGATATGTGAGTTACCTAAAGCATATTTCACATCAAGTTCTCAAGTTTTCTGGTTCTAAGCAAGGGGGTTGGTGAGTTCTGCTCATCGGAAAGTGGGCTGCAGGATAAAATAGTGTAGATTTCCCATTTTGATAGCCATCATTGTTAATGTATAAGTTCCATGTTATCTGTCAACTTGACCTTTACTACCAGGGGAGTAAATGCAATTTCACTCTTCCTTGATGAATAAAACATCAGGAAAAATGCACATTGAATACTTGTTTAATTTCCTCCTCACCTGCATGCTCCTTATGAGAAATTATGAACTGTGGTCTCACTAAATCCTACAGAACACCGAATCAAGTCCTGGAATTGTTCTGTGACATTCTGACTCCATTGAACTAGAAATCCTGACCTTTTTAGCCAGAGATGTGCATTTTCTTTGTTTTAATATTTATTTTATTGACTTAGGTAATGACTAGTGAGTGACTGCATTATTCATGCAATGAAGTTATTAGTCATTTTTCAGTTACGTCAGATTCTTTGGGACTCCATTTGGGGTTTTCTTGGTAAAGATACTGGAGTGGTTTGCCATTTCCCTCTCCAACTTGATAGATAAGGAACTGTGGCAAGCAGGGTTAAGTGACTTACCCAGGGTCACCATAGTAAATGTCTGAGGGTAGATTTGAATTTAGAAGATGACTGGAGTCTTCCTGACTCCAGGCCCAGTGTTCTATCCACAATGCCATCTAGCTGGCTCAAATGATGTTATATTCAGTATATAAATATAAATTGTAGGGTAACAACCACTTACCTCCATTTACAGCATGCTAAGGAAAATGGAAAGACACTTAACGGGTGTTCGATATTAGCAGCAATGACTTGCATTTACAAATTGGCATAAATAGTGGGATCAAGCACGCCTAGGTTGGTCATGTAAGCTCTGTTACTCCTTTAATGTCCCTGAGATATTAAAAGAATCAGGGCAAGGCCTCTTGTCCCATATGGACAAACTACAGAAAGTGATGGATGAGACTCCTAGTGGTTGCTCTCTGCATCTAAACATAAAATAACATGTTTTTCTCATAACAGCATTTGCAATTTTTATTTGTTACTTTTCATAGAAATTAGACAGTACCTATTATAATGGCATTTTTACAAAATACACATGCAAACACTCATAAAAAGTGGAGGAGAGAATATAAAAAAAGATTTTGAGTCATCGATTTTATCCCATTTTTTAATGGCCAATAAAGCAGTCTTCTTTTGAAGGAAAATAACAGATGCCTGGTTGTGGTTGTAGTTTGATATAAAATTGAGATATATTAACTGAAAAACTTTATGATTCATCTTCTAAAAATGACATAGGTTGTGTGTTCAGTCTGTTAGATAGTTTTACCCAACACTCATTCATAATAGAAACTCTGGAACCTTGGGTGATTCCCTAGTATCATAGGCATATTCACTTGGAAATCAATTACTATTTTACCTTGGCATCAAGATGTCATTTGTCCTCTTTGAAAATGAAAGATGAACCAAGATGGTTCCAACTCCCTCATTTCATAGGTTAGGAAATGGTGAAGTAACTTGCCCAAGGACACACAATGAATTATGGACAGATCCAGGATCTGAACTCAGGTTTTCTGAATCCAAACCTAGTACTTTTTCGATACAATACCAATTTTTTAAATTCTCAGATTAAAAAAAAAACATCAGTGACTTTTCTAGCTATTCTGTAATGACTGACGTGAACCTTGAGTGTTGAAATTCCCTTCAGTTGTATGTACTTATTATACATTATTAGTTTTTTTTCTTCTTAAAGGCTAAAGCTCAGAAACTATAAAATAGGGATGTCAAAGAAAGTTAAATATTGAAAATTTTCCCTAAACCTGAAATTGGCTTAAGTGACAAGGTCAAAGGCAAGTCACAAAAACTCCTTCTAGAAACATTTATTTCTTTAGGTTTGACCGAGGTATTTCAGTCATTGGAGAGACTTGTTTCAAATTATAACTGTGACATGGATTGTTTCAGAGATCAAGGAACGTGAACCCCAGGGTCATTAAGTGACTTTCCAAAAGGTCATGCAGATTGCATGGGGAATTTTTATGTGGGTTTAGATTGTTGAGTTTTCTCTGGTTTTCGATTAACTTTTGGTAGGACTTAAAATGGTACATTCTGCCAACAGAGTTTAGAACTAGGATTCTTACTCTGGGGCTCCAGAAATTTAAAAAAAATCTGTGATAACTATATTTCAATATAACTCACTTCCTATGTAGTCTTATGTGTTTTATTTTATGCATTCATTTGTTTCTAAATTTTATTACTGTATCTTGTTTTTAGATTATAAACACTTACAGAATACTCCCCGCTTCCCAGAGGTCATTTGTAACAGTGAAACTATAAAGTAAAATTAATAATATAGTGACTACAGCTGAAAACCTATGCAATATCCCATGTCTGTAGTCCCTTACCTATATAATTAAAAGATTAGCATAAATCTATTTTTTTCTCCCTCCATACCCCCACTGCATTAACCAAAAGAAAAGAAAAAGAAATTTCTTGTAACAAATATGCATACTCAAGCAGAACAAATTCTTTCAATGGTTGTGCGCTATCTATGTTTGGTTGTGTTTATATACCCAAACACACACACACACACACACACACACACACAAATTCATATAATACATATATACAGTATCATTTCACATTCTACATCCTAAACCATCATCTCTGTCAGAGAGACAGAGACATGCTTTAATTGCTTCTATGAAATAATCTATGGTTATTGTATCCTTCCAACTTGTTTGTTTTTTCCACTGTTCTTATTGCATATATTGAATAAATTATTGACCTAGTTCTGCTCATTTCTTTTTTTATGAGTTTCTAAAAGTCTTCAGAATTGTTCATTGATCTGTTAGTGGTGTCAGAATATAAATTATTTTTCTGGTTCTGCTTATTTCACTTTGCATCAGATTCTACAAATTTTTCTTTGTTTTTTTTTTGAAAATTGTAGTATGTAAATATGATGAAATACTATCCTGCTGTAAGAAATTAGCATAGCTAGGTAGGGCAATGGATAAAGCAATGGGTCTGGAGCCAGGAAGACTCATTTTCCTGAGTTCAAATCTGGCCTCAGACATTTACTAGTTGTGTGACCCTGGGCAAGTCACTTAACCCTGTTTGCCTCATTTTCCTTATCTGTAAAATGAACTAGAGAAGAAAATGGCAAACTACTCCTGCATCTTTGTCAGGAAAACCCCAAATGGGATCATAAAGAGTCAGACAGGACTGAAACCACTGTACAACAATAACAAAATCAATGAGGGGTTTGAAAGGTTTTCTTCCGTATATTTGAGAGCATCATTTTTGAAAAGGAGTCTATAGACTTCAGCAGACCGACAAAGGGGTCCATCACAGACAAAAAAAGTTAAGAAATCCTGGTGTAGAACAAAATACGGTGCTTTTAGAGTCTCATTTCTGTCAGCAGGGGCCTTCTTAGGTATTTTGGGTTTTTAAAAAAATCTTATTATTCAGTTTATTTCTTAAATAATACAACAAATAATCATTTGTATTTGTGCATTGTGTAAATCTAGCTATCTTTATTCACGAGCAAAGGAAGGAATCTTAACTTGTTAAGATAGGCTCAATGCAAGTGAGTTATGTTTGCCCTTGAAATATCTCATAAGGGAACTACAAAGTAAAACGTACTATTTGACTGGTTCTTGCTTTTGATCTCTGTTATGAATTTGCTAGTATTTCTTTAGTACTTCATGGCTGAAATGCTGTAGTCACTTTGCACTAAATCTTGAGACATTTTAAAAGCAGATTGGTTTAGAGGCTGTAATGGCAGAGAAGGGGGTTAAGAGAGGAGTTCAGGAAGATGTCACTGAGTTTTCTTATGGTTTTGAAAGGAAATTGGGCCAAGAAAATCTGCAGGTCTATTCATTTCTCACCTTTCTCCAGAGAAGCCTTTATTTTTTTCAAGAGTGTGGCTACCAGTTGGAGTGAAAATGATGTCTGTGAGATCAGTTTATCATCCCAGGTTTTGCTAGATGACCACTAAGGTAGTTCCAGCTTTAAAGCTGTGATCATATGGGCCTCCCATTCCCTGTCCTTGCCTCCCAAACACACCATTTGACTGATGTTGTATCTGTATGGGTTAGCAAATTAACTCTTTAATCAAACTGACAAGTCATTACAATGAAGTCAATCAAACTTTTCCTCTTACTGAACTGAATGAGTTGTCAGTTTCTTTGCATTCTCACCTGGCAGATAAAAATTTGGCAGCCTCTTGAAACCATGAAGTAGAAATCTTTCAGGTTATGGTTATATGGGCATCTTACTGCTTTCTTCCCTGCGCGTGAGGAGACATGTATGATGAGATTCGTTTTATTTCTTTGGGTACGATTCCCCTCACAGAATCAGTGGCTAAGAGAATGACAGTGTGGTGGTACACAAGTCAGAAAGGATTTGGATTTGCCTTCTGTCTTGGTTTATTTCTTGACCTCACAACGGAGCAATATATTGTCTCAGATTTGCACGCATGCTATTCTGAATAGGGCCCAGGAGAGGAAGAGATGAGTTTCATAAAATGTGCTTCTGGGTCCATTTCAAGGACTATTTAAACCTACATAAGATGTCATGCAAACTCGCAAAGGTTTAGTCCTAGAGTAGATCTTCGTTTTACACAGTAAATATAGCTTTGTTCTTCCTTTCATTTTGTTTCTTAGTTCATAACATCACACTTACCTTTATTATTGGTTTTTGCCTGCACCTGGGATTTCATTGGCAACTTCCTGGGGGAAAGAAACTCCTTTTACCACAGCAGGTTAGCACCTGCTCAGTTACTTCGTCTTAGAGAGTTGCCTTGAGGTGCTGAGAGATGATTTGCTGAGGGCCACACAGATGGCAAGTGTGAGAAGCAGTCTGGAAATTGAACTCTCTATTGACCATACTACAAATGAGTATGAAATCTTAAAACATATATTGGGAAGACTTCAACAAGTGAATATGACAACCTCAAATTAATTTTGTGCATGTGTGTACATTTACATATATGTATACATACACATATCTATGTTGTTTGGTCATTTCAGTCATGTCCAACTCTTTGTGACCTCATTTGGGTTTTTTTTGGCAAAGACACTCGATTGTGTCTTTGATGGTGAAGCTGAAGCAAACAGGGTTAAGTGACTTGCCCAGGGTCACATAGCTAGTAAGTGTCTGAAGACAGATTTGAACTCAGAAAGGTGAGTTTTTCTGACTCCAGGCTCAGTACTCTATCCACTGCATCACCTAGCGGCCCCCGTATGTACATGTATATACATATTTATATTTTTATAGAGCATTGATATAGCATTTTAGTGTTTGCAACATACTTTGCATGTGTTTTCTCATTTAATCCTCATGATAATCTTGTATCAGGTGCTATAACTACCATTCTCATTTTATAGATGAAGAAACAGGCTGAGACAGGTGAAATGATTTGTCCAGGGTCATACAACTAGGTGAGGTGAGACTTGAACTCAGGTGGTCCAGATTTCAAATCCAGCGTTCTATCCACTGTGCCACCTTGCTGCCTGATATATGGTCATATTTTCATAGATTGTAAACTACTTGAGATTTATGATTGTTCTACTTTTATCTTTATATTGCTGCTACCCAGCACATAGTAAGTGCTTAACACATGATTCCTGATGATTGAGTTAAAATAATCATAATTTAAATGTACTATTCTTTATAGGAATTTATTTAACATTAGTTTTACAGTTTCATTGATGCAATGTTTTAAAGGTAATTTTCCATTGCTAGGCAGCATGGCATAAAATATCTATAGAGCCAGCCTTAGAGTCAAGGAAAATCATATTAAAGTGTTTTTTCTCTCTCTCTGTCTGTCTCTCTGTCTCTGTCTCTGTCTCTGTCTCTCTCTCTTCCACATGCACACATACATTCACACACACATACACACACACACGCTGATCTGGTAACTTGCCATGCCTCAGGTCATTCCCTAAAGCTAGAAATTAGAGACAAATTGCTAATCTGCTTTAGTGAAGGGAGTTTCTGTCTCCATACTGGGGAAATCACAAAGCCAAACATGGGTTTTCTTCCTCTATTAGAATTTAAACTCCCTGAGAGCCGAGACTGTTTCCTACCTCAGATGCTTTATAGCTGTGTGACCCTGGACTTGTCACTTAACTTCTAGTGAGATAACATGTAAAATGCTTTGCAAACCTTAAAACACTAATAAATTCTTCTATAATATGACATAACATAATCCTTCACTATAATTTCTATTATATAATAATTTCTATACTATAATAAATCCTATAATATAATAATCTTCTTCGGCTATAATTTCTATAATATATAATAGGAATGTAATAAATCTTCCAATAATACAATAATCCTCCTCCACTATAATTTCTCTTAATATAATATTCTTATAATATAATAAACCTCCTCCACTAGAATTTCTATAATATAATAAATCTTCCTATAATATAGTAATCCTCCTCCACTATAATTTCTGTGATATAATAAATCCCCCTCCTATAATATAATAATTCTCCTCCACTATAATTTCTATAACATAATAATTTCTATAATGGAATAAATCCTCCTCCTATAATATAATATTCTCCCTTCACCACAATTCCTCCACTATTTCTGCTTTTATTTGTATCCCTTAGCCCAGTGCCTATCACATATTAAGTTTATAATAAGTACTTGGGACCTCGACTTGCCTCCACATAACTACAAAATTCCACTCCTACCTTCAATTTCTATAGTTTATCTTACCCACCAAGGAGAATGTCCAAAAGTCTGAGTAAATCAAGTGGTCTTAATTTTTTTGATATCATATACTCCTGGAGGAAGAAACCTAAGGGCCCTTGCCTTTTCTCTAATGTTTTAAAATGCATAAAGCAAAATCCATAGGATTACCAGGAAAAGCAATTAGTCTAAAATAGAGTTAGAGAAGTGTTCTTGAAAATGAAGTTCCTGGACCCCAGGTTAAGAATATTTGCATGAAGTGCACGGGCTATGCTGTTTTCTCTTTACTAAAAGTAAGCTCTCCAGTTATACAAAGTTTACAGTTCTTAGAAAACAAACAAGCAAGCAAAAATTAGCCATGAGCAATCACTTTCAAACTTGTTCCCAGCTCAGTGGCTGCATTTCATGGTGTTCTTGCCAGAAAGAATACAACAGAACGCACAGTTTGACATCTTGCACGAAGACAAGCCTGGAGTTTTCCTGGTGCCAGAAAGCCTTTTCACAATAAACAGGCTCCAGTGCTACTCTGACTTTGGACACAGATGAGTGCAGTGAAAAGCCCATCTCACAAATATTTTGATGTTCAGACCCTAGAAGACATTGGCACCTACTCCGACTGTGCATAATGAACCCAAATAAATGCTTAGAGCCGCTGAATCACCAGAAGGCAGTTTAATCGTTTTTATTTGGAGCCAAAAACAACAGGGAAAATCAGAATGGTGTGAGCCAGATTGGTTGGAGGCCTCATTCTCTTGAAACTCCAGCTAAAATGAAAGCTAGAAAATGGTGCTCATTTGGTGGACAAAAAGGGGAAAAAAGAAGGGACAAGACAGCGGTTAGATTGGCAAGGAACTAATGAGTCATAGCTGCATTTAAAGCAAAAGTTTTACATTTTCTCAGATTTTGTAGTGAAAAATGGATGGAGAATGTGACAATTGATATTGTGACAGTGTCATGTGAGATGCAGGTAATCCAACATGTGCCATTCAATCTGGGATTACAGCCTGTAATTTGTAACATGCACATGGGGCAGCTAGGTGGTATAGCAGATACTCTGCTTGGAATCAGGTAAACCTGAGTTCAAATTCAGCCCCAGACACTTCCTAGCTGTGTGACCTTGGGCAGATCACTTAACTCTGTTTGCCTCAGTTTCCTCATCTGTAAAATGAACTGGAGAAGGAACCACTCCAGTACCTTTACCAAGAAAACCTCAAATGGGGACACGAAGAGTCAGACAAGGCTGAATGACTAAATGACAACAACAGTATCCTTGGTTAATCATCTTCATCCTTTTTCATAATCATGGAATATATACATATGCACACATATTTTATACACAGACTGTATCCTGATATGAAGATTCTGTTGAGTAGTGCACAGATGGTTTTTCCTCAACTGGTAGTGATATCTATATATCTATCTATCTATCTATATATATATATATAATATGTCATATATATAATGTTTTATACATATATATATATATATATATATATGTGTGTGTATTTGTAACCTATATCAAGCCAAACTTTTACAGGATGCTTTGTCAGAGCCTATGGGATGGAGAGAAGCAAATATGGGAAGATGATGTTAACTTCATTAGTATCTTGCTGTGATCACTTCAGCTAATAATTTTATAGAAGATAATAGAATATAATAGAATAGAATAAAATAATATATTTATTTAAAATAATATATTTATGATAGAATAAAATCTTAGCTATTCAGACTTTATTAATGTAAATTTGGCCAGGACTAAAGTTTTTGTTTGGTCATGTTTGACTCTGATTCCATTTTTTTTTTTTTGGCAAAGATACTTGAGTGGTTTGCCATTTCCTTCTCCAGCTCATTTTACAGATAAAGAAATTGAGAGACAGAGTGAGTTAAGTAACTTGCCCATGGTCATCCACCTAGCAAATGCCTGAGGCCAGATTTGAACTCACAAATATGAGTCTTCCTGACTCAAGGTCCAACACCCTCTGCCACCTAGCTGCCTGGGCTGAAGCTTGCCTTAATTTAAAGACTTTTTTCATCCTGGTCCAAATTATTAGCTTAAATAAAGGATTAAATATTTGAAAATGTTCAAACTATTTGACGCCATTGAATACACATAAGTGTATCAAGGCATAATGGATGTACTAATGGAAATGCAGACTTTACTTATTAAAATAGGGTCCCTAAGGGCTAGTTCAAGGAATGAATGAAACAAATAAATCCGGTTGTGAATGAATGAAAGAACTATGCAAATCTATTTTGAATTACAATGTGAATTGGAAATAGCACTTCTAAAAATATTCTGTAACTTACACTTTTTTACATTGATCTTTCTCCTAGTTAGTCTAAATTAGTTAGGTTTTACTGTATTGTATTTGGACCAAAGACCATACTGACTGAAGGGCTGAAGCAATTTGCTTTCTAATGAGCATCAAGTTCCAAATTTCACATTGGCCCTAAGCTGAAATGTCAGGAAATCTCCATGAATTATTTATTTTACTTTTATAATTAGAACTGACTCTTTGGAATATCCTAGGAGAAAAGCAGAACCAGAAACATACAGGATTTGATGACCAGACACAGTTGGCTTCAGTAGGACCCATATTTCTCATAATGAAGCTTGTAGGAGGAATTTGGAGCAGTTCATAAGCCATGCTGCTTTCCAGGTGTTCTTGTTCCCAGTGTCAAGGTCTTCGATTACCTTCTAAAGTAGTAATAGTTTATTCAGCAGAAAACACCTTTAGCCATTTAGGCTGTTTAGGTTTCAAAAAGCTGCTCCACATCTTTCCCAGTACGATTTCCTGCTAAGGGGAAAAGGTTGATCGGCTGCAATTAGTCTAGTTTACTTTCCCTTTTCCCCCAGCCCACCTTTCCCTTATCTCCATCCTTTCCCTAGCATATTTTGAAAAATATTTTAATCTATGGAATAAAATAAGCAGTTCTATAACATAGCACATTCTGCTAGATGTCTTAGAGTTGAGAATATTAGGGAGATGGGATCTTCCCAGCAGGAGGAAAGAAACAGTTATGCATTTATTAGAAAGTCATGGGCTATCGAACTCAAAACTAGATTTAGTTCTGAAGTTGACATGGATGTTTAACAAATTGTGAAACTTCTCTGAACCTCAGTCGGATAAATTAACAGCAGAAATACATCTAGGAGAGCTTGAAAATTTCATAATTAGATAAGACCTCTCAATTCTTTCCTCACAATATTTCTTTGATCTATTCTTTCCTATTGCCAAATTTGGTCCCTTTTCATGTTACTCTTGGACGCCTGCACAGATGTATCTTGGTTCCTGCTCTTTATTCCAGTAAGTGTTACACACAGCTCTTGGAATAATTATCAAACCATGTTTCCATCATGTCCTGCTCATGAACCTTGAGTGATTCCCTAATATAAAATCCAAACTACCCGACCTTCAGAGTCCTTTGCCAACTCCCCATTTTTTTCTTCTTAGCAACATCATTTCTTGGTATTACTTAACACTGCTGCTCTGCTGCAGCCAAGTAAATCTGTTCCCCACCTCCTGCTCATGATCTACTGATTGATTCTCACTTCTGTCTTTGCAGATGGCATTCTTCTGTAGAAATATCTCTTCTTTGCTTAGTTGATTTATATCTTTTTCCTCTTTCAAAACTTCCTTTTCTTTGTTTAATCTCATTCCATTATCACCTCTCCTTTACTTTTTATTTCTTGCACTCTCCTCTGATGCACTTGCTATAGTTTAAATTTATTTGTGAGTTGTTTTGTAAATATTCTTTTCAGATGTTTTGAATAGCCAGTTAGATTGTAAGCTGCTCGAGGCCAACAATTCTGATCTTTTTTTCTACAACTCCCAACCTTTCTTTGTCTTCATGATTTCTTTGCTTTTTACTCTCTAGTCTCTGGGGAGAAAGGAGTTTTTTTCTTGCCAAGATTCATCCCTCTACTTGTGCCCTTGACCTCTTTTTCCTATGAGTTCAATCCATCAGTCATTCCTGCTGTTTCCCCTTCATTCTCTCTCTACCCACCTGTCTACAGATGTGATCAGGCTTTCTAGTAATAAAAATAATACCACACATTTATATAATGACATAGGGTTTTGAAAATCCTTTCATCACAAGTCAGTGAGGTAGGTGGTACAAGTTTTATTCTCTCAATTTTACAGATGAGATAACTGAGAAGTGACTTTCCCATGGGCTAGCAACTATCTGAATGTGGACTCTAAACTCAGTCTTCTAACTCCTAACCTAGTGTTTCTGTCATTATTCTGTTCTGCCTTTTCTTATTTTTTCATCCATATCCAAACAATGGTCAAAAAATTATGATTCTGTCTTCACAGTATGTACATAGTTGTTTGCATTTTTTTTTCCTGCATTAGACTGTGGGCTTTTTCAGAGTAGGGATTGTCTTTTGTCTTCTTTTTTGTATTTCCAGCATTTAACATGGTGTTTGGCATAGGATAGGCGCCTGATATGTGCTATTTGGTTGATAACAGGAACCACATTCCCAGTGAATCCTTCTGTGGTCACCCCAAATGAATGTGCTCCCTCACTCCTCAAATTTTCTTAGAGCATTTTGTTTCTCTTCATTTACATTTATTTCTTTATATCCTACCTCCCTCAAAAGACCATAAACTCCTTAAAGACATTAGTGTGTCCTTTCTCCTTTTGTTTACCTTGGATTTAATACAGATCCTTGCATTTGGTAAATATTTAATAAATGTTTATTTAGAGGAATTTGTTGAATATAAAGAAAATATATCCTCATTATTCATCCCTCTCTTTACACACTCTAGACTCTAGCTAAGTTGGACCATCTTGTCTCCCCAAGTGCCCATTTCCAAACCTTCACTCACAATGTTTCCATGTCTAGAATATTCCTCTCCCTCTTTCCATCTATTCCACTCTTAATTATTCTACTTATATGCCTCCGCCTTCATGGAGTCTTCCCTAGTTTCTTGGTCAGGAACAATGTTCCCTTCAGCCTTCATATGCCTCCCAACCCCATATAAAAGCCAAACAAAACCTCAAACCTCTTTAATATACTTCTTTTGTAATATTGTATCTTAGAGCTCTTGGTGTTTGTATTTTGTGTTATTTACAGTGTTATACTGCAAACTCTGAGGTCAGATTTTTACTAAATAATGTATTTTCCCTAGCATGGCACTTCCCACAGAGTAGGTGCCTAATAAATACTTGGTGAATTAATACTACATCAGCATAGATCATGATGCTATTTTTATTTCATTTACCTTTTGATCTTTCATTGGATGTAATATTTTTCTATATTCTATTCTAAACTCTTCCCAGAGAAAGTATCACCTGGGAGTTTCCTTACTTGGAAATTCCCTAGACCAATGAAACACTTCCTATTCTCTCTACCTATTCTAAACTGTAGTATATTGACATTAAGAAATATTATTAAATAGACACTGTAATTTTGTCCAGAAGTTTGTCAAGTATTTTAGAAAGAAATATGTAAAATAAATGTGAGTGATAAAATAATCACAATATAGTTTGTTCTTCCTAATTTCGGTATGAAAACATATCCCGTTCCAATACTTTTAAGTGTAGAAAAAGAACATGTTATTACATCAAATCAGGGAACTAGAACCACATTGCATATTCTGAAAAGTACAAAAATATTGCAGTTTTATGTATTTTTAATTCTTTATGTAGCCTAGTTATAGAGATTTTATTTGATCTATAGAATATGGAAGGATTGGAAAAAACTGTATGGGCTAAATTATGAGTACTTTCAAGACATGGAGATATTTTGCTTGTGCTAATTCTATGTATTTCAGAAAAGTTTAGAGTAATCATAGGTTCACAGGATTTCAGAGTGGAGACCATGTGGTCCAACTCATACCCCAAAAGAATCTATTGTATTACCTGCCTGACATGTGGTCATCCTTTAATGACCTTTGCTTGAAGATGGCACAAGATGAACAAGATCCCACCCCCTCTCAGGTCAGCCCCTTATCTTTTTTTTGGACCACTCTAATTGTTAGGGGTTTATTCTTAACATCAAACCTAAATTAGCCTCTTTGCAATGTTCACATATTGCTTCTAGTTCTGCCCTCTGATAGTAAAACAACAACAAACAACCAAACAACACACCCAATATCTCCACAGGATGGCCTTTCAAATACTTGGACACAGTTTTTACATCCTTCATGAGTCTTCTTTAGGATAAGCACTCAGTTTCTTGAACTGATCCTCAAGTTATATGTATTATAGATTTTTCACCATCATGGCTGCCATCATCTGAACAACTATAAAATATCAATACCTTTTCTAAATCTTGGTGTGAAAAACTGAATCTGATGCTCTTGATGTGGTCTGGCCAAGCACAATGCGCTCAGATGATGACCTTCTTATAACTGCAAGCCATGCCATTTAAAATAAGCCCAAGATGCCATTTTATTGATCAGAGTAGCTTTCTTAGCTGCTATATCATACTGTTGACTCATATTGACCTTGAAGTTCAATGAAACCTATGCTTTTTAGACCACTTGCCTAACCATGCCACCCCATCTTGTATTTGTGAAATAATTTTTTCAACTAGTACAAAATTTGACATTTATCATTCTTAAATTTTATCCTTAGTTTTCTTAATCAACATTAGCTCACACTGAACTTTA
>CM053774.1:88750316-88838822 GCA_028658325.1 Potorous gilbertii | reverse complement strand
AATTTTATTTATAGTATTTATTATAGTATATAATAGTATACATTATAATATATACTATATAATATATTGTATATGATATATAATATTTAGTATTTTATAGTATTTATTATAGTATATAATAGTACACATTATGATATATACTATATATAATATATTATATATGATACATAATATTTAGAATTTTATTTTTAGTATCTATTGTAGCATAGCCACTTATTTACATTCATCCTTTACTACTTGCCCTTGCTTTAGAGTCAGACAGAACTATATATAAAGCTTGTTTCAATACCATTAGTTTTGTGGCCCCGGGCAATCACTTAACCTCTGTACCTCAGGTGCCCCAACTGCACAGTATGAGGATGACAACAGCATCTACCTCCCAGCACTGTTCTGAGACTCAAGTGAGATAACATATGTAAATCTCTTTGCAAATCAAAAATCACTAGCTATTATTACTTTTACTATTATGAGTGCTATCTTTTGCACCAGTTTACAAAATTGATTTTGTTGATGAATTCCCTATGAATTTTCCTTAGTCTCTTTGGAGAACTTTCCCACTAACTCTTCATTGCGTTTGAGGATCCATGGTCAACTTTGTACTATAATGAATCATTGGAGTGGGCTTATACATGATAATGTAAATATCCATGTAAATTTGGCTAAAAACTTTATATATTCCAATGAATATAGATTTAAATGTTCCTTCCAACATAGAAATTGCAAACCCACTTATACCTACATATCCTGTTTTAGCACCAACCTGATTTTCACAACATCTATGATGGCCATGAATATCCCAGCACAGTTGAGTCTTGAAATACAACAGACTCTTCACATAGAATACAGAACCAAAACATTTATTCAGACACCAGAAAGCCAAATCCATCATAGTAACAAAGAAATCTATACATAATAGCAATGCAGAGGGCAGTACTAGCACCGTGCCTTCCCCCACTAGGCTTCCCACAAACCAGCTCCCTTAAACGAAATTACAAACAAGCTCTCTCACTCATGCTAGCCAGCTGCCTGCATCCTTTAGTTCTGACTGCTCTGATCAAATTTCCTCTAGGCTCTGGGAAAGACCTTCCCATTTAAATTACCATTACGTCTCTCTAGCTCCTGTCTACTTTTGCCTTTAGGCTCACTATGGATATCAGAATGTGGAGAGTGGAGGTGTCAAATGTGCAAGTAACTATTACTAATTAAAATGAATGTAAATCTATTTAGCCATTGAGATCAATAAATGTGCTTGTTGGTAACTTACTGTCACTGTGTTTTCTCCTTTGAAAGTAGGAGGACATTTTAGTCAGGCAGTATGGCATGATGGACAAAAGGTTGGATTTTCAATCAGGAAAATCTGAGTTGAAATCCTTTTTCTGGCCTATACTAGCTGTGTAATTGAGGGCAAGTATCCAGGCAACTTTCTAAAACTCTAAGTTAGATTAAAGGAAGCACAGAAAGAAGAAAAGGAGGAAGGAAACAAGCATTTATTTAAAATCCTCTCTGTGCCAAATGTTATCCTATTTGGTCCTTACAAGAACCCTGGGAGGGAGGTGCTTTGTAGTTGAGGAAACTGAGGCAGGTAGAAATGAAGTGACATGTCCAAGGTCACACAGCCAGGAAGTGATTTTTGAACTTGGGTATTCCTGACTCTAGTTTCTCTCCATGGAGTCACCTACCAGCTAGCTTCCTCTAGATGAGCTGCCAAATCATATTAAGGAGGGAGTTTTCCCCACATCACTGAAATGACAGGCTTGTCCAAAAACTAAACCAAACCAAACCAAATCACCATAGCTCTTGAATTTTTAGATTGTTACTATTCTAGTCAGGATTTTCATGAAACTGGATCCCATGTTGGTGGATTGGCTGTCTTAGTATGGTGTCTCCAGAAAAAATGGGTCCAATGTTTCTTTCAGCAGTTAACTAAAAGAATGCCAGCAAACCTTTATTAGTTCGAAGCACTAGAAATACATGAACCCCTTAAGGGAGAGACTTATATTTTTCCTGAACTCAAATAAAATGCACATAGAAAATCAAACATAGGATATTTACAAATTAATTTACAAATGACAATATTTACATTATTGTATTTTTTATTTGCAATTACAAAAATACAAATATTTACAGGGAGAAGGACACTACTTAATTCAGAGAATCAAGTTAGGCTTCTAATTGGAAGTAGCTTGTGAGTTGAGTTTTGAAAGAAACTAGGAATTCTTCAAGTTGGAGGTGAGGATGGGAGTACAGATAAGACTTGGGAGGCACCAAGATGGATGATAGAATGTTCCCTATCCAGCCTTCTTGTTTTCCATATAAAGAAACTGAGACCCAATAGGGAGTTAGTAGCAGCACATCCAGAATCTGACAAATGGGTTTTCATGATTCTAAATATCCCATCCTTTTCATCATACTCTAATTCTTCACAAGGTATTAGGCTTTCTATATTTGAAAACTTTTCCCTTTGGATTATTGGTCTGAGGAAGTATTAATCATAGAGAACATTTTTAGATTGTTCCTTCATTTTCAGTGCAGGCCAATAGGTCATTATCTAGTGATTGGGGTCAATAAACGGGTCATATATCTCTCCTCTCTGACAACTGACTCATTGAATGTCAGTTGGGTTAACAATAGGTCACTCTTCAAGTAATTATTAGAAATGTGCTAAGTTTGTACAGATGGACAAAGGTCAAATACGAGGGAAATTACAGGTGGCAGGTCTCTTGTGAATGATTGAAACAATAATAAAAGCCAAATCATTCTACCATTTTATCAGAATGAATGCCGAAACCATAATATAAAATAGATAAATTAAAGCACCATTTTTTATCTTAATGCTAAATTATATAGTGGTTTAGCTTCCACATTGATGAAGAAAATGCTTTATATTAACCCTTGTAATAATATATATTACTTTTGCATAGTTATAACCAGAGATAGATTTCCTTCTTCCTCCTCATTCCCCCATGTAGAAATATGCTTTTTTAAAAAATTTGGAGCAGATTTTTTGACCTAGTTAGTCAACCAGTTACAGAAAACATATAGAATAAATGTGTTTTTTTGTGCTCTCAAAATACGCACTATTTTTAGAGAACTGTCAGAGAAATGGAATTACAATCTTGTTCATCTGTTTTTCCCCACTCCTAAGTTCATTCTGATTCCAAATTAGAAAGTGACTTAGCTTTTGGCCCTGATCAACCTCAGTTATGGTCTTCATTATCCAAATGGAAGCCAAGAATCATGCCATTTTTTTTTTGTAGTTCTCGAGTTTAATATCATGAGAAAAAGTTGTATGATATCACAGCTACCAAAATTTTCTGCCACAGGCAGATTAAAAACAAAACAAAAGAAAGAACAAACTTAATCTCAGATATTTGTTTTCTTTATTTTGTTTTATATTTGTTTTCTTTGCATTTTTAAAAAAATTGCTACTTAAGTCAATTTTTTCTGTTAATAAAGTAATTGCCTTGATGCGTGTATGCATAGATTTTTCTGTTTGTTCTTCTGTAGATAGTACTTACACATCTGTTCAATTTCTTCTCTTTAATCATCACAGCCAGAACATTAACATGACTTCTTTTTTAAGATTTTCCATCTGGCAAAGTATGCTCCCTTTTAAAGTGCTCCCTGGTGATGACACTGTTCAAAACCACCTTATCATCAATAGCTCACACACCTTGGTGCACACTTTGCCTTTGACTAGTTCTGAGTGTGAAATATCTAGCAAAGTGTTCAATGAGGAATTTTCTAAAGAGTTTCCACTTTAATCCGTGTTCTGCTTCAATAAATTAACAAGGATTTATTAATTGTTTATTACATCTCAATGCTAGGCTGGATGGACTGTTGGATTTGGACTAAGAAAAATTTGGGCTTGAATCCCACATCAGACATTATCGGCTGTGTGATTCAGACAAGTCATTTCAACTCTCTGGGTCTCAGTTTTTCCATCTATAAAATGAAGGGGCTAGGTTTGATGAGAGAATCTCTATGATCCCTTCCAGGTCTGATCTATAGATCATAAATTTTTCTGAAACAGTCCCTGTTCTCAAGGAACTTAACACTTTATTGGAGATGTTAACATGTACGGAGAGTAATTAAGCATATACCATATATATATACATACATATATATATATATATATATATATATATATATCGTTGTTCAGTAATTTTTCAATCTTTGTGATCTCCATTTAGAGTTTTCTTGGCAAAGACACTGGAGTGGTTTGCCATTTCTATTTCTAGTTCATTTTACACATGAGGAAACTGAGGTACACAAGATTAAGTGACTTGCCCAGAGTCACCAAGCTAGTAAGTGTCTGAGGCTGGATTTGAACTTAGGACTGTGAGTCTTCCTGACTCTAAGCCAGGGCTTAGAGTGCCACATAGTTGTTCCCATATACAAGTATAAGTATATTTAAAATAAATACCAAGGGTTTTTTTTTGTTTTTTTGGTGAAGAAGGCTTTAGCAGTTGAGAGCATTTGCAGTTGGGGGGCATTAAGAAAAGCTTTGCAAAGGATGTAACACTTGAGCAGAATTTTGAAGGAAACATGGGATTCTAAGAGGTGGAGATGATGTAGGGCAGGGGTGGGGAACCTGCAGTCTCAGAGCCATGTGCGGTCTCAAGGATGCAGATTCCTCACCCCTGACGTAGGGGTAGAGGCAGAATGGAGAAGCCACTGGCATTTTTTGATCAGACCTGCATTAAATTGGACTTCATAGATTCATCCAGTTCTAGTCCTGGCTCTTCTATTTGCTCATCTGCTTTATGATTGAGTAGAGAAGAAAATTAAAAGCCCTGTTTCATATTATCCAAAATCATGAGTTCAGTCAAAGTAGGAAAGCCTTGAAGAGCTAGGACTGCAGTGATTGCCTTAGTGGAATCATGACAGAAAGGCAATGGTGGTGAGGAAAGCCCTTGGAATTAATAGATGTTCTGTCATCTTCATTAGATGACCTTCATTAGTGCTCCCGTCCCTCTAGGAGAACAATTTAAAAATTAACTATATTGATGAATGAGTCTTTTACTGGGTCTACGTTGCTTTAAAAAAGAAAAAAATCTTCCATGAGATTCACCACGGCTGTCCTTAAAAGCATGGAGTTAGATTTAGCAGCACTCCTTATCATCATGTTTTCACTGGGTCTTTGTCAGTAAATATAAAATTTACATGGTCCCACTGAAGTTCTGTGGACAGTGTCGCATCCATTCTAGAACAATGTATTTTATTTTCATTTGGTGCTTTTTCTTCTTCTTTCTTTCTCTTCATTCCTCTTGTTCCTAACTTTTTACTACTATGTAAATATTGCTTATCTAGTGAAGGAAGAGAGTTTCTAGGACACTGTATTGACATTGGAAGTCAGGGATGTAATGGAAGTTTTCACATACTATATGGTTACTTTTTATCTATATCCAGATAAAGTGTAAAAGACACATGGATGTGTCATTTACAGAAAAAGGACTGTTATTGTGCTAGGGAAGGGTCTCTGATAGAAAACAATGGTGATGTTGTCTGACGATGTTAAATGATGATATTGACCCCATGGAACAGTTTAATTAAGTGTATTTTTCTTGGCTTATTATATGAGATATATGGAGATGAACAGTGGGGGTCAGCAGTCTCTGGAAGTCCTGCTCAGTCATCCTACTGGGGCTGTCTTTTCATTTGGTGAAGCTGGTTTTGGTCGATATATCTGCCCTTTTGGGAACGGTGCTTGTGGAGGAGCCTTTCTTTAAACAAATTAGAGTGAACTTTTTAGGTGGAACTTTCTTTCTTTCTTTCCTTCTTTCTTTCCTCCTCTTTCTTTCTTTCTTAATTCCTTTCTCCTTCTGTCTCTTTTTCCTTCTTTCCTTCCTTCTTTTCTTCTTTTTTCCTCTTTCCTTCCTTCCTCTTTCTTTCTTTTTTCCTTTGTCTCTCTGTCTCTGTCCCTCTTTGTCTCTCTGCCTCTGCCTCTCTCTCCCTCTCTCTCTCCCTCTCTCTCTCCTTCTCTCTGTCTCTTTGTCTCTCTCTGTCTCTGTCTCTCTGTCTCTCTCTCTGTCTCTCTCTCTGTCTCTGTCTCTCTCTCTGTCTCTCTGTCTCTCTCTGTCTCTCTCTCTCTCTCTCTCTCTCTCTCTCTCTCTCTCTCTCTCTCTCTCTTCCCTTCCCTTATTTATAATCATACAATGGAAAGATCACCGGATTACCTGGATTTGAATCCTCACTCCATGTCACAGTTTCCTTATCTATAAAATGATGAGGTTGGATAGCATCAGAGGCTTCTTAAGTTTTTTTTGCATCATGGAACCCTTTGGCAGTCTGGTAAAGCCAACAGATCTTAGCTCAGGATAATGTTTTTAAATGTATAAAATGAAATATCCAGAACTAGGAAGTAAAATAATTATGATGAATATAGGTATGAACATTTTTCCAAAAAAAAAGTTCCTAGAGCCCTGGTTAACCCTCAGACCAGATAATCTCCAACATCCTTTCAGCTTTAATTCTTGTGTTACTAGTAACTGCACAAAGGATCTTGTTGAAAAATAGTCAGAATAATATGATGAAATCTCTTTGATCGCATTTTTTGGGAACCATTCAAAAAGCCATTGAATTTAAGAGAATTTAGCCAGATAGTGGTTTGTCTGTTTTCCCTCAAGATATTAATTGGCCTGCAGAGGAACACCTAGGAATTCAAGAATGTCACAGAAAAGTTTTACTGAGTGTCTGACTGAGCTCTAAAGCAAGACCATTGGTTTATTTTTAATACATTTCCCCTTTTCAATTGAAAATACCCAGATTAAAAGGAAGCTCATTGCCCTTTTAACAGCATGTTTGAACTGACACATAAAATGGGACAAAATGTGTCAGGGCGGCTAGTGAAAAAGTAGTTTTAGGAGGGCACAATGCAATAGTTTGGGTTTTTTTCCTCTTGCTCAACAGGTGGTTTGTTTAGATCTCTGTAATTTTATATAGAGGTATTCAGAAGCTTTAGGGACATAGGCAGTGGTATGCCAGTTATGTCCAGAGCTTTGATATTGTGTGTCCTTCAGCGTCAGGAGTGGCATGGCCCTCCTTAGACTACATGCCCTGCCGCAGACTATTGGCTAAGTGCTTGGTGCCCACTGATGAATCCTCATGCCACTCATGCTCTTGTTTGGCATAGAAAGGCAGCTGCGCTGCTAAAGGCTGGTTTGATTTTTTTTTTGTTGTTCTTTATCTAGAACAGGGCTTCTTCATGTGGTCTTAATTTTTAAATGTTTTGATTACCGTATTTCATTAAAATTAGTTTCCTGTATGTTGTATGCATTTAAAAATATGCTTTTGAGAAGGGGTCCTTAGACTTTGCCAAAAGGGTCACTAACACCAAAAAATTTTAAGACCCCATGGTCTAGACTAATCCTACGTTACCTAAAAATCCCAGTGAAAATTCATACAGATTGAGTGCAACTGTAGATTAAAAAACAAAACTGGTTATGACTAGGGAATTCTAAAGGAGAAGCACCAACGAGGATTTGAGCTTTTCCTGCAATTTACAGCCTTCAAGGGTGGCCAGGGGGCATTGAGAATTTAAGTGACTGTCTAGGATTAACAACAATCCTCATTGTTCAGGCATTTTCAGTTGTATCTGACTCTTTGTGACTTTACTCGGGGTTTTCTTGGCAAAGATACTAAAGTAGTTTGTCAGTTTTTTTCTCCAGCTCATTTTACAGATACACAAACTGGAGCAAACAGGGTTAAGTGACTTGTCCAGTATTACAGGGCTATTAAGTGTCTGAGGCCAGATTTGAACTCAGGAAGATGAGTCTTTCTGACTCCAGGCCTGGCACCCTATGGGGTCTCCTAGCTGCCTTCCTATGCCCATATGGGGAATAAAAGTGAAGAATAACAGATTTTTCAGAGCTGAATGGGATTCTAAGAAAACCCTGATTTCAACAGACCTGGAAAGTGGTCATTCAGCCTCCACTGGAAGACCATCATAGAGTAGGAGTACCCATTATCCTCAGAGACAGCCCACCCCACTTTTTTATAGTTCTAACATTAAAAAATTTTCCCTTACATTAGTCCTAAATTGACTGCTTAGTTCTGTCCCTTGCTTCTAATTCCTTCTTTATATCTGAATTTTATCAGTTGAGCTGTTTCCTGGTTCATGTCACTAGAGCAAGCTCTGTATGATGCTGAATGATGGAGAAAATGCTTCAAGATAGAATATGAATTTTTTTTGTCTGGATCCATGATTGCATTAGCATAGGGAATTTCCTCTTCTGATATTTATAACGTCCTTTTCCAACCTTAAAATATTATATGAATGCCAGCTACTATTATTAAGTCAACCTCTATCTTCTTAAGTTTTTTTGAGATTTAGAGCTGAAGCTAAAGTCTCAGATTGTTCTATTTGGATAGAAAAAAATGAAAAGAAGGCACTGTTCTGAAATTCATTAGGAGGTGGCTCTTAAATGGAGATTACTGATGTGATATTAACATAGTATGTATCCAAGAGGAAGAACCAAGGACCAAGATAGGAAGCCATATTTAAAGGTGCTTAGTAAATAGATTCTTGTACTTGGGGCCATTAAGAATACAGAACTTGGGGTAGCTAGGTGGCACAGCGGATAGAGGACCAACTCTGGAATCAGGAGGACCTGAATTTAGTCTCAGACAATTACTAGCTGTGTGATCTTGGGCAAGTGATTTAACTCCAATTGCCACAAAAAAATAAAAAAGAAAAGGGGAAAAAAGAAGGCAAAACTTGAGCTAGCCAGTTTTGGTAGGCTAAGATGTGCTGATTCTCATAGTCCTGTTTGATTTTCTTAAAGTACTCTAGTACTTAGGGAGGAAAAATCAGGAGACTGTATGCAGTATTTTAAGTTGTTCTCATTCAGCCCTGGGAGGCTGACTTCAAAAACTAAGTCTTCAAGGCTCATTGCTTTTATCTGGAACAGACAAAGCCCTTTAGAAAGCTCCTTCAGCTTTTTCCTCCACTTGACACCGACGTGAGGTCAGACTGTGTCCCAAAGCACCACGTCTAAATGGTTTCCTTTATGTATTTCTAATTGGGATTCTTTCTCAGGAGGGTCAAATTAGAACCATGGGATGTGTGCTTCACCATTGACAATTGGCAGCATCAGCTCAATTCTTTCTCCTGAGACATGTAAGACAGCCACTTCAAGTTTGTTCCTACATTCTTTTGACAAATAGCACTAATTTGACAGTACATCTAATAGGCTTTTTTTTTTTTACCTTGGCATGGCTCCAAGAATCATGTTTTTACTCAGTTACCTAACTCTTTTTTCTTTCCTTTTTGTCCTTGTCTTTTGTTGACCATGTTTCAGGTTGTTAAATAGTGTTTGCTAATGTTCCTGCTTATCACATTTGACATGTATGTATAAGGATTGTTTTACTCATCTGTGGAACTATCTCTTTAGTTATATTGATAGAAGCTTTAGTATGGTAGAAATCCTAGTGCATTTGAAGACCCAGTTTCACACTGACCTCATTTAACTTGGCTCAACTTTAGTTTCTCAATCTGTAAAATAGTAACAAATGCACTATCTACCTCACAGGACTGTTATGAGAATTAAAAGGGGGTATAATGATATCAAAAAATTGCAGATTTAGTGTTGAGTGAGCATTTAAGGAGGATTGCTAGTTGGTGCAGTGGATAGAGCACTGGACTTGGAGCGAGGAGGACTCCATTTAAATGAGTTCAAATCTGGCCTCAGACATTTACTAACTGTGTGACCCTGCGCACGTCACTTAATCCTTTTGCCTCACCTGTAAAATGAGCTAGAGAAGGAAATGGCAAACCACTCTAATACCAAGAAAGTCCCAAATGGGGTCATGAAGAGTTGGACACGATGAAAATTATTCAACAATGACAATAGGAGTTTAAGAGATTAATTGAGGTCCCTTATTTTACAGATAAGGAAACTGAGGTTCAGGGAGGTCAAATGATTTGCCCAAGTCACTAGACAGTAAACCTCACAGGTGGAATTTGAACTTATGTCCTTTCATTTCAAAGTTGATAATCTTCAGATATTACGTATCAAGTAATTTTATAACACAATATATCATCTATAATATTAATTATTATTTCCTTATGATTTATTACTGCCCACAATTAATTTCCTTATGTCTGTCCAATTTCTATATCATCAGTCATGGTTGATTGGGCTGTGATCTATAGTGAATTAAATCAAACATACTTGTAGATTACGAGAACCATGTAGACAATCTGAAATAACTAGATGGTGAAGTAGATAGAGTGTTCGACTTGGGAGTCTGGAAAACCTGACTTCAAATCCTGTCTTAGACGCCAGCTATGTGGCCTTGGCCAAGTCACTTAACTTCTGTTTGCCAGAGTTTCTTCATCTATAGAATTGGGATAACACGTTAGTAGCTACTCTTGGGTTGTTGTGAGGATCAGATCTCATATGTAAAGAACTTTTTATATCTTAAAGAAGTATATAAATGCTATTATAATTATTTATTCCCAATATTTGCTCTGGTGAGCATGAAATATTGAAAATATTGAATAATGTCCACCTTGCCCCCATCGGAGCGGTGTTTTATTACAAGGCAAATACTGACAAATAATTGTAGTTTAACAGTACCCATTGAGGTTATTAAACATTTGTTTAAGATTTCAGAGAGCTCAGCGAAGGATTAGATGTGAGAGGGGAAAGGAATTTCAGATTAATGTTGCATATTAGAGGTTGTCATACACTTAGAACTCAGATTGAATACCTTAAATAAAAGCTTTGATTTGGACATATCAGATTGTCTGTATAATGAAGAAGAATTGTACTGTGAATTATCTTCTAGATGGAAAGAGTCTTCAGATGTATACGGTTCTCAAACTAACATCCTGGAGTGCAGCCTGTTATTCTAATTTTTGTACCATTGGTGGGAGAAAATGTAGTGTGTGTGGGTGTTGCTCATGAAACAGGAAGGTTTTTCTAAAGATTTGAAATTGCCCCCATACAGCTGAGTTCAGTTATTAGAATTGAGGACCTTTATTCTGTCCCATTAGAACCCTGTTGTTTTATAGCCTGGGAAGTAATTTATGACTGTGAAAATAAGAGTGATGAATTGAAGGCTAAAGAGCAGTCTTTCCTAGCTGCCTACGGGGTAGCTGGGGAGGTCAGACATACTGTAAGCCTGTCTTTCTTTTTTGGGTTCCTTTGCCTTCTGGTAGAAGAAGGGGAGTGATTGTTTTCTAACAGTGGGAGAAAAAGTGCCAAGTGACTCTTATCTTTAAGTAATGTAAAGTTTGATTAGCTTTATGCTCCCCTGGCCAGAGTTTCTTAAAATGGGATTATTTAATATTTTGAATATACTTAACACCATAAATATCCTTCCCGCTTTGCCTTGAAATAACTTTGCTGGTATCAGAGCGTCCTTTGTGGCTTAGGATCCAGGCACATGGAAAAAAAATATGTGGTTTAATAGAGGGTACTGGATCATCTCCTTCCCCTTGTACATTTCCCCTCTTTCACTAAAATAAGAAAATGTCAAATCTACATGCCAATGAGGATTGGCCTGATTGACGGCTTGAGAAAGAGGAGATTAAGTTAAAATAAATGAAACATTTTTTTTTCTGAGTAATTTCATCTTAAATGGAATTTTGATTCTTTAGGGAGACATTACTTTTCATGTCCTGCCACTGTTTTAAAGATTTTCTTATTCTCTTAGCCTTAGCACTTGCTATCTTGAACACATTCTTTAGCACTTTGGTGCTTTGACACATTCCTGGGATGCAACTGACTTAGATTCAGAGATCTGCCCCCTGGTCTGCAAAGGATTCCCTGAAACATACCTTTAAGCAGTATTGTGCAGGAGGCAGCATTAATTCCCAGTGTCCAGTGCGAGCATTAACACTTGGGAAATTGGTGAACCCTACAAATTACGGATTGGATTATTGTTTTGTTGATTGTGGAGGAAATATGAATAATGCAGATTAAATGTAGAGTTCCATTCCCCCTCAATCTGTTCATCAAAAAATGAAGGGGCTGGACTAGGTAGTGAGTGTCTGAGAGAATGGACAATTCAAGGTTGGAATCCGAGATGCAGGAAAGGGTGTTTTGGGACTTTTGTCCCAGGGCTGTGGCTGTGGCCTATATTTGCAAAGGTATTCAGGGAGGACTAGCACCTCTGGTGCTCCGCCTTTGGTGTCTACTCCTCACCCTCTTCTCATCTGGGGCTTTGAGAAGCTGTAGCATATGCAGTGGCCATACCCTGATAAAACTGAACTAAACTAGGTTGAGGGGAAGTGACATGCTTTTCACCCTTCTGTGAGTGGAGGATGTTTTCCTCAAGCATATGAAGACTTCTCCTGGTGGATGTGTAGGTGAGACCACACAGGTGGCTGAAGTAGGGGAACACTTAGAATATTCTAGTACTAAATCTATGGACTGCCAATTATTAAAGAATTAGAATAGAAATATACTCTTGGTCCTAAAACTCTACTGGACAGAAATTCATGTTTCTTATTTCATAGTCTGGAAGCACTTTGAGTTCATTCAGTACCTTGAAGGGAGGTCATCCAAATGAATATTAATGACAATGGAATGAAGATGTATGGGAAAGCAGATGAATTAAATCCTAATAATGGTCATGATGGTCTTTATAGAGGGATATAAGGTAGCTTAGGGTTAGCGTGTAGGATTAGGTTGCATGGTTATGTTATTTGGCCTTCACAACAACCTTGGAGGTAGCTCCTATTATCTTCATTTTACAAATGAGGAACCTGAAGTGACTAGCCCAAAGTCACACAGCAACTCTCTGAGGCAAAATTTCAGTTCAGACCTTCTTGATTGAAAGTCCCATATTTTATCTATGATGCTACCTAGTTGTCTACATGGCAAAAACCCAATATTCATTATTCATAATATGTTGTATGTTCTTCATTCTCCAAGAGGACAATGAAACAGGAAGATGATGCCGTGACTAGCAAATGAATTGGACTGAAGTGAGGTAGGGTGGTGCAAGGTCACCGGTATAACTTTCTCTTCCAGAGACATCTGGGTCCAGTGGCAAGATGCAGATCACTATGGCTGGAGACGACCCCGCATTCATTATATCATGTATAAGCATACACATATATACATATATGCCATATTATATTATACAAAAGAATAATTGTATGCTGTTCCAGTTTATACTTGTACTGAAGACCCCAGAATGGACATTGTTGCTGTTACTAGTTCTGTTTGCCAGTATTTAAGTTCAAGTTAAGAGAGAAACTGGAGGAATAGTTATTTACAGGTAACTTCTACTAAGGACAAAAAGATCTCAATGAATATTACAAAATATTTTGGACTGGAAAATGTTAAGTAGCAATACAATCTACAATTTTCTCAGGGGTCTTCTGAATCAAATCAGAAACTTTTGAGTAACAATTTAGTCTTCTGAAAATAACCTGGATAACTTATTTTTCCTACTACTGAAAAATCGATAGGATATGAGAACTAGAAGTAGACTTGGGGATCATCTGGTTTATCTTCATTTTACAAAGAAGGACACTGAGGCAGACAGCGAGGTTGAGAGTCTACTTTGGTATAGCAAAAGTTAGTACCTTTGATTTGGAGTTCAATACCCTGGATTCGCATCTCTCTTTTGCTACTTACTACCTTGGCAACCTTGAAGAAGGCCCTTCCGTTCACTGGGTTGCATTTTGTTCATCTGTTTAAATAAAAGATTTAGACTACTGTTGATTTTTAGAGTTCTTTCTATAGGATTAGGATGTTTTAAGATCATAAACTTCAATGATCCAAAGGTAACTGCTCAAGAAATATAGATCTTCTGATGAACCCAGTCCCAGTGAGGGATCTTTTTAATATCCAGACATTTCCTTTCTTTGCCTTTGTAGAACTAGTGAATTTGAAGTTTGTAGATTTGTAAGGTTAAGGACTCATCTGGAGAAAATTCTATTTACTTGTGAGTTAGAACTGAAAAAGACCATGGAGACTATCTAGACCAGGGCTTCTTAATCATTTTGAATATGTGTGTTTGTGTACCCATTGATGTTGTGGATTCCTTGGCAGTCTGGTTAAAGGTCATGGACCTTTCTTGGAATTTTTTAGATGTCATGACTGAAGGAAATACCAAATTTCAGTTAAGAAGTTAGTAGAAATAACATTGTAATTTTTCCCTACCAAAGTTCACAGAGCTCTTGCAATCTATCCTTGAAACCCAAGTTCAAAAACCCCTGATCTAGACTAATCCTTTTATTTCACAGATGGGGAAACTGAGAACCAAGGATGTTAAGTGACTTACAAGATGGAATTATGAAGTATTTCTTTTGCAAGAAAACCCCATAGAAAACAATCCAAGGGGATAATTCCCCCTCTTTTTTAATTGTTTATTCAGAGTGCAGGATGATAAATAGGAGAGCATATTCATATATAACCGTTATTGAAATTTATAAGTAGGCATAAACGTTATGTCCAAGTTTTACCAGCAAGCTAAAAAGGTTTTTTTCTTTCCCTCCTCAATTAGCCTTCGGTTCAATTTCCTCACTTTATATAACTGTTGATTATTTTTTCCTAATCTCAATTATTTGTGAAACATGCTGTTCGAATAAATTAGAAAACTGCAAGACCTTTTCACCACATCCATACATTTCTTTTCTCTGCTTTTCCAGACAGAACTGATTCTGCATACTATGTAATACCCCTGGGGTTGGTCCCATGTGTAAGATCCCATTTTCATGACAGCTTAGAAATTATGACCCCAGCTCTTACTCATCTCAGAAGTACCCTTAGGAGGTATTACTTGATTAACTAGACAGGAGAGAACTGCCAGAGACTTCAGGAACTTAAGAAGCCTAATAGATTCTCTTTTTTTGAGAATCACAGTGGGGGCAAGTTAACTCTTGGAGGAAACGCCACATGATAGAAGGGCAAGTGATGGCTTGGATCATCTCAGCATGCCATTGGTGACTTGATTTCCTATTCCACAAAATAATGGGAGCCAATTTGTTTGAAGTATTTCAGATTATTGGCTACATTAGAGGCTATATGTCATCATCTTTTACATGTTTATATGGGACAATTTCCTGCAGACTATCAATTCAGACACATTTATTAAATCTAAAAACCCTAAGTGGTCTCCTGATCATCTAGCATTCGTCTATGTTATCATTCATCTAATTACTCAGAACAACAAGCTATTATTTGCTTTCCATTATCTTTCCCCTCTGCCTTCTTATTGGCATCTAGTTAAAGACCTCAGGAGTCTAAGGAGTAAGTTGTAAATTAAATAAATACAAGTCATGATTAGGGCCAGATTGTGGAGATGGCCCCAATTCAACATCCGTGTGGATGTCTGATTTGCTGTAATCTGTAGACTCATTTATATTAAGCTGCTCCTACACCTTCATGACAGAACATATATTTTCCCAATGGCTTAAAGTCAGACATTTGGATCCTGCCAACATGAGGTTTTTCCCCCTTTTTATATATTGCATGCTCCCACAAGGCTAAAGCTACATTTTCCTTATTTTATCTAAAATCATCACCATTCATAGAAGAATGCCATGTAACGCGTGGACTCAATAAATATTTGTTGATGGGGATTTATTGATATTGTTCAATTTTCTCTATATTTTAAGATCCTGGTATCATTAGTTAGTATAAAACCTTTATACCATTACCATCAATGAAACAACTCATGTTTCTGTAGAGCTTTTGTGGTTTACAGGTCCAAATCACAGACACTTAGAGTTGAAAGGTGCCTTGTTGGCATTCTAGGTCTAATAAACCTTGTGAAATCTCTGAGACTTTGCTTGAAGGTATCTGATGAGAAGGAACACAGTGCTTCCTAAGACCATTGAATCCATTTTTGAATTGCTCCAATTTATTAGGAAGCTTTTCTAATTAACTGCATCATTACCCTGAAATCAAGGCAAAATCTAATTCTATGCAACTTCTACCCTTTATTCTAATTGTTTTGCTACATGACAGCCCTTGAAAGATTACTTTAAGAGTGCTATCATGTGTCCCCTTAAGCCTTCCTTCTGCAAACTAAATTCTCCTAGTTACTTCAATAGATACTCACACAGCATTGTGTCTAGGACCCTTGCCATTCTGGTTGGCCTTTTTCTGGAAGTATATAAGCTTGTTAGTTTCTTTCCTAAAAATATGGTACCTAGAACTGAATGTAATATGCCAAGATTGGAATATCACCATTCCCTTCCTTAATGCAGAATCTTACTGCTCTGGAGAGTTTTAGTGTAAATAATACTAAGGGTAAATAAATATGTATTCACTTATTGATCAATAGCTGGAAGTAACCGCCCTCATTTTTACAGCAGAGCAAACCGAAGTCCAGGTAGATTAAGTGATTTGCTCAAGGTTATACAGGCAGAAAACATCAGAGGCAGGATTGATTGGACCCAGGTCTTTTGTTTTAAAGCCATTACTCCTTCCACTGTGCCAACCTTAACCAACCAACCTCAATATACAAAACTTTTCTTCATCCCCTTTCTAGTAATGAGAAATAAATTTTCAGGGATTCATGTCCTGTAATGGCTGTAAGTAGGAGTCACCATAACTTACATAGATCACAACGTACAGTGTCCACCGTGATTTCACAGTCACAGATGTCTAATTTTGGTAATGATTGTAACAAGTGGCTGATTGCCGTTACCCTCGTGCATCTGGAAAGTTCTCTGTAGACGCTAAATGTTTGGGGAAAATCTGTTTAGGTAATAGGAGACTCCATTTAAGACCACAGTCTTTAACTTCCTTTTAGTTTAGTTTATTCGAACTGGGAATTTTCTTAGAGTAGGGCATCTGGAGTTGACAAACGATGGTGCATCTCCATTTCCTTAAGCTTGCTGGGAAAGTAGCAATTAAGACATTCCACACTTTCCACTCTGCTCACCCCCTCCACAACAATACCTTCTCTGTCTCTCTGTGTGTACATACCTACACACACATATACACACACCTACACACATAATACACACACTACATGCACACACATACATATGTGTGTATATGTGTAAGCATATATGTGCATATGTGTGTATATACACACACACATATGTGTATATGAAATTGCCCATCCATGGATTCTTGAAGCCTACCCTGTGGGGTCTGTGGACCATAAGTTGAAAGTTCCATTTTGGTGGTTGTAGGTTTTTCCTCCTAGGACATCTTCAGAGTTGCTACTTATTAATTATGGTATATCCTTTGGGATATGGGTCCAACTAGTTGGGTATTAGAGATCCCTTTCCAATTATCAAATTCTTTCCTGTGAAAGAGAAGGTGTGACATAGTAGATTACCAGGAGGAAGGGTAAGCATCTTATATAGTCTACTATACGGCAGACACTGTGCTAAATGTTTTCTGTTTTATTAACAAATATCTCATTTAATCCTCAAAAATAACCCTGAAAGATGGGTGCTATTATTAATCCACTTTTGCAAGTTGAGGAAACTGAGGTCAGATGTCTTGTTCCAGGGTCACACTGCTAGTGTATTTGACCCTGAATTTGAACTCAGGTCTTCTGATTCGACTTCACTGTACCACCAACTGCTTCTTACTCACAGGAGCCAATTTGTTCCAATTATTTTAGATTATTAGTTACATTAGAGACCACAAGTCATCCTCTTTTCCCCAATTTTGCCTAAGGCTGACCCTGACTCATTGTAATTTTGAGTAGTTTTACCACAATGCATCAGGATTGTGAAATTTAAAAGATGCTTATAAAGCAGCTGGATGGTACAGGGAATGCAGGGTTGGGATCAGGAAGTTCTGAGTTCGAATCCGAGCACAGATGCTTACCCCTTGTGTGACTATAGACAAGACACAGCTTCAGTCTGCCTTGGATTCTTCATCTGTAAGATTAAGATAATAGTAGCACCACCCTCTCAAGACTGTTGGAAGGATCAAAGAATATTAAAACACTTTGCAAACCTCGGAGCATTATACGTGCTAGTTACTGTCTCATCATCACATCAGAATTATTATTTTTGTGACTGTGATTCTTAGCACCAAGGAGGGAAGGAATGGATAAGATTTTGAATATGTATTTCTGCTTAATGTTGCATAGGATTGCATGCTCAGAGTGGCCTGATGCAGTCCCATTGTCAGCTTTACTTAACGAATACAACCCTTTCAACACCGCCTAGTAAGAGACCCTACAATGGAAATCCATTGGAAGAGGAGGAGGCCACCTTCACCTCTGAACCTAACCATCCTAACCTCTCTTGCTTTTCAACTGTAAAAGGCTTTCTTTCATCTTTCCTCTTGGAGTTGACCATTAAGGGACTCTGCTATCAGTGATTGACTTCCTTCAAGTGGAGGCCGAAACCTCTTTGAAAGAAATCTCCTATTTCCCTACATATTCAAGGGTTCATCCAGGCAAAGGAAAAGCTAAACAAACTCAAAACCTTGATTACAAATGCCTTTTGAAAGTAAACATTTGAAAAGCAGTTTCTCCTTAACTAATTTCCCCGGGCTAGAATTCAGCCATGTGTCTATCCCCAGTGGTGGGTGTCAGTGCCCACAGTGAGCAAGGTGAGAAAGCTCTGTTTCAGGTGTTGGGGAAGCCCAGGAACTTGTGCTGGGGTCTCCTTAGGTCAAGAGAATGGGGACTGAGTTGACCAATCTTGCGGTAATCTGTAAATGTGTTTGTAATTAGAGAGCCTGCATAAAAATTCTGTTAATCATCTGGGATCTGAAACAGGTGTTTTGAAAAACAAGCTTGAAGTATTTGCCTCAGATTACAAGACTTGAATCTATAGGAAAGAAATGCCATAGGGCTTTAGCTGGAGTCCCTTCCTTCAACAGTGCCTGGGCCCAGGCCTAATTTCTGAGACTTAGACCAGGACCAACATCCCTCTCCAGTCGCTCACAACATTGCTTATTTATAGCAGGAATTCTTAGCCTTGGGGATGGGTTAGGTCTGTGGGGAGAATTTAAGGGGGTCTGTTAATGTGGATGGCTAAAAAAAATACATCTTTATTTTCATTAATGTCTAACTGAAACATAGCATTTTCTTCAACTACTTACAAACATTATTCTGAGATGGGATCCATAATCTTCGATGGGTCCATGATACAAAAATGTTCTATATTTCCCTAGCCCTTGTTTGAATCTCTCAACTTATTACATAGAGAGGTTTCTTTTAGGTGATCTTCCATGCCAGGAATTATTTCTAAGGCATTTAAAAACCCAGTAGATAAGTAAGTGCAATTCTTTTTTTTTTTTTTGAGGGAGGAGGAGTGGGGCTCTGTGAGGGATCATTAATGGAACTAAAATGGAAGGAAATGAGAAAAGGCAAGTTCATGTTTGATTGGTCTGTGGAAACCCATTTCTCTGTGTGGAAGGGAAATTGTTGTGTTGGAACATGGTATGCATCACTACTGCCTCTTGACAGGTTCACCATGGAAAGGCACAAATTAAATCTTTTCAGTTGCTGAGTTGAGGCTAAAAGTGTTTGACTGTTTCAGCCCCTGAATGGTGTTTAAGGAATAAAGGGAAAAGAGCAGGAAGTTCTAATTGGCAAATTACTGCTTGTTATTTAGTTTGGCTTCCAAGTTGGAAATTACAATAATGAGGAGCTTTGGAGGACCTGCCCCTGAGCCGAACCAGGAGGCTTTTTCTTCAATTACTATTTAATGTGAAGATATTCAAGAAACATATTGGAACATTTAAGCCATCACTTTCTATTAAACAAATATCGTAGTGTAATGCTTTTTAAATCTCCCTCCCTGGATGCTTTTATGATTCTGAAATGTCTGAGTGAAGTGTAAATTGTGAAAAAGGCTAAAAGGATTTTCTTGTTACCGACCATTTCTCAGGATGTTATTGACTCAAGGACTGTTTCTGAAAATGTGTTTATATGACAATGCTCTAAATAAATGCTCTGGCTATGATTATCCTAATCCCAATGGTGTGAAAAGTGTGTGTGGAACCTTTATATGATTAAAAAAAAAAGACGTTGCAAGTAGACTTCCCAGCAAGGTCTTTGTTATTGTGTTTATTTTGAAAAAGTGGCTGAAGAATGCTTAAGTTTCTTATTCAGTACAGTGACAGAAGTCATTTATGTTACGATACTGGTCTTGTACAGTAACTCTCGAGAGGGTGTGCTTCAATTGTCTCATGAGACAGCAGAGCTTCTGACTTGGGGGCTTTTATGTATCAGAAGATCCCATCAGTGTAGTTTAGAAAGAGAACATGCCTTAGCCTCTAAATCTTGATATCATATAATTGACCTTGTCAGAAGACATGAAGCTAAGAAACAAAGAAAGGAAAACTGATTTTAAAAATAAGGAATCTTGAGTTATTGTTGCTTAACTTGAATATTCAAAATTTGTTAAGCATCTGCTTTATGCAGGATAGCGTACATCTATCTTTGTCATTTATCTTTATGGGAGGTTTTATAAAATAGATGAACAAAATATTAAAAAAATACTATTTTCAAAGCTTTGCCCAGAAAGATTTAATATGGTCTTCTTCCTTTTATAGATCTATTAATAACATTTTATAGCTGGAGATATTTTTTTTTCATGTTCATTGACACTTTCTGTATTTACACAGCAGAATATCAGTGTTTGGCCAAAGGATTGTGTGACATCATGATTGCCAACGGGGTAGCAAGAAAGACTGTGAATTAATTACCACTTTCTCTTTTAAAAGTTAAATGTTCCACATAGGGACAATTAATACAATATTCTTGGAAATACTAATGGTTCCAAGGGAATTACTCTCGCCTTGCTCTTAAACATTTACAAAATGGAGTCTGTTTATGGGAATGGTGGGTCATGTACTTTCATCACTCTGTTGTGTGGAGTCAAGCTGGTAAATGGAATATTTTGCTGATGAGAGGCAAAATTGAAGTTCTAGTCTAAATCTGTTTGGTATGTTTGATGCATCCAAAAAGCACAGAATCACAACTTTCTAGTATGTGATGTGTTTCCCAGGATGTATGTTTGAAAATAGCAATAATATATTATTAAAAGTATTTTAAAGTATTAAATCTTTGTATATAGTACACCTGACTGTGATTAGAGTGGTAAATTTAGACTGAGAAGGGACCTTATCGGTCATTTACTCTAAACCTTTATGGAAAATGAGATCTAGAGAAACTAAGTCATATACACAGTAGAAAATGGTCAGTATCAAATCCAGATCTTCATGACTCTATTGTGCAACAATGAATTGATTTAGAGGAGAAAAGAGTGTTAGAGGAGAGATAACAGATACATGCTTGGAATTTAGAGAAAATGAGTTCGAATTCTGCCTGTGTGAACCAAACCTTCCTGGGTCTCTGTTTCCTCATCTATTAAATAAACATTAGAATGTGAGCTCCTTTAGACCAAGGAGTGTCTTATTTTTCTTTTTGTAAACCTAGTTCTTGGCATAGTGCTTTTCACATAGTAAGAGTTTAACAAATGCTTCATTCACTCATATGTCCATCTTTCTTTCCAATCATTCATCCATCCATCCACCTCTCCGTCCATCCATCAATTTGGACATCCCTTCCAGCTCTTCGATCCTTTGATGAGAAGTTAGAGTAATAACTTGGCTTATAAGCTTATTTTTACTTCCAAAAAGGAATGAGTATCAGCATTCTATTCATCAGAGAGCTCTGTCTATATGTAACTTTCTCTGAAATATTTTGACTAAGTCATACTCTAGTTTTCATTTTTTAAAATTTGATCAATAGATGGGTCTTTGTTGTCTAAAACTTTATTCCACCCTCTCTTTTTTCCTTTCTTTCTCATTTTCAAAGCCTTGTATATTATAAAGATTGGAGTCTACAGTGAAAAGTTGGTGGGTGATGGGACTGCAAGGAAAGGGGCACTTTAGTGAAGCTTCATTTGATTTGTGGGACCACCCTGTTTTGACTTAATCTGCTTGTACATGTTGTGGTAGTAAAAGGGAGATTACACTAACAAGAGCCAAGGGGATTCAGAGTGAAGGTAAAATGCTTGCTTTCAACCAAGTTAGAGCCATTGGTTTCTTTTAGGAGTCCTGGCATAGACACATAGACACAACAGGATTGATTCATAGTAAACGAACTCAAACTTGATTATGAATTTCCTGGTTTCAAAACAGATTGACATTTTATCAGGAGGAATTTATATAATAGTGAGTAAAAATTTTAAAAAAAATTAGCCATAGTATTTAGCACAAGGTAGTCAAGTATTAACAAGTACTTGTTGATTGGAAATGAAGAGGAACAGTTCTATAATGCAATGTGAGCTAACATGACATAGTAATAAGCAGTGCTATTAGGTATAATTGAAATGTGTCTCAGAGCACATTGTAATACTAATAGGACAGTGGCATCTGGACCGACATTTTGGAAAAGTTAGAAGGCCATCCTTTGCTCTTGTTCTCAAAGAATACTTTTGGATTCTCAGTCTTGAACTAGGGCAACCACAGTAATGATAAAATTCTCCTTATTTCATCTATGCGGGCTGGGGATATTTGCTGTATTTTGATACCTTGGTCAAAATTTTTTCTACCCTAAGAATGATCAGACTTCCTGATGAGCAAATACTTTTATAGTGGACCCCTAAAGAAAATATTCCACGAGTTATGTGGTGAAAACTTTTATTATACAAAGTAAAAACTAATATTGTGTTTAAGATTTATCTACTGAAATTTCCACTTCTGTTACTTAAATCTTGGCAACAAAATTTCCCTTTTTTGTTATATGGTTATTGAAAAGGAAAACCCACCCTTTTAAACTTTATTCTTCCTCCAACACTTGCAGAAATTAAAAATGGCTAGGTTTTTTCCCCAAACATGTGAAATGCATTTACTTCCAAAGACTCATTAAGAGAAAAAGTAATGTAACCCATTTATAAAGTCTGAAAACTAAGAGTATATTTAAAAACTGATGATAGATTCTTAGCTACAGTTATCATCCTAGAATGCTCAACTCAATACAATGGATGCATGGTATAGTTCACAGGTTGACCATCCCCATCAATGCAGAGAGGAATCTTAAGACAGTTTTTTTTTGGTCTAAATGAATAATTTGCTTATAGGAAGGCCAGGCACCTCATCAAGCTCCATGATTCAGTCACGATTCAGGCCATTACTTCCAGTGATATAGAATGGAAAATGGATCCTTGTAGGCTGTATATTGACTTAGGAAACCACAAATGAACATTATCTATGTTGTGTTGTATTTGGGCATTAAACCATTCTTGACTTTATCTTCTCCATGAATCTTTGATGTCATTCATAGGGATAATATCTCTCATACTTCAGCTCCCAACTTATCTGTCTTGTCGTTTATGTTTTTGTTTTTTAAAACTTAAATCTGCTACCAAACTAGTTCAATTGAATTGGTTTGTACAATTCTTTGTCGCTGTTAGAAATTAAGTTATGTTATCAGTATTTGAGTCTAATAAGTAATCAGAGACTTCCGAAAGAATTCATGTTTCTCCCCATGCCCCAACTCTCATGTCAAATAGGGGTTTCCTATTTTCTATTTTTTAAAGGTTAGAAAAAGAATGATTAAATACATTTCAATATATTGATTTTGAAAAATAAAATATGTATGTTCTTTTTCAAGAGAAGTAGAAACTTCACTGTATTGAGTTTTTAGGGACTTGCCTATCAAAGGATTAAACATTTTAAGTTAATAGCTGTTGCTATCCATCTGTTCTCTAAGAGGACCAAGGTTATCAGGAAGGTGATGTCTTGATTTGCAAGTGAATTGGATTTGAGTGAGGCAGAGCTATGCAAAGTCATCAGCCTCACTTTCTCCTCCAGAGGCCAGTGGCAAGACACAGATCTGGATGCCTGGCAATAGCCCCTGATGCAGTGGGAGACCTCGGTCTTTTTATACTAGGTCTTTTCTAGGTCTCGGTTTATCTGAGGCAAGACCCATTCAGTAACTAAAGGATAGGTAAAAACGGAGGCAAAAGATGGCCCTAGAGTGTAAATAGCAATTGCTTCTGTTCTGGTCAGAAACTCTCAGTATCTTCCCCTCCCATATTGATTATTTTGTAAAGGTAAGCTATGCCAAGTTGGACCACTTCTCTCTTCAAATTTTAGTGATCTCTTAATGGTCAAATGTGATGGTCTTTTTAAAAGTTTTAATCCTTCCTTATTTTTTCTAGCTGACACTACTGAACACCTCTTCCTCTCTGGGTTTTCATGACTCTACTTTCTTTCGGTTCAGATTCCACCTGCCTGACCACTCCTCACCCTTCTTTGCTGGATCATCATCTCTATTTCTCTTCCTAACTAAGGATATTCATCAAGATTCTGCCTAGATCCTTTTTTCCCTTGTCTCTTTACATTTTCATTCTTGATAACTCCATCAGTTCTTATGACTTCGATGATCATTTTTTTTTTTTGCAGGTGACTCACAGATCTCTATATTGAGTTTCACTCTCTCCTCTCACTTTCAGTTACACCTTGCCAATTGCGTATTAAACATTTCAAATGGGATGTCCTGGGGACATTTCAAATTCAACATGTTCAAAACTGAACTCCTTTTATTTTCCCCAAACTCTCCCTTCTTGCAAACCTTCCTCTTCTTTTGAAGATAGCAACCATCCTTCTATAATCTCCCAACTTCATAAACTTGGCATTATCCTCAACTCACTTTCTCTCACCTCACATATCTTATCAAGTGTGAAAACCTGCCTTTGTTTTTTCCTTTACAACATCTCTCACATCCGATTCTTTGTCTCCACACATGAAGCTATCACTGTAGTTCACTTCCTTATCACCTGTCACCTGGATTATTGAAAAAATCTCCTAATTGGTTTCCCTGCCTCAAGTTTCTAACCCTCCAGTACATCCTGCACACTGCTGCCAAAGTAATTTTCATTAAATATGGAACTGACTACCTTCCTTCCTTACTTAATCAACTCCAGTGGCTTCCCGTTGTCTTTAGGGTAAAATATAAACTCTTCGGTTATGCTTTCAAAGTCCTTTCCAACCTGGCCATGACTTTGCATTACAGCCTCACAGAATGTTAATCCTCCTACTGCACTCTGTGATCCAGTCAAAGTGACTTTCTCTTTGTTACACCTTATGCTCCCTCTCCCCTTGGATTGACCGCTCCCCCTGCCTAGAATATATTCCCTCCTCACTTGCATCTCAGAGCTCCTCCTTTCCTTTAAGATAGAACTCTAGCACCATCTTTATCATGAACCTTTTCCCCGAGCTGCTAATGTGCTCCTCAAAACTACCTTTTGTATTTTGAATTTATTCATTTTATATATGTCCTTGTTTCTCCTGTTAGAACATAAATTGCTTGTGAGTAAGGATCATTTCATTCTTTGTACTTCTATCTCCAGTATCCGGAATGGGGACTTAATGAACACTTGGTTATTAATTGATGGATATATAAAGACAGAAGAAACCATGGTACCTTTTTTCTACTGAGAAGTTAAATAATTAAAATTCCAAAGCCATTTAGCTGAATTGAATTTTAGGTTCTTAAAAGTATTATAGGAATTATGGTCCTTATAATTATTATAGGAAATTATATGTTCTTGAAAGTATTTCCCCTTTGATTTGACATGAAATAAGTATATTTATACTATGGCAAAAGTTTTCCTTTCGACAATAATAAATACACTTATTTTTCTCAGGAAGACAAATATTAAGGTAAGAAAAAGAATGTCTCATTTGAGAAAGTTCCACAGATGAATCCATAAATACTTCCAAGGGGCCATGATTTTGCAGGTGTTGATATTTCCTTCAGTACAACAGATTTATAGCTTTCTACTTCTTCAAGAGATATTGTTCTCCAAACTTTAGCAGATTGTAACTATCTTCTGGTGAAGAACCTCTCCAAATTGATCTCGCCTGGCTTTTTGGTGACAGACGCTGGCTGTCACTAGGCCAATATGTGGTAGTACCTTTTCAATTTTAGAAGGACTTTCCAGGGCTCCTGCCCTACCAACTTTGACAGTAGAACCCAATGCAACTCTATGCTCTAGTGAGGTACCACAGTTATATAACTATTCATAGTACTCAAGGTCTGTGTTCTAAGGTATGATCATGGACTTTAGTTAATTTTTGTAATTCCAGGGAAATTGAAGAATGCTAATATTTGCATTTTGTAAGGGTGAAACCAGTTTCACTGTTTCATCCTTATAAAAATATTTCTCCAAATTACTTCTGAACCTAAAAGAATATAAAATTGTATGGCTACAAGAGATTTTCAATCATTTCCAAGACTCCAGAAAGAACTGTAACTAAGTGATGCTAAAATAGTGCTCTTATATTCCTTTAATATATTTACTGAAAGAATTGAAAGATCTGTGATTTTTGTCCTTGTGAATTCTCCCTTCACAAATTCTCCCTTAATAACTTAGTAGATAGTGTTAAAAATTTGTTGTGACCAAAAAAATTCATCCTACTCATGGCCATCTTGGTAAATATCCTCTGTCAGTTTGGGCTGGTCTTTAGATGAGATCTTGACTTACTATCATTAGGGATAGATTTGAAATATCTAACTTCATAGGATCTGCCAGACCTCACACTTCCCTGACACAGTATTCAATGATTCATAGTCATTTCCATTGCTAGAATTTATTTGTTTACTTAGGGGGAGTAGGTACCACATCTATGATTTAATGTGTTTCATTTTCTGGTGAGGAAATTCTCTCTTCCAAGGTGGATCAACAACCATTTTGCCATTATTAGATTTATGGTCCTAGAGAGTTGTTTGGAATATTGAAAAATTAAGTTATCTCTTTCTCCCTGTCTCTGTCTCTCTTTTCCATCCATTCTTTTTTCTCCTTCCTACCTCCTTTACTCCTCTCCTTTTAGCTGCTTATCTGTGTATATGTAGATAGCTAATCACAGAATTTCATAATTGGAAGGATCATTTGGTCATTTGATTCAACCCATACCTGATCAAAGGAGTACATTGCCTCTCAAGGCATTCCATTAAACTTTGGAACAATTCTAATTGGTAACAGATTTATTCTGCCTTAGTTCCCCATCATTGTGCCTTTGGATTTAAATGAAAAAAAAAGTAAAATCTCTTTTCCATATAACGGCTCTTTAAATACCTGAAGGCAGCTGTCATGTTCTAACTAGGTCTTCTTCCATTTCAGCGAAACAGCATCGTTTCTTTCACCTAACACTCAAAGAGTGTGATTTTTAAGCCCCTTTACCACTGCTGTCACCCTATTCTGGAGATGCTCCAGCGAAGAAATTTCTTTCCAAAAATGTGGTGTCCATGATTGAACATAGTGCTCCAGATGGTGATTAGATCAAAGTACATAAGAACTAACAACTTTTTTTTTGGTTCTGAATATCCTTCTCCTAAGCCCAAGATTGTTTTAGTTAAGGGTTTTTTTTTTTGCATGCCATGACATACATATTGAGCCTTTAACACACTGAAATCCTCAGACTTTCTGTTGTATAACTTTGCATCCATCATTGTATATTTGCAAAGTTGGTTTTTTAAAGCAAAACTTAGGACCTTATTATCTATCCCTGTTAAATTTTCATCTTATTAAATTCAGCCCACATTGTAGAGAAGATCCTTTTTTAGCTTTAGGTTTGGTTACATATCTGCTGAGATCCCCTCCAACTCTACACAGTATGAAAATTGAGAAAGAAGAGGAGTAGTCTGAGGAGTAGGATGAGAACCATGACGATGCACCAGAATAGTAGAGGTTATCAAGAAACGGGGGCTGTGGTCGGTAGAGTAAAATACTTCAGAGAGTAAAGGGAGAAGGTGGATGTGAGGAAAGGTCCTTGGATGTAGTGACAAGATCATTAATGAACTTAGAAAATGTCACTGGAACGGTCAGAGTAGACATTAGATTACAGTGAGCTGAGAAGTCATTGGTGCCAAGGAAGGCACATTGTTGTTTAGTTCAATTTTGTCTAACTCTTCATGATGCCATTTGGGGTTTTCTTGGCAAAGATATTGGAGCGATTTGTCGTATCCTTCCCCAGCTTATTTTACAGATGAGGAATCTGAGACAATCAGAGGTAAGTGACTTGCCCAGGATCACATGGATGAGAAGTGTCTGAGGCTGGTTTTGAATTCAGGTCCTCCTGACTCCAAGCCTAGTGCTCGATCCACTGTGCAACCTCACTGCTCATAAGGAAAGCACAGAACAGTGGGAAGGGATTCTGGATTTGGAGTCAGTTACCATTTTGGAATAATCACTACTTCTCTGACCTTGGACAAGTCCCTTGGACTCTCTTGGATCTCTCTGGACCGTAGTTTTCCTGAATGCAAAAAGAGGGTGCTAGATGACATGACTTAAGAAATACCCTTCAACTCTAAATTTGGTATCTTTTCGTATAGACAGAAGGTGTCCATTACTCATTGTAGAAGTTTGGCACTGGAGGAGTGGGAGAGATGCATCTTTTTGTTGGTTTATATATTTTGTTTTTAGGATGGGGAGGGGAAACTGAGAACCTTTGTGTCCTGAAGGGAGTCAAGAGGGAAACAAGTAAATGAGCGTTTCTTTTGAGGGAGATCTCTTTAGAATTGAGTCTGAAAGTTTAGTAGTTAACCTATGTTACTGTCACCCAAACTAGGGGCAGGGAACCTTTTATTTAAAAACTCACCAGACTTATTACCACTATGAATCATTGACTCTGTAGTTTATAATGAAGCCAGTTAATCACTTTTTCCTTCACTAAAAGGTGGTTCATGAATGTAATTCAAAAATGGATGAATGTTGGAGAATTATCCTGTTTTGGCCCTCTGGCTTCCCGTAAATGGTGTCGCTGAAAAGAGTGTTGACAGTTATCCAGCAGTCACATATGTTACATGTCCCAGCATTGTTGGATTTAAGACAATTATAACTTGTCAGACAAAATAAATCGACTTATTGATGACTCATTTGCACGAGCTGGGTCCCTGGCAAATGTGGAAATAGGGCGTTGCTTCATCAATTTCCTCTGGAATGTACTACTCCCTTTTGATGTGAACCATATTCTTTCTGTCTTGGGGACCAATTCTATCTCCCCATTCTCCTGACATCTGACCTATATTGCATCTGGATGATACTGATGCATGAAAGATGCATTAGATGGTACAGCATAATGACACCTTGAAAAGATATCTTCCCTTCTCTCCACTTCCTTGCCCCGACCCTGCACCTGTTCTTCTCCTTTTAGAATCCTCACAGGGGATAGGAAACATGAAAGAAATGAGTTGTTATAATTAGAATAATGTATGATGAATGTATGATGAAAATTTAACGGTGACAGATGTAAAGTCCTAAGTTTTTCTTTAAAAAACCAACTTCACAAGTATACAATGGTGGATGCAAAGCTCTGCAGCAGAAGGTCTGAGGATTTCAGTGGGTTAAAGGCTTAATTGTATGAAAATATTTGTAAAATTTCTACGTCTTTTCTTGATTCCTCTATCATCATTCCCACTTTTCTATTTATGTTAGCCAATTTAATCAGCTGATTAATGTAGTACCTTCTTTGTAATCTATATATGTTCACTTCACCTATCCTGGGAAAATCAAGAGCGTATGAAGAAGGAAAATCATATGAGTAAAGCCACAAAAGCTCAGAGAAATTATATGGGTTATCTATGATCACACTAAGGATCAGAAACAGAATTTGAATCTCTATCTCTCCCTAGTGCAAGTCCAATATCCTTTTCTTTACACTCTTCTACCTAGGATTTTTTATAGCTCTAAGATTCTATAGAAAGTTGGTCAAGTTGTCATCAGGAATAGAGTGAAGGGAAGACCATTCTTGGTTGCAGAGTGAAGACAAGAATGCTCATATTTAGGTGCAAAGTGTGGCATCCATTTTTATAATTGATTCAGTTTTGCTCAGTATAGCTTTCATTTATTCTAGTAATCTGGTCCAAGCTATTAATTTTAAAATTCATCAAGTCAAGAATAGGATTTGGGGATCAGGAAGTTGTGAACTGTTAGAAATAAGCTATTCAAACTTACTTCAACATTACCTGTTTAAAATGTAGCAGATTGAGAATGGCTACTATAGACTATATTTAACATTAGAGAAGGGAAGGGGAAGATGAAGATGGGAATAAACATTTATGTCGCACCTTTTATACAGCAGGCACTGTGCTAGGTGTTTTTACAAATATCTCGTTTGATCCTCCCAATAACTCTGAGAGGTAGGTGCTGTTAATATCCTCATGTATCATTAAGAAAACTGAGGCAGACAGAGGTTAAGTGACTTGTGAGAGAATTGTAGGAATTGAGTGAACCGTCATTATTCAATTCCTTTCCTATTCCATTGTGGTTTAGTCCAATTTCTGTCTTCTGAGAAAAATTTATTCAATTATGGGAGTTGTGAGAAAACTTTATTGCATTGTTTGAACCTAACCCTGCATGGCTGGGGAGCTAGACTTTTTCTATCTGTTGCTTAGAGACACTTAACTAAGGACCTAGGTTATTCCGCCCAGAAACCCAGTCAGACCCAAAGATGGATGCAAGGAGTTTTCTTACAGTTATGTATCTCAAGCAACCCATGTCTTATCTGAAAACCAGGACTGTACTGGTCAATCACTTTCTGTTTCCTTGTTCTTTTGATTGAATACAGACACTTGGGGAAGTGGGACTCATTTTAGGGAATTGCACCTGTTCACTTTCTCCCTCCTAACTTGGAAAGCCCCTAATCTTTCCTCCAATTAAAAATCAAATTATCTCATTTTTTATCCTGGTTTATATCCTGTTATTTGTTTTAATGCATAAAACTCTGTCTCCCTCCCCCACCCTTCCCCCAGTATTCAGGGTTCAGTGGCAAGCTGAGGGACCTGGGTCCAATTTGTTATGCAAATGACATACATTGCTTAACAAATGGATGTGTTGAGAAGCTTGAACCTAAATTTCCCCAGTTATTTCAGATTTCACCCATCATGCTTGCCTAGGGTCACACAGTTTGTGATGCTGATTTGGAACCTAGTTCTCTATCCACTATATCACCAACTGTCATTAGTAACTGGTTCAGGAACATTTCTTGTGCTTTAGTAGAAAACTGGTCTGGGTACTGCATAGGTGTGAAGGAGATGTAGAACATATAGTCCCTGCCTTCAAAGAGTTTCTCATCTAGGATGACTTCTGCACCATGCTATTAACGTGTTGTACTATCTTTTTTAGTAACGTGGTGGAAACCTAGTTTTCCTGAGTCCCTTTAGAAAGTAGAGAATTTTTTCCTTGGCTCTATCTCTGGAGAACAGATTTACCAGAGAGGCACATAACAAACATTACGATTTATAACAGTCTTCACTATATCTGAAGATTTTTAATGAAGCCTTTTAATCTGAAGCCTTTTAATGGGAAAACAGCAGTTGCCAGGAAAAGATGGAGCTATCTGCTCATTTGGCACTCTGTAATGGGTCTCTGGATAGTGTAACATTTGTGTGCTCACATTTCTAGTGCCCTATTGGTTTCATTCTCTTAATATCTATGCCTGCGAATGATTCCTCAAAAGTGTCATTTTTCATCTTCATGGTATCAACAATGAAGATACACTATAAAACTTGTTCTGGTAGCACATGATGTAAGTATTTCTCTGATACATTATCAGATGGAGTTGATCCTCTACCTTCTCATCCTCCCTCTTCCATTCCATTTTTCTCATTGCTGTAAAGTTAGGTTTTCTTAAGTAACACTTTCATCATGACCTTTTCTGCTCAAAAATCGTTCAGTAGTTCATTGCATACTCATCGTCTACATAGTTCTTCAGTTTGGTTTTCTGAGTGCCCATAATTTGACACTGACCTTTTCATACAACTTTAAACTGAGTCTCATGGGTTTTCCCAGTGGCAAAACAATCAAACAATCAATAAACATTTATTAAGCACTTAGTATACGTGGCACCTTGTTAAATGCCGGATGAATATGCTGATACTCATATAGTATTACTTAGCTATAATCATGATTTTATCTTTGCTAGAAATATCCTTCTATCACTCATCTCTTCATAACAAAAAATAACTCACTATTATATAGCACTTCATGGTATGTAAAGTATTTCTCTTTAGTAACCCTATGAGGTAAAGAGTAAACTCTCTCTCTGTGTCTGTCTACCTCTCGCATCAGACTTATGATTTCATTGTTGCAGGCAACTACTTTGCTCATCTGTCCCTCATCCATCCATCCATCCATCCATCTCTCACTATCTATCCATCCATCACTTTCTATCTATCTATTTTATCTATCGATTTGTCTTTCTGTCTGTCTGTCTCTCTGTTTGCCTATCTGTCTGTCTCTATCTATCATCAGATCTGTGATTTCATTAGTGTAGGCAGCTAGTTCCCAGTTAATTATTCCACTAGCATATCTATGCAGATCTTTCTCTCTAACTTATAACAGTTGAGAGTGGTTTATCTTGTGAAATTAAGCTCAGGATCACAGGGTCAGTATGTGTCAGCGGTGAGTCTTCTTGGCCAGCTCTATCCATACTCCATGCTGCTTTTATTTCCACTCAAAAGTTGTGGACATTGAGGCTCAGAAAGGTTACTCAAGATTATGCTGCTAATAAGTGGAAGGATGAGAAGCAGAACCTTGTTTTTTCTATTCCCAGTGCACCTCTCAAACACCCCATTTGGTGATTATTTCTCCATATGCCCACAGGTGGGACCTTTTTTAGCCTCAGGAGGACAGGAACGGTATTTGATTCTGTCTCTTTGTTCAATATCTAGCCTGCTGTCATGTGCAAAGACCAGGGTTTAGGGAAAGCTTCTGCTTTGGAAGACTAAAGAAGGAGGACCTAATCCCCCATTGCTGCCTCAGCTCTCAACAAAGCTTTGATTCCAGTCACTTTTGTTTCAACTCCAGAAGGGTGGCATAATAAGACCCTACAAGAAGGAATTAAGAGCTGGCAGATCATGTCAGCTTGGATCCAGTTCTCTATCACCTGTTAAGAGAAAAATCCAGTAGACATGAAAATAGGGTGTGGACGTATGGTATGAACACCCTCTGATCTGGGCAGCTGAAAGGATCTCAGTTGACTTCAGCCTTGGGAACAGGGCAGGTTGGGGTGGGTGGTTTGTTAAGACTCAGAGTACACAATATTTTATTTTGAGCCTGACAAATCAAAGACCAGCTTGGCCCATCTGGCTCAGTCATCATTGATTACATTAGAGTGCGTGCGTGTGTGCATGTGTGTGTGTGTGTGTGTGTGTGTGTGTGTGTGTGTGTGTGTGGTTTATGGTCTGTTTTATTCTTTATTGATAATTTGGGACACTGTTCTTATCTATTATTTCATATGCTATTTATTTGTGTTATTTACATGTTCTAGAGCTTTACACTTAATAACTGAGACTAGAGAAAAGTGAAAGATAAAGAAAGAAAAATGGACAGATATAACAATAAATGAAAATGTAGTTTATCTGACCTGAGTATATTTCATTCTGCTTCCCACCATTAAAATAAATAGATGCTTATTAAATAACTATGGGGCAGGTAGGTAGTGCAGTAGATAGATCCCTTGGCCTGGAGATAGGAAGACCTGACTTCAAATCTGGCCTCTAGACACTTACTAGCTGTGTGACCCTGGGCAAGTCACTTTATCTTATTTGCATTAATTTCCTCATTTGTAAAATGATCCGGAGAAGGGAATGGCAAACCATTCCAGTGTCTTTGCCAAGAAAACCCCAAATGGGGTCACAACATGTTGGACAAGACTGAAAAACACAACTATGTTAGAAGCATAATTCTAGCACTGGGCTGTGCTCTGTACTGTTCATATCTATTTGATGTTAGGCTCCTAGGGATGAGTTGTGCTGAGGGGCAAGTGAGGGAACAAAAAACACTTATGCCCCATTCATCCATTCACTTAAACGCCAAAGCCTACAAGGGAAGCCATGCTGTCTTGTTATCTGCTCTGCAATCACCTGAATTCCCTTTCCCCTAGTCACTTTTCAATGTCTTCTCTCATATTCTTCCTTTGGGAACCATAATTAATTTTGCCATTTCCATAGGAGAAGATTTGATAAGCTACTGTCTTGTGACTCCTTTCACAATACTTGTGACTGCCTAGGACCAAGCTCCTTTCTCTGGCATCTTATACCCTCTATATTTTGTTAACCCCTTTTAGAAAATAATGTCCTTAAAGATAGAGGACCCTTACTTTTATCTTTGGCTTTTCAGTGCTCAGTGCAATGGTTGGTACATAGTGCTGTCATAGTTCAGCCATTTCAGTTGTGTCAGACTCTTTATGATCCCATTTAGAATTTTCTTGGCAAAGATATTGGAGTGGTTTGCCATTTCCTTCTCCAGCTCATTTTACAGATGAAGAAATTGAGTCAAACAGGGTTAAGTTTCTTGACCAGGGTCACATGACTAGTAAGTGTCTGAAGACGGATTTGAACTTGTCTTCCTGACGTCAAACCCAGCACTCTATCTGCTGCACCACCAAGCTGCTCCTGGTACACAATAGGTGCCTATTAAATGCGTATTGATTGATTAAGTAGCAATACTCACTTTGTAGGCCCTTTCAAGACCTCCCCAATTGTTCTTTCATGAAACATTCAAAATTTTAGAGTTGCAAGAGCCATCTAGTCTGATCACTTCTTTTTTTATTTGAAGAGTTTAGGCTAGATGCACTAAGAACTTGGGCTTCCAGTTAGTGACAATGCTGCTAACTTAGAGCCCAGATCTTTTAACTATATTTAAGAGTCAGGAAGAAGGAATTTGCCCCACTAACACAAATTGTGATGATATCTGATATTTATACATGCTTTAAAGTTTAGGAAGTACTTCATTTACAGACTCTCCCTTCAGCTTCACAAAACCCTAGGAGAAAGGTGTTTCAGAAGTTATTATAAGTTTTTAGGTCAAGATCTGATGTTTACAAAATGTTAAATGATTTACCTATCAGAACACAGCTAGTCTAGGCTGGGATTTTTTAGAACCCTGGTTTTTCTGACTCCAACTTCAGCACTCCATCCACTAGTATACACTAAGATTAGAACCTTAATATCTCTTCAGATTAGAACACGGAGTTTTGATCCCAGGGGTTATTTCCATTAAAGAAAGCTGCTCAATGCTATTTTCACTTAGCAGTCTTAGGGGCTCTGTGTTTCAATTAATAGCAAAATATTACACTTTTTTTTCATCTTTCTGCTTTGAAGTGCCTCTTCTAAGGCTGAAGTCAGTAGGGCTTTTCAACTCCACAGGTAAAATAAAGTGGGCCATATTTTTAACTTCTCAAAAGTGAAACTATATTTTATGTCTTTTATCAGAAAATGCTATCTTCCTTTGTCTATTTTCTGCCAGTTCTAATTCTCTTCGATGTTGGGGTTTTTTTTAAACCTCATTGTTTATAAACAGTTTAATTTAAGAAGTCACCATTTCATTAGCTTGTTGGTTTTGTGCTTCGTGTCACCAGTGCCCATTTGTCGACTCCTCCACTCTGCAGTTACTTACCTTTGTGCATTTGTTTTCTTTTCCTGTTTGACTATGGGTTATTAATTCATACAAATCTTCCCAGATTTCTCAGAAGCCATCATTTTCTTCATTTCTTATAGCAAAGTAAGAGTGTAATAAGAATGTAAATTACACTATATTCATTTACCATATGTTCATCCATTTTGTTCCCCAACTGATGGATACCCCCTTGGTTTCTGGTTCTTTGCCACCACGAAAAGAGTGCTGACTGGTAAAAATGCATCCCTGCCAATGCAGAAGCCAATCTGTACATCTACAAAAACTAGTCAATGGTAGTGATCCACATTGGAGTATGATAAGTAATAGTAGATGGAAAAGGCAATCAAGCAATGTTCAAGTTGGATAATTCTTTATATGTGCTTAAATAGAGTTTTATAACCCATCAAAAGGACTAGATATTCAAAAGGACATGGTGGAACACACTGTATGATAATTGAGCATTATCCTCTTGAAAATGACATGTACAAGGATACACAGTAAGATTCTGACTCAGAATTTAAAGCTTCCAAATCACCATCCTCTTTGTTTCTTCCCTTTTCTTCATTCAATTCATGACTGAATGTGAATATGTCTGGGGAAGTGAGAAAGGAAAATGAAAGAAGGCATTGTAGAACAAATGCAAACTCTTCCTTCTTGCTATGTTTTTTGTATGCAGAGAGTTGAGTGCAAGTGACTACAATTCATTGAGGAAAGTCTTAAGGTGATATGAGAATAACAGATCACAACTTTATAATGTAGTGAGAATGAGTGCTTCCAGGTAGACAGCTCACATGTTACAATGGTACTGAGGAAATCTTAGAGACCTACATCAGGGATTCTTAACCTTTTGCTATGTTGTGAGTCCCTCTGAGATTCTGGTGAAACTTAGGAACCTTTACTTAGAATGTTTTTAGTACATAAAATAAAATATATAAAATGAACAAAGAAACCAATTATATTGAAATCTGTATCATTAGAGCAAAATGTTTAAAAGAAACAGGTTCTTGGACTCCCAGGTTAAGAACCTCTGATCTAGAAAATGACCTCCAATAGAACACTAGGTAAGTCTCCTATGGAAGATTTGTGAGAGGACATGGATGAGAACAGCTTAGGAAGAGAAAGCATGGATGAACTATGAGAAAAGAGGAAGCTCTACTATATTAATGAAATGACTCACTGAATACTGAATTTATGCATCCGGAACAATTATGTGGTTTGTCAATTTTCATTCTTTAGGATAAATTTTGTAATTTTACTACTGGGAATTTTGTTCCATTTTTACTGAGTTAATAATGCATATATATATATATATATATATATATATATATATATATATATATACATATTCATATCTACACATACACACACCATGTCTCAAGGGTCTCAGTGCAAGTTTCTGTTATCAAAAGCTTAAAACTGCCCTAAGATATAGGGTAATTGATTATAACTGATGGATATATGTATACATTTCTTATTTGATATTTCTATTTAACACATCATGCTCTGGATTGAAAACAGATTAAACATGTCTAATGAGTCCATATTTAGACAAAATATTTTTAACCCACCATTTTTAATACATACATATTTGTTGTTATTGAGTTGTTTCAGTTGTGTCTGACTCTCTGTGACTCCATTTGGGGTTTTCTATCTAAAGATACTGGAGTGGCTCACCAATTCCATCTTCAGTTCATTTTACAGATGAGGAATTGAGGGCAAACAGGGTTAAGTGACTTGCCCAGGTCACGCAGCTAATCTATATCTCAGGTTGGATTTGAATTCAGGTCTTCCTGACTCTAGGCTCATCGCTGTATCCACTGTACCACCTACCTCCCCATGGATTTTTTTTGGGACTCACCTATTTGACTATACAAACATTTCTCCTGGTGAAAACCTAGCGTTTTTTTAAATAGAAAATTTTCATTCTGCCTTTGTTAGAATATGCTTAATGGATCATATGAGAATCTTTAGCAGGCATCCACTGCAGTCAAGCTCATTTTTTCCCCATCAGGCTTGATGAACTGCCTTATCCTGGTAGTACTATTGAAATAATATGTAAAATCTATTAGATTTCTTTGGGTTCAACAGTGTCATTTTCACACAATCATTTTACATTATTTATGCTGTGTAAAATAGCACATACTGATGGGGTGATGGAATATTCTCAAGGAGATATAAGGGTTTCAGATTAGTGGGTGGAGTAATAAGCAACCCATTAGACTTTTTTAGTTGAAAAAGTGTGGATAGAAAGGTGCCAGAGTGGAGAGATAACATCCATCCCTCAAAGTCCAGAATATGGCCAGGTCCCAGTTAGTGTGAAGAATGAATTCCATTATGTGGGTGCATGAATTCAAATCCTCACTATTTGAAGTTATAATTATATAAAATATGGCAATTGGTTCTACCTCAATGGAAACATGCAATGTGAGTTGTGATCCTGTAAAATATTCATATATTTTGTATATATATGTATATATGCATATATATGTTTATATAATGTATGTACATATGTATTAGTTCCAGCTCAATGGAAATAGGCCACATGAATTTAAATAGTGTGACCACTCTATATGACTCATTGTTCACATTGACTGAAAACTAGCTATCCCTGGGTTGCTTCTGGAACATATTGACTATAAGATTCAAGTCACTCTAAGGCCTCAGAGCCTTAGGCAACTGTCAAAACTCTAACTTGTACAATGGATGCTAAACTACATGGGCTGGGGAGATTTCCTGAACAGAGAACTCCATAAACTGATCAATTTTTAGGTCTGGACCAAAAAAAAAATTGAGATGTAAGTGAGTTTCATCTACCCCTCTTTGCACCCTGATTTTCTGAGAACTAAGATTTAAAAAGAAGTACATGAAAGTGGAGCCAGTAAGTCTTTGATGATTTAACTTGTTTTGTTTTTTTGAGAGTTTTGACTCCACAATATTGATAAAACCATTAAAGTGTAAAAAAAGGAAGTTCTGTCTTTGTTTAGGTACTAAGATATCTCTGAACACATCAGTGTGGACATTCCTCCTTTGCTGCAGCTATTTCCTTCTTGCTTTCTTATCCTGTGAGATTCTTATCCAAGTTTTTCTGTAAATCATAGAAGACCTGTCCAATGCCTTCAAAGCTGGCTTCTGGTTCTTTTCATATCTAAGAGGCTTCTGGGCTGTCATCATGTTCCCCATCTTTTCTTTGTCTCTCTCTCTCTGTCTCTCTGTGTCTGTCTTTCTATCTGTCTCTCTGTGTCTGTCTGTCTGTCTGTCTCTCTCTCTCCTTTCTCTATTTTTCTGTCTCTTTCTGTCCCCCATCCCCAGCATTGGTATTGTTGAATCAAAGAGTATGCACAGTTTTAGAGCCCTTTGGGCATAATTTCAAATTGCTCAACAGAATGGTTAAATCAGTTTGTGATTGCATTAAATAGTGCATTAGTGTCCCACTTTTCCTACCTCTTCTCCAACATTGGTGATTTTTAAAAATCATATTAGCTAATATGATAGGCATGAAGTGGTACCTCAGAGTTGTCTTAATTTGCATTTCTCTAATCAATAGTGATTTAGAGCATTTTTATATAACTATAAATAACTTTGATTTGATTGCTTGAAAACTACCTGTTTATATTCTTTGACAATTTGTCAATTGGGGAATGACTCATTTTTCTATATTTTTGAGACATGAGATTTTCATCAGAGATACTTGCTATAATCCCCACCCCCCCATTTTTGACTTTCTTTCTAATTTTGGTTGCATTGGTTTTGTTTGTGCTAAAACCTTTTAATTTCATATAATCAAAATGATCTATTTTACAATTTGTAATGCTCTCTCTCTCTTGTTTAGTCCTAAATCTTTGCATTTACATAGATATGATAGGTAAATTATTTCATACTCTCCTAATTTGCTTATGGTATCACCCTTTAAATCATGTACCCATTTTGACCTCATCTTGGTATGCGGTCTGATATGTTGGCCTATACTTAGTTACTGCCATACTGTTTTTTCCAATTTTCCCATCAGTTTTTGTCAAATAATGAGTTTTTACTCCGAAAGCTTGGATATTTGGGTTTATCACACTCTAGATTGCTATAATGGGATCGACTACAATGTCTTATGTATCTAATCTATTTCACTGATCCACCACTCCTTATTTTATTTTATACATAATACATTATAGTATATAATATACATATCACCTTCTCAAATCTGAGTCCTCTTGGTAATTTGCCATGGCCACCATCTTTTTTTTCATATTCACTTGCATCACTTGCAATTCTGATTCTTTAGAGATCAGGTTTGTTTTTATTTGGAATATCATATGATTCACTGACTAAAAGATTAAAACATAAGGAAAACATTCTTATTAATAAGATGAATTTTCAACAGGAAGGTTAGAATAATTAAAATTAGTTTATTATTTATTATATAGATTTTATAGATTCAAACAATAGAATTTATGTTTCTAAATCGCTTAATTTATATAAATTATTCATTAAAGACTTTTAAGATGGGATACTTTATGCTTTCTAATATTTTGTTGTTGTTATTTATTCATTTTTAATTGTATCTGACTCTTTGTGACCTTATTTGGGGTTTTCTTGGCAAAGATACTGGAATGATTTACCATTTTCTTCTCTAGTTTACTTTAAAGATGAGGAAAGTGAGGCAAACAGGGTCAACTGACTTGCCCAGGGTGATACAGCCAATGGGGCAGCTAGGTAGGTGGTGCAGTGGATAGAGTTGGGTTTGCATTCATCTTCCTGAGTTTTAATATGGCTTCACTAGCTATGTGGACCTGAACAAATTATTTGATCCAGTTTACCTCAGTTTCCTTACCTGCAAAATGAGTTGGAGGAAGAAATGGAAAAACCAGTCCAGTAGTTTTGAAACCCCAAGAGGGTCATTATGAAGAGTCAGACGTGACTGAAGTGACTTGCACAAAAACAATAATAATATTTTAATATATAAAAAAACTTAAAAATTGAGACATTTTATTTTATCTAAATCTCATAATTACTTTATATGTCTCTTAGCTATACATGGAACGGAATTTCTTTTCCCTTTTGTTGTGCATTTTAGGCCTTAACTTCATATTCTTTAGTATGGTTTTAGGTTGACTTTCTCAATATGTAGGTTCTTAAGCAAACATCAAACCTCTAATCATTAAATATTAAATCTGTCTGCCCAGAAAGACATTTAATTTGTTAAGATTTAGACCTCAAGGTGTTATTCTTTATATCATAAATTCCAATTGAACTTGTTAAGCTAAATTAATATTTCAGCATACTCTTTGAACATCCTCCAAAGACACACATGGACTTCTTTCACTCAATGAGTTGTTGGCAGTGGCAGAAATAATCTGTACTGAGCCACTTTATGGGCTTTCCATGGCAGCTTGAGTTTTATCTTGCAGTGAGGATCTTATTGTTCATTTGTTGGCCATCATTTGGCTTCATTTTTTTTGGGGGGGAAAATAAGAGTAAAATAACTTATCTTTTGACTGCCTAATCATTCCTGTGTTTGTATATACAAATAATCCAGTACTCCCTTCCCAATATAACCCTTTAGGTTGAAAGTAGGTTAGGTCTATTATTCTCTATGTATATTTGTGTCTAACATAAGCTTTCTTCAAAAGAAATTATAGTGTTTCTGTATTTTTTAAATCACTGTTATATTCAGTGACATACTTCCCTTGACCCCCAATAGAAGCCATCTATTGTAATAAGTAAGAATAATAAAGCAAAATAAATACATCATTTGGCCCTCTCTATCACATCTTTGCCAAGAGAAGAGAGGCAGGTTTTATGTTAGTTAATTGATGTCTGCTTTTATCAGAATTCTGAAAGTATTTTGGTGTTTTACTTAACGTGGAATTGTGGTCACTGCATAAATTGTCCCCCTGGTTCTGCATCAGTTCATACAAGTCTTTCCAAGTTTCTCTGAGCTGTTCATATTAATTATTTCTTATAGAACAGTAATATTCCATTATCTTTATCTTCCACAATTTATGTGAATATTCCATATTTGATGGTTACTCAATTTCCTTCTAATTCTTTCTCAAGTATTTTGTAGCACATATAAATGGGGGAAATTTTATTGGTGATAGATAAGTTAGTTATTCTTCCTGATGAAAACTAATTGATGATGATTAGATTTTGAGCTCCTCAAAGTCAGGGACTGTCTTTTATATTTCTTAGTATCTCCAACCCTATCATAGTTCTGGACATGTAATAGAAGCTTAATAAATGTTTATTGGCTGTCTGACTTGATAATATGAAAAGGAAGAAAGTGGTGTTTTGGTGGTATTTTTTTTTTGCCCCTTTTCTGATTGTGGGCATATCAATCTTTTCATTTAGGTCAGTCATGACTTTAATCAATTAAAAATAATTTATTAAGCTCCTACTATGTACCTGGTCCTATGCTAGAGAAAAAAAGACACAAAGACAAAAATGACATAGTTCCTACCCTGAAGGAGCTTACATGGGAGATGACATGACTATACATGTAGTATAAGTAGAGTATATTGACCAGATGTAGTAGGCACTTTACTGAACATCAGATACAAATGAAATAAAATACAGATAGTTGTGTGTTATAGAAACATTTCCTTTAGGAATAGTCTATTGAAGAAGCCTATTTTAATTTCAGTTTCTGTAGAATTTTCCGATATTACCTGGGTCTCCATTACTTAGTGTTACAATTTGACATAGCTATTCTCCCATCACCTGGTTGTAAAACCACATGAACTAGATTATGCCTTATACAGAAATAAAGTTTTTAAATCATTGCATTAGTCATTGAATAATGTTTTCCCAAAGGAGGAATTATCTATCTATCCACCCTATTAGAGTAAGTGAAAAGGTTTGAAGTTAATAAAAATAATAACATTTATATAATATTTCAAGGTTTGCAAAACATTTTAAAATTTGATTTCATTTAATGCTCCTAAGAACCCTGGGAGATAGGTGCTGTTATTATTTCCATTTTACAGATGAGGAAACTGAGACAGTCAGGGATTATGTAATTTTCCTGGAGCCACATAGCTGGGAAATGTCTGAGTCAGGATTCAAACTCAAGACAAATTCTCAGACAAATAAGTTTCAAATTCAAATTTCCATCTCCAGGTCTAGCACTCTGTGTAGTGTGTCAATGAACTCTCACTTAGTTGATAATTGTTGCGGGGAACCTCCAATTTGTTTAGGCTTTGATAGACAGAGGAATCATTTGAGGAAGGCTTTAGAGGGAGTTCTAAATTCTAAGACTTAGCACAGTTTCCTTTTCCAAGGGAAGCCCCCAATGGATTGAGTCTAAGGTAATATATTCTAGTGGCTTAGTGGATAGTGCTCCAGGACTATAGTCAAGAATTCTTGAGTTCAAATTCAGCCTTAGCTGTGTGACTCTTGGAAAATCACTTTGCCTTATTTGTCTCAGTTTCCTCATCTGTAAAAAGAGCTGGAGAAGGAGATGACAAACCATTCTGGCATCTTTGCTAAGAGAGCCTCAAAAGGGTCATGAAGAGTCAGTCATGACTGAACAGCAGTAAATATATTCTAGAAAAAGAAATCAGTGAGGCATGTTTTCTCTTGGCCTTTATAAGTCCTTGAGTGAATCTGCCAAATAATGGATTCCCTTTACCTGAGGCATAGGACTCAAAACCACTTATCTCTATATTTGAAGGAAAAGAGAATAAGAGCCCTCTTTTCATTCTTTGTAAAAAAATTTTTTTATATCCTAGGATATAGGAGGGGTGTACCAAAGAGAATGAATGTTTAGGTAAATCCTTTTATGGGTAGATTAGAGCACAAAATGGTTAAAATGTGTAGCAGATGTTAAGGAGGACTTCTTCATCACTTAAATAGAAATAGTATGTGATAAGATATAGCTCATTAAGCATTTAATGTTGTATGTCTCATCCCCTTAGAGGAGAGATATTTTCTTATAATGGGAAAAATGTTTCCTTAAAAAAAAAAGGTAAAATTTGCTCAGTTTCTCAATTCTGATTGTTTTTTCTTTGAGTGGTAATTATAAATATAACTAATTGTTGAAAAAGTCATAGGGCACTCCTTTCTCCTAATGTTGCTAGAAAAGAGAAAATATCTGTTACCAAAGAAATTTTGCAAGAAAAATTGAACATTTCCCACAAAAATTTGTTTTCAGTTTGGATTTTAGGTATGTTTAGGTATTAAAATAATTATTTTAGACTCTTCCTCACTTCATTGACTAGGAAGAAAAGTGGGTAGAGAGGGCTGAGCCTGTAGTCAAGAAGACCTGAGTTCAAATCCTGCCTTAGACACTTACTAGCTGTATGACTCTGGGTGAGTCACTTAACTCTCTTTGCCCTAGTTTCCCTACCTGTAAAATGATCTGGAGAAAGAAATGATGAACCACTCCAGTGTCTTTGCCAAGAAGACTTAAGGGAGTTGGACATGACTGAAAAACGACCAGAAAATTGTATGGTGTGTGGGCATGTGTGTGTGTGTGTGTGTGTGTGTGTGTGTGTGTGTGTGTGTGTATGGAGATATGCATCCCCATGAGAAAATCTGGCTTGCCATTACCCTGATGTTCAGGTTTAATTCTGGTGATTTTTTTCCCCCAAGTAGATGCTTTGCTGAAACTTTGCTCTGACTTTGCAGGTAATTTGCTCATGCCTTTAAAAGCAACATCTGTCCTTCTTTTGGAAAGTTAAAAAATGTGATCACTTTAATATATTTTTGCCTTTGACTGGACCCTGGTGCAATTAAAATAAATAAATAATTATATTTATTACATATATTATATATATATTTATATTATATTTATTATAAATAAATGCAAATAAAAATTAAAACATCTGATATGATGCTGCCCCAGACAGCCACCTGTCCTGAAACTGCTCTCTCAAAATCACCCAAGATCTCTTCATTGTCCAGTGCAATGTTTTTTTCCCAGGGTTCATCCTCCTTGGCCTCTCTGCAGCCTTTGTAACTGCTGGGCATCTTTTTCTCCTGGATATTTTCCTCTCCAAGGCTGGGTAACATGGCTCAGTCTCTTGGTTCTCAACCTAGCTGTGTGAATCCTTCTCCATCTCCTTTGCTGTCACTGAGTTCATCATGAAGCTCATGCTCCTGGTGTACCACATCACTCTGATCTGGTCCCTCTTCTTTTCTCTCTCTGCCAGAGATTCTTAATCTTTATTTGTATATGTGACAAGACACTTCTGGCAATGTTGTGAAACCAATGGACCCTCAGAGCAGTGTTTCTAAATCCATAAAATAAAATGTTGTTCAGTCATTTTTCAGTTCTGTTCAATTCTTCATGACCCTATTTTGGGTTTTCTTGGTAAATATTTGGGAGTAGTTTGCTATTTTTTTTTCTCTAGCTCATTGAGGCAAGTTGGGTTAAATGACTTGCCCAGGGTCACACAGCTAAGTGTCTGAGGTCAGATTTGAACTCAGGAAGAAGAGTCTTCTAGATTCCAAGTCTAATGTTCTATCCACTGTGCCACCTAGTTGCCCATAAAATAAAATGTGTAGGACAAAAAGGAAACCAATTATATTAAAATATAATTATCAAAATATTTTTTAAAAATGATGTTCATGCACCCTAAATTAAAGACCTATCTTGGAAGCAGTAGAAGTCTGAACCTTTCTCACCTTGAAGGGGTAGTGGTCCCTGAAATTGGTATGGGATTTCCAGTTTTGAGACAGAAGGACCCTATGAAGTCCAACTTCTCATGTTCAGTCCATTCTTTTTCATTTTATGGTTGGAGAAAATCAGGACAAGAAAGGTTAAGAGCTTCGGGAATATTCTTTCCTCTTAACCTCTCCCTCTCAGGATTCCCTGTCTTCCTTCATGACTCATTTGGAAGGTCACCTTCTGGGGGAGGTCTTTCTTGGTCCCCTAGCTACTAATATCCTCTAATCAACTCACATTCCATACCTTGGAATGTATCTTATACATATTCATTGATTTATATGCTTCCTCCTCATTAAAATGTAAGCTTTTTGAGAGAAAAGGCTGTTTTTACCCTGCTTTATTCAGCACAGGGCCTGACGTATAGTAAACACTTATTAAGTGCTTGCTGTATGATTCAGAGATCCATCCAAGGTCACACATGAAGCAGTTTACTTTGTATAAAATTAGCATTTTTATAAGTGAGGGCAGGCCTTATTTTGGTCATTAACTTGCTACTGATAATACTTTTATTTTAAGCATGTGGGGTAGCCTGTTTTCACCCTTAGTCTAATAGTGAGCCAGGGATTTATGGGAGACTGGGAGAGTGTTTTTTTTAAGTCCATTCTAGGTATGGTAAAAAATAATTGTAAATAGGTATAATAATACTTAAAATCAAAACCCAATATTTCTTTGGGGGAGTGTCACTATAAAAACATACCTGTTAAATATCAGCTGAGAGGCTTGTGTTTCAAAAATCTCTAGTGTTATTAGAGAATAACAATAGTATTCATTGAAAATGTAGACCTGTTCCTCTGCACAGTTTCCAGGATGGGAGATCTGGTTTGCACATTTGTGACAAATCTCTTCCCAGAGCTGCAAAACAATTTGTTTCTGTCATCGGGGGGTTAAAGAAGTAGTTTTCTTCCTGTGCTGTTGAGAGGCTTTTTTTTCCTTAAGAGGTCAAGAAAATACATCAGAAGAGGAGATAATTCACAATTACTCTGGTACTGCTGAAACAGAATATATATTTTTAAACTCTCTCTGGTGTAGAATTCTTTTTTTCTGTGTTCTACTCAGTGTGGGGAAAATTTAGGAGTTTCTGTGTTCTTGAGCCCAGTCAAGCCTTTTTGTTCAGTTTTCTAGGTGTCTTCCCATCAACCAGGTTTAAACTTTTCCTTTCTAGGGTGTTTGGTTCAGAGCTCAGATGAGTGTGGTGGTCTGGCCTAAGCCGTTGTGGACATTTGCCAACTTCACAAAACTGCAACAGAGTTCAGCAGACTTTTGCATTCTTGGCAGTTTTCCACTTGCTGGAGAGCTGTGGGATCGAAATAGGAGGAATGCAGCAGATTGGGAAATCCCATGATAGAGTAATTCACACAATTCCAGTCCCTATTTTTCTGATTCTGTAGTGCTACCAGTGCATCATTTTTTATTGCACCTAAAATTCACTCTCCTTGGGCTGCTCAAGATGATTTTTTAAGAGGATACATTTCCTAATTACGTCCTTGTTCCATGAGATCATTGTGTATCAGCATCACTTAACAAAGCCTAACATAGTTTGATTCTGTTTGTTTATATGAAATTAGCATCTTTATAGGCAGGGGCAGGAAAGTGAAAGGGTTAGATTTCGTTGTTCATTCATTCAGACATGTTGATTCTTTCAGAGAAAGACAGTCAAAAGAAACTTTTAAAAAGTTGCTGGGAAAGCAATGATTTACCTCTAAGTACATGTTTGTAGAAAGTCTGATTTAGTGTGAGGTGATTTCAATGCTGTATTGTGCCTAGGATATATAGAGGCTGATAGACTGAATCTGGATTTCAGCCTTGTTAGTTTGGTCTCTGGGTGAACCATTTAGAATTTTTGAAAAATCTACTGAGTGTTATATTTTCTCAGAAACTGAAGGAAATTTTGCTCAGGGCAATGAAAAAGTCATGACATGTTGGAAAATAAATAATCCATTGGTTATGAAGTCAGACCTATCACAGGTGCTTAATTTTTTTTTGCATTTAGTTGTGACAGCTTATCATGTTTCCATCTGACTAATATGAAGTTCTAAGATTTGTCTACTGTGTGTTAACCAGCATAGCAAACTCTACAGTTTTAAATGTCATAATAGTAATAGCTAGCATTTATATGGCATGTTAAAATTTGCCAAGTACTTTACAAGTATTATCTCATTTTATCTTCACAACAATTCTGGGAAGTATTTCCATTTTACAGATGAAAAATTAGAGAAGGCAAAGGTTAAATGACTTTCATAGCTTGTAAGTGTCTGAATCTAGATTTGAACTCGGGTCTTACTGACTCCAGGTTCAGGATTGTATCTACTAATATAGCAGACTTAAAATTGCAAAAGCAGTTACTATATTCTTATGTTATTTTAAAACCATTTCATATACCTGAAAAGCTATGAAATTTTGCGTATCCTTTGATGCAGCAATATCACTATTAGATCTATAGCCCAAGGAGATTTCAAAAAGATGAATAAAAAGCCTATTTGTACAAAAATATTCATAGTAGTTCTTTTTGTAGTGGCTGAGAATTGAAAAATGAGAGGATGTCTATCAACTGGGGAATGACTGAACAAATTGTCGTACATGAATAGAATACTGTTGTGCCATAAGAAATGAACAGATTGACTTCTGAAAAACCTGGAAAGACTTACATGAACTGATACAAAGTAGCTGATGCAGAACTGATACAGAACCAGGAAAACATTGTACATAGTAACAGAAATTTTGTATGACAATCAACCTAACTATTCTCAGCAATCCAGTGGTACCAGATAATTCCAAAGGACTCATGATGAAAAATGTTATCCACTTCCAGAGACAGAACTGATGGAACCTGAATGCAGATTGAAGAATACTATTTTTCACGTTCATTATTTTTTCCATAGGTTTTCTTTTTGGTCTGTGTTTTCTTTCACAACATGACTAATATGGAAATACATTTTGCATAATTGCACATGCATAACTTGTACGAAATTGCTTGTCTTCTCAATGAGGGGGAAGGGGAAGGGAATGGGGAGAGAATGTGGAACTCAATTTAAAAAATGAATATTAAAAATTGTTCTACATTTAACGAGGAAAAATATTATTCATAAAAACATTTCATGAGAGAAAAATAATATTCAGGAAGTTCAGTTAATGATAGCCAAGAGAGAGTATTTTTAATGCATGGTATGTTGACCTAGGATGAATTGGTCTTCAGAAAGGAAGCAGATAACCTGTAACTGCTGGAGTGAAAAATGAAGGGGTTTCTGCCTTAACTGATAGCAGAGAGTTAATCAAACAAACACACAGCAATGAAATTAATATCACATAAATCATTTGCTTCACCCACTATCTGTTTCCCCTCCAAACTCAAGCAATAAGTGCTGTATGAAAAAACAGATGTGAAAAAAGGTATGCTAACTATATTTTTCAATCCATTAAAAGGTCTATGACTTCATTTAGCTTTCGTGAAACAGATCTTAAGCCCTTCCACATCATGGGAGGGGATTTTTAAATTCCTGTGGCAAAACTCTCCTCCTCTTCTTCCTCATCATAATCATCTTCACCATTTATGGGCCAACTCTTCAACAGGAAGCTGCTCCACATTTAGCTGTTCCAGTTTTTAGACAATTGGTAGTTCTGCAATCCAGGCCTTTCCTTCTGGAGCTTAGCCCCATCCTTAAGAACTTGCAATCACTTCTATGTTGGTCCAAACAAGACTTATGGAAGCAGAGTTTACAGCTATTCACAATTATCAAATATTTGATCATTTAGAAGGAAAATAACAGCTAATTTTGTTTCAAGATTAACTTATTTAAAAAAATATTCCTATTACCCAGAGAGCATACATTAAACAAAATCAGTATAACAGGGAAAAAGGGATTTGAGTACTGAGAGGTCAGTTCCTTCATTTGTCTAGTGAAGAGATCGAGATCAAGAGATGCTAAGTGACTTAAAGACAGCCTGGATTGGAAACCAGATCTGTAGAATCCAGGACCAAGGCTGTTTCCAATGATGGATAATACTTCACTTTCCCCTGTGGAAACTTGGAGAAAAATCTTAAGAAGTGATTTAATTTACAGTATAACACAAAAGAAGGATGCAATCCTATTTCACTTAACACTTACAGTGCTTTGTATCTTTATTTTCCTTGTACTTAATACACCCAACAAGTAGGATTATTTATTATTGTGAATTTAAAGGTATAGAACTGTTGTGAGAATCAGAAAGACCTAGGATGATGATTTCTTCTTGCAAAGCATTTTTATTTTCAAAGCTCATATTACTTCATTTTATTTTTATGAAAATACATAAAATATGCACACATATTTATGTCTGTATACATACATGCACACATCTATATATTATTACACCTATTCTACAGAAACAGAGCCTAAGGCACAAGTAATGGAGCATATCGTCCAAGAGGCAGAGATTTCATTGTAAAGTAGCCAGGTGGTGGAGAGGATAAAGTATCCAATCTAGAGTCAGGAAAGACGTAAGTTCAAATTTTGCTGCAGACACTGATTTGGAGCAGTGTTTCACAATGTTGCTGAAAACTTTCAGTTCTTAATTTTAATAATTGTTTGTTCATGTCCTTCAACCACTTATCTCTTGTGGACTGACTTTTTTCCTTAGATAATTTTCTTTATATATTGGATATCAGACCTTTGTCAGAGATAGTTCATGGAAATTTTTTTCTTGTCCTAGTTTGATCATGTTTATTAATAATAGCTAATATTTACATAATGTAACTATATTATATACTGTATTTTGTTGTTGTTGAATTGTTTTCCAGTTTTGTTTGATTCTCTGTGACCCGTTTGGCAAAGAGGCTGGAGTACTTTGTCATTTCCTCCTTCAACTCATTTTACAGATGAGGAAATTGAGTTAAACAAGGTTAAATGACCTTCTCAGGGTCACATAGCCAATGTCTGATGTCTGATTTGAACTCAGGTTTTCCTGACTCCAGACTTGGCACGGTATCCACCGTGCCAACTATATATATGCCAGATATATTATATACGCTAGTCTATTATATATTTATTTTAATATTTGTGAAATGCTTTACACATGTGGACAACCTTGTGAAGTAGGTGCTGTAATTACCCCCAGTTTAAAAATGAGGGAAGTGAACCTAGGAAAGGTTAAATGGCTTGCCTAAGGACCAACAACTGATAACTGCCTGAGGCAGCATTTGAACTCAGGTCTTCGTTACTCTAAGTGCAATCCTGTATCCAGCATGCCATCTAGCTGCCTCTTCAGGTCAAGTTTAGTTCAACCTGTATTTATTTTCTCTGCTTTGAAGTAAAATGTCATGACCCTTTTAAAAAAAAGCTTTACCCTTATTCAAGTAAAAGTTTTATTTGATGCTATTTATTGGGATGTTATCGGATAAGTATAGGTTAGACTAGACAGCCTCTCAAGTTCCCTCCATCTCGGAGATTTGTAATTCTGTAACTTTGTCATACTTTTTTTTACTAAATGATGAGGATGAATTTTAATCTGTAGATGAAGGTAGTTGGGCTGTATTGCCATAAAGGCACATAGTTGACAAACATTTATTAAATGCTTATGTGCTGAGCAGTAAGTTAAATGCTGGGGCTACAAAGAAAGGCAGAATAAATCTCTGTCCTCAGGGAGCACATATTTTAGTAGGAGAGACAACATGTAACAACCAGGTAAACATAATATTTCTATCTCTTTAGAGAGAGAGAGAGAGAGATGGGGAGGGGAGAGAAGTCCAGAGGAGGCACAAAGTTTGGGGATCTCAATGACTGAGAGTATGATGGCACTCTTGATGGTGACAGGGCAGATCAGAAGAAGGTAAGGTTTGTTGGGGGAAGGGAGATAATGAGTTCATTTTTGGACATGTTGAACTTGAAATACCCCTGCGACATCTAGTTTGAAAAATCCAAGATGCAGTTGGAGATACATGAGTATAGTTTAGGAGAAAAACTAGAACTGGAAATATAGATCTGGGAACCATCTACCTAGAGATAATAACTGAACTCAGGGGAGCTGATAAGATTAGACATTATTTACATCTTCAAGATGAAAATAAGCAAAAGAGATTTTTTTTCAGACCCAGAAAGAAATACAACAAATAGAAATTAGAGAAAGTGTCCAGAAGACTTGGAAAATTCTGTCTTTAGTCACCAAGTTTGAATGGGGTCTCTTATAACTTACTGAGGCTAACATGGAATATTTTAATGGAGCTTTTCTTTCTGTTTGAAGGGAATAACCTTTTCAGTGATGCACCAAGGAAGAAAAAAGGCAGATCTTTCATGTTAAGTGGTGAGGGCTTACACTGGACAGATCTCTGCTCTGATGAATTCTCCTCTCTTTTATTAAGGCCACATGGGAGCTACGGCTTCAAGTTAGCAACACGTCTTTTGGTTTCCTGTTGAATCTCTGGGGAACTCAGGAAGACTGGAGGAAGGAAATGAGACTGTTTATTAGTGATATAGCAGCAAAATCCAAAGGAGGAGGACTACTTATTATCAAATAAGATAATATTTGTAAAGTGCTTAGCTCGGTGCCTGGTGTATAGTGGGTATGTAATAAATGCTTGTGACCTTGAGAAGGGATAGATGGAGTTTGGTCAACAGAAGCAAGCAGCAAAAAGATACATGTGAAAACAGAAAGGAGAAAAAAAGGGCAACAAACACTCATTTCTGGGTTTGAATAGTGCCTCGGAGCTCTTTGTAATTCTGAGCAAGTTATTTAATCTGACCTTCGGGAAATATATGTGTATATAAAATATAGTTTATTATATATTATTTAATTTTCCATGTATATACATATACCTGTATATCTACACATGCACAATACATAATGCTTATTTATGTATGTACCTAATATATATATATATATATATAAAACTAAAGTTATATAATTGGTTATGTATATGTATATATATATACACACATCTACACACATATGAATAAAACTTTGACCAGTTATAAATGCATACACACACACACACACACATATATATATACATACATACATACATACATACATGTATAGATGACTGAAGTTCAGGTTAAGTGACTTGCCCAGGATTAAGGTAAAACACACACACACATATATTACAGATACAGATAAAATGAGATTTTATAGTGAAATATATGGTGTGTTTTGCAGATTTTCAAGCACTGTGTCAATTTTTCTTATTATCATAATGGTTCTAGTAAATGTCAAAATCAGAACTCAAGCCCGTGTCACCTCTTTTCACCTTGGTTTCTTTATCTGAGGAATGGAGATACTTGCCCTGACTCCCTTACTAGGATTCTGGTAAGAATTCTCTGAAATAATATATATGAAAATGCTTTAAATCCTGCTAAGTGTCAAGAGTACAAGCCCATATCCATTATCCCTGCTACTCAGGAGACTGCTGAATTGCTTGAGTTTTGAGCTGCAGTAGGACTTAGCACCTACACTAAATCTGGCATCAATATGGTGAGCCCCATGGTATGTGTGTACATGGGAGGACCAGGCTGCCTGAAGAGGGGTAAATTTGCCCAAGTGGGAAATAGAGCGTGTAATAGCTGGGCTGATCAGGAGTAGGATAAGTTCCTTGTGTGGTTGTTGCACTTGACGCTTGGATATGATATGGAGACCCAATCTTAAAACAAAAATAAACAAACCATCCTCCAAAAAACAAACAAAAATGGAAAAACATGATAAAGTATTATACAAATGTAAGGCATTATATTATTATTGCTATTTTTAACTTTCATAATTTAGAATTTTTTTGTTGTATGTGTATAAGATCATTTGATCATTTATATTTAGAATTTGTTTGCAAATAGAAATCAGTATAGTATTTGATTTCTGTAATCTCAGATCAATGTGGTCATTTTATTTTACCTGAAGCAGTTCAAGAAAATAATCTTTGTTTCCTACAACACATGTTCTAAATAGAAAAAAAATTGTTTTCATTTAAGATATGAACAGTATGAAAACTTGATCCTATATATAAACATGTTTTAAAAATATCAGGAAGGCTGAACTTAATTTTTTCCATTTTAGACTTATTTTAAAAAGAAAGCTAAGCAATGCTAGCGACACAAAATTTATAGATAAATGGAGTTTGAAAAAGTATCTTAAATGACTAATGTTATGGTCTTCCCATCTGTTCAATGGTGAGTTGTGTATACATATATACATACACATACACATAGTGGAAGAAAAATAGCAGTAGCTTTTGTGCATTTTCAAGTATGTCTGTTTCACAAAGCTCTGGTATGTTTCATTCAGACTGGTGATTTCTTCTTTCTTCAAAGGATATCACTTTCTATTTGGAAACCATGTAGACTATATCAGTATGACTTTAAAAAATCAGCATTTTTTGAGCTTGTTGTATGTGAGCAGAGCTCGATGTCTCCGATCACTCTGTTATTGATAAAATAGTATGATGAAAAATTGGCAGATCACTTTTCTCCTTTCTCCCCCTTCCTCTTCTTTTCCTTCCACCTATATGTCTCTAAAAGCTTCTCCAATGAAAGATTTCTTTCTTTTGCGGGAGGGGAGGTCTTCCTTTTAGTGTTTAACAGTAATTTCAGTGTTCTTACTCTCATGAGAAAGAGAAAATAAAATTAAAATGGTAGATAAATGGGAATGTGCAAAAAATGTTTACACTTCTGGTGATTGTCCCTTTATCAGTCACCTTTGAACTTTTAGAGATGAGTCCAGTCATGAGTATGGAAGAGACAGCAAAAGAATTATAATTAATTTTAGTCATGTGATTTTAGGCATGAAATTTCTCTTTTGTTTTCTCATTTCTTAAATGAGAGAATTTGATTTGATGATTTGTGAGGATCTTCCTAACAATATGATGCAGTAATATTCTAGGGTATTCCATTTCCTGAAGATCAAGAGAGTTGCTTCTTCATGATGGTTATTTTCAGTGGCAAATGTTTAGAAAGAAGCTCTCTGAAAAAAACAGAAAACCTGTTTGACACACATTAAAGTTTAATTTACGTTGTTCATATTTCCTCTGTTTTTCTTAAGTCTCGATAATGACCAAAACAATAAATCAAGCCTTGATTTTTAGTGTTTGTCTATTTTTAAGTTACAAATACTTACAATGAAAGTTTAACAAATAGCTCTCATGATCAGGTTGTAGCTTTTGCTCTATATAACCCTGTCGTTTTAGGAGCAAAGAAATAATAATTGTATTGTTGCTTTCTAAAAAGCAAATTTGCAGAGAAAGTTCACAGATAGTCATCTTTGCTCTTTTTTGACTTTTGAATGAATGAAATATTTCAACTAGGCTAGTACTTAGGAATTTTTTCTTTTTTAAAGAAAATTTAGGTTTTTATTGATATTTTATATTTCTTGTGCCATCATAGTATATCTGTTCCTTCCCTTTCCCTAAGGGTCATCCCATATGACAGATAGTATTTTTAAGAGAGAAAAAAACATCAACACAACATTGAAAATCTCTGAAAAAATGTGCAGTATGTAGCCCTTGTGGATTCCTATCTCCATGAAGGGGTAGGTTGAGGGTGTCCTCATATATATATATATATATATATATATATATATATATATATATATCTATATATATATGTATATACATACATATACATATATATGTATGTATATGTATGTATATACATATATATAAATTTGAGTATTGTTTGATTTTTATAATGTTTTTACAATTACTTTTGACTTTGGCGTAATTGTTCTTACCATTTACATTTCTGTATATATTGTTTTCTTGGCTTTCTTACTTTACTCTGCATCAGTTCATATAGATGCTCCTTTGTATTCATCATATGCATCATTTGTTGTGGCACAGAGATATTCTGTTCCATTTATGTACCGCAATGTTTTTAACCATTTTCCGGTTGATGGGCATCTACTTTGTTACCAGTTCTTAATTTAATAATTCAATTGTTACCAATTCTTCTTCTATTGCAAAAAGTGCTCCCCTAAATATTTTGGCGTATATGGTGACTTTTTTCTGTTATTGGTTTTTTATTGTAGACTTCCTTGGTATATAAGTTCAGGGAATTTTTGATAGATATGGTTCACAGCATTCCAGTGAGTTGTCATTGAATAAAATTGTACTTAAATCTTCCTGGTGACAGAACTCAGAAAAATCTAAGTATATAATAAGTCATGTGGTCAGTATCACAGGATTTTGCATCTGGAAGGGATCTCAGTGATCATCTGATCAAATTCCTTTCATTTTATAGCTAAGGAAACTGAGGTCCAAAGAGTTCTTTCAATCCCAAGCCTTTTGTTTTAAAGGTGAGAGCAGAAGCCTTAAAACATTAATTGGCTTGTATAAGATTCAAGTTCTTGCTCCATTGGAGTGAAATGTGATTCATGCTATATATTGGCAAGAAAACATGGGACAATATGACTTTAGTCATACCCATTCCCCCGCCCACATTATTTATCATTTGTAGAATTTTGGAAGATTCCGAGGCAATGAAAATAGCTATCTTCCCTTGGTGATAAAGAGTAGTGACAAATAGCCCTGTTGAACAGGACTATCATATATCTACCTTTTATATATCCTTCCTGAAGGTTAATGTTTCAAGGTTTCCAAGTTCTTGGTGAACTTCTAGACTATTTTAAGATTTAATTTCCCAAGAAAGATGGCTAGAAATGCATAGAATGGTGGCTTTATGGGTTAGTGAAAAGACCAGATTGGTGAGAGCAGAAGGTTCATATTGAGGAGGGGTGAAATAGGATGGGTAGGGTAGTACCAGCTGAGCATGATCAGATCTAGATAGATCTAGAGCTGGATCCAGTCTCATAACCTTGTAGTCTAGATGAGAAAAATGAGACCCAAGGAAATGAAGGTATGTGCTTAAAGTCATACAGGTGGTGTCAGATTTGAACCCATATTCTGACTTGAGAGTCAATGCCATTCCATTATGCCATTCTGAAGAGTCTAAATGTCAGAATTTGGCAATTTGGGAGTTTATATCACTTAATTTTTAAAAGTTACTTTAAGATTTAGAAATTACTTTATATACATTAACTTATTTAGCCTTCACAACAGCCCTGTGTAGTTAATGCTGTTATTCCCATTTAAAAGATGGGGAAACTGAGGCTAACAGGGGTTAAGTTACTTGCCAAATATATCTAGTAGGCCAGTAGGAAAAGAAAAACTTCCATTTTGTAGCTTGAATAGAGTTATATGTTAGGTATTCAAGATAAGGAGAAAACATAAATAGTTAGAAAGAGGAAAGACGTTGGAATATAATGTCTTCTTCGTTTTGGGAAGACATGAAGGGGAAAGTATTTTTGTCAAATGCAATATACTGTATCCACAACAATTCATAACAGATTTTGGGGAGACTTGTTTTTTGAGGGGGAAAAGCCCTTAACATCATCACCAACTAAATTAGAATTACAGTTTTTTAAAGAAGCCAGCATCGTTTTACCTGTTTTGTCGGTCCTTATCCCACTCAGATCCTGGGTTTTATACATTCTCAAAATGGAATTGCAGGAAACATGTGTGCATACTGCATGAGAGTCAACAGAGGATCCTGCTTGGCTGTGTCACTTAATGTGAATTCTCCAAACCATTATATTCTGGCAATGAGGATTCTTGCAACATCAGAGTAATTTTGACAGACAATCCTACATCTTCTGGAAAGTGACCATAGGCAATAATTGGAAAGAGAATTGATGCATGATGTTAGGGATGGAAACTATGACTTATTTAAATGGAAAACAACCCCAGTGTTTTATATGTTAAATTTTGTTGAAAATGTTTTGATTGGGAGAGTTTTAACTTTTCTATATTTTGGTCTTTTTCGCTGACCCATCGTTGAACACAAGTGGTAGAGACCTTCCTTTTGTCTTTCTGCTCTCTTAAAAAGGGGGATGATTTGAGCACATGGGATTATTTTGATTCACCTTTTCCTAGCTCTCTTTTTTCCCTTTTCTATTACATGTCATGAAACTGTCACAACTTGGAGTTGCTAGCTCATGAGTTTCTTGTCTCAATGACCTTAGTAGATAAATGAAGCAGCTGAATTTCCTTATTATTGCCAGTTTTTTGGATGGATAGTTACTTTCATGTATCTTTACCACTAGGAGAGAAAAGAGATAAATTGTTGTTCATTTTTTCAAAAAACACTTAAGAATCTTCTAGTGCTTATGGGTTAAATGACATTGCTTCAAAACTCACAAGGAAAAAAGGCCAGTAGGAAAAGAAAAGTTTCCATTTTGTAGATGGTATAGAGTTACATGCATGTCAGGTGTTCAAGATAAGGGAAAACATCAAGAAACAGTTGTAGAGCTGTCCAAGGAATTAAGATGTCTGATTTTCTATCTGGAGTTCTTTGAAGTTACTTTTTTATGGGGAAAAATGACCACGTTCTACTCAGATGATAAAAGGATTAGACAATAAGATTTGTATGTAGGCATGTATCTGGCCTCAACTTCTGCTTTCATGTTTCCTGTTCTTCCATTCTACACCCCCCAACCTGTCATCTTTACATTCATGTGTAACCTCCCTCCCTCCCTCCCTTCCTCTCTCTCTCTCTCTCTCTCTCTCTCTCTCTCTCTCTCACACACACACACACACACACACACACACACACACACACACACACTGGTGGCCAATTAATTCTTATGGTGGTGAAACTTTTCAAAGTTACCAAGGCATTGCTGGAACCATTCTTGAGGTCTTTCCAGATCTGGTCTTAAGGAATCCAGCATCACCTCCATACCACAATGAAACTCAGGAGAAAGGCTCTCTTAAAGGACATATTGTTATTACTCACAAATGCACCTGTTCATGTGTGAACTTTGGTAAAATTTTTTATGACTAACTTCCGGAGTTTATACAGTGAATGAAGAGCTAGTGTCAAAGATAGGAGAATCTTAGTTCAAATCCCACCTCTGATACACACTTTTGACTCTAGGCCAATCACTTAAACTCTCGGTGCACTAAGATTATAAGTCATAGAGAAGGGTCTGACCTGCATTGGTGGAGGGAGTTTCCTCACTTGGAAGCTCCCTTTACCACTGAAATCATAGCTCTGATACTAAAAGCTCCTGCTAAAGGAAAGCATAGATAGGGTATATTTATTTTCTTTTTTAAAGTGACAGTCTAGATAATGTTTAATGGGTCACTAACTTATAGAGTGAGATGCCCTGAACTCTTGGTTGTGGATTTCTCACCGGAAACATAAGAAGGACAATTCAGCAGTAGCTCAAGCGGCTTAGTGTATGCGAATGCCCAAGAGAAGCATCGGGAATCTTAAGTTTTGTGGAAGAGACAGCCAGATGTCAGCTTGAAGAGAGGCCTTTGTCTCTTTTCTGCATGGGGCAAGGGAACATTTCACGAAAGGGATAATAAGCATATGGAATAGATTACCAGACAAGGCAATTGGAGGAGAGTATAAATGAGTTCAAGAGACACCTAGACTTCTTTCTGGAGAAAAAGAATTGAAGGGGACTTTGAGAGAACAGGAAAGTTGGATTAGCATTAGTTAAACATGAGTAGGCATATAAAGCCAAATTTTTTCTCTTGTTCTGAATATTTTAATATTTTAACAAGTTGAATGTTTTAGGGGATCTTTCCACCCCAACATCATAACTTCTTGCTCCAAAACCTCTCTGTCTTAAGTAAGTTTCTTCAAATGGCTCTTCCAAAAATAAAAAAAAACCAGCTAAATTCTTTATCCATGTCTCCAGCCATCTTTTATTATAGATCAACAAATTTATCTGTCTGAGCATACATTCGGAAGGGTTGAATCACCAGTTTGGTTGTAATTGAAATTGGTTCGGACCTAAAAGACTTGGGTTTCATTGACTGGGGGGAAGGCTAAGCAAATTATGATCCACAAATCAATGAACTTACTTTGCTGTCAGAGAGGATAAATGTGGTGAAGACAGAAAAACATGGGAAGATTTATATGAATTGATGCAGAGTGAAGTAGAAGAGCCTATAAAACAATGTACAGAATGACTGCAACAATGCAGATGATAAGACCAAATCCAAAGAAATCAAAAGTGAATACTGAAAAATTACAAAACATAAATGTGACTCCCAAGAAGAGAAAGGAGGAGACCTCTCCATCCCACTCTTTTGCTGAAATGAGATGTCCATGGGCGTGGTCCATTACACATATTTTCAGACTTTTTCAAACTATTGATTGGTTTTGTTAATTGCTTCCCTCTGTTTTTCTCCTTTTTTTCCATTAAAAATACTTATTATGTGAAATGGCTCTCTGAGAGGGACAAGAGAAGGGAGGCTAGAAAAAATTCCAATAAAAATTGGTTTCATAAAAATCCCTTTCTTTACCTTCCCTTCCCTTCTTCTCCCTCTCTTTCCCTTTACTCCTCTGTTCCCAATAAATTCTAACCCAATAAATTAAAAGCATTTCAGAAAAGAATGACAAGTGCTTTGTAATCCTTAGGTTAACTACCCAATTTTAGCTTCATATTTCCTTCATCCTTCAAATAAATCAGAGAAATCTGCCCAACTGCTTTCCAGGTTGTCTGATTTTTGTAGAGAATTTCTTCTATACTAGATTAAAAGATGGCATTTTGGCTTTGTTTGGCTCTCAGTCTCATTTACTCGGGTTGGAAATACACCCTTAAATTCTAAAGACAGAACATTTTTTTCTCTCTGCTGTATTGGTTTTATTGACTTTAGGTATCGTAATTGTTATAGAAACATCTAGAGAAAACACAGATGGAAGGAAGAAAGGAAGGAAATAAACATTTGTCATGTACCTGTATTGTGCCAGGTACTGTGCTAAACACTTTATAATTTTCATCTCATTTGATCCACACAATAACCCTAGAAGACAGGTGCTGATATTATCAACATTTTACAGTTGAGGAAACTGAGGTAAACAGAAGTTAAGTGACATGATAAGAGTCATGCCAGACAGTAAAATGTTTGAGGCTGGATTTGAACTCAGGTCTTCCTAACTCTAGATTCCAATGCCCTATCTACTGTACCTATTGTATGCCTCTCATATGTAACTATGGAAGTCCTTAAGCTTCCATAATTATTACTGTGAGGACTTCTGCAATGTCTCTAATAAGTCAGTGCAGTGGTCAGTTTGGAAATACCTACCTCTCTCCCAAGTGTTCCATCAGAACCTTGTCTCTCCTCTTCCCAACCTCTAATCTGTATTCATATGCAAATCAGGTGATCACTAACGACTTCAGTTTATAATTTTTTCTTGGTAAAAACATAAAATACCTCCCAGTATATGGTGAGGAGGCTTAGGTTTAGACATTATTTTAGGAAGTACTATGGAGAAATTCTTACAAGGCTTCCTGTGAACCTATCCCTGTCTAGATATTTCTACTCAAACTAAAATATCACTAAAGAACTTTTAGGGCTTGATCCCATCGAGAAACTGATCTGGGATACAGACTGTAACTTTCTTTCCTTAATAATGACATAAGGACAGACCAGTGGGAAGGAGAGGACTTTTTCTACTATTAAGAAATGGTATTCAGTATCTATTATTTCATTGCTTATACACTCTGCAAAGTGTTTGCAGAGCCTTTTCAGGTCTGTTGAGCAAGGTTCTTGACCGAAAGGAGTGAGATATGTAGGAAATGTTCTGAAGGGGGTCAGAATTCCTGATTGGCAGATCAAATGAGGATAAGCCATGAGATCAAAATCAAAAAGTTGGATGGTGGCCCTGTGCTTGAATGGAAGAATTTTAGGGACAAGTGAAATTGGAGTGTGGGTAGCAGTAGGTATCAGAAGTGGAGAATTAGGATTGGAAAGAGATGTGAAGAGTTCCAAGACATGGCTATGATGCATAAGGTTTTCAAGGAAAAAAAATCATGCTTTAAGCTGACACAAAAACCACCCACGTGCACAAGTACTTAGGAACAAGGGGATGTTTGCAATTTAATTTTAAACATAATGAAGTTCAAAACTTAAACTAAAAGTAATCTTTACCTTTTTAGATGTAAATGAACCTGACAGTTTTTTAAACAATCCCCTGTGTCATGTTGCATTTTTCCCTGGTGCCATCATAAAGAATTTCTTGAATTTCCCACTCACTATTTATATATGACATCATGTATAAACATGGCAGTTGCAATAAAGGCAGAAACACAGTTTTCATGAAAGTGAAACATAAAAGCTTTGGTAAAAAATGACATCACATTTACTTGACCTCAATTCTATTATTTTGTGAATGTTTATGTGTAGTATTATTTAAAATATGCTCTCCTCCTGTCTAGACATTCAAACATTTGACTTGGACAATCTGGACAAATACTCACTTTCTTCAAATAACTCAGCATATCCTGGATTTTGAGTTAGATGCGTAGGTAATTTGAAATAGCTTTTTATTAAGGTTAAGTTAACAAAATAATCTTCTTTCATATAGAGAACCCTATAAAAAGACTTTGCCTCACGGTTTAGAATTAACTTTTTTCTTACCTGTTTGCTCATAAATATTCCAAGGGGAAGTTTCAGGAAAGAAGCAGGAAAATTTGAGACATAAAAAGAAAAACTATATCAGTGATTTCTTTGCTTGGTTCTGTAGTCTCTCTCTCTCTCTCTCTCTCTCTGTCTCTCTCTCTCTCTCTCTCTCTGTCTCTCTCTCTCTCTCTCTCTGTCTATCTATCTTTGTCTCTTTCTCTCTGTCTCTGTCTCTTTCTGTCTCTGTCTGTCTGTCTGTCTTTGCCTTCCCAGTGCCTTGCAGAGGGTAGACACCTAATAAGTGTTTATTGACTCAGACATCAATACCGGTACAAGAATCCAGAGATTCAGATGCAAAAGGTAGTTATGTATATTATTCTTCATCTTAACAGAAGAATTAGATTTCTTGTAAGGCACCGACATAATCTAAACAAATGATTCACATTCATTGTGGGAGGTATTGGAAATGATCAAGAGGGTACTGGTGATGGCGTACTGTGATCTGGGTTGCTGGGCAGGTTCTTAGGCAAGACGCAAGAATTAGAGGTCTGAAAGGACAAGAAATTTATTAGTGGACAAAGGAAGATGTTTGGTGGTGGCAACTTCCGCCTTGAGCTATGAGCCATTTCCCATCCTGCATAGAGTGAATTGCCAATCAATAGTGTTCTGTAGCATTTGACTGGGCCAATAGGGAATGACTCTCCCATACAACGAAAGTTGATTATTTCAGTTCCTGTTATGGAATGCTCAACAGTTTGTTACTACATCAATATTTCAATCCTGGCTTTTAGTTCTTACATTTGGTTGGCTGAAAGACCTCTCCCAAAGTAAAGATCAAGGTTGCTACTTTAGTCCAACAGTATGTTTCTAAAATGATGTCTTTTCTAAAAAATATTCCCCTCTTCAATTCTCAAACCTTTCATGCCATAAAATACAATAGTTATTGTTGAGAGAGTGAAAATTATTAGTAGCACCAATGATAATTATATTATTTTAGAACAGAATCCTTGGGGAAACTAGGTGAAACAATGGATAGACTCCTGGTCCAGGAGTTGGGAGGTGCTGAGTTCAAATCTAGACTCACACACTTACTAGCTGTGTGTTCCTAGGCAAATCACTTACTCCCAATTGCCTCCAAGAAAGATGGAAAAAGGAAAGAAAGAAAGCTAGAAAGAAGGAAAAAAAGAAAGAAAGGAATCCTTCATACTAGTTAAGAAAAGATCTAGGCTACATATCAAAAAGTAGATAAATATACCTTGTATTGTTCAGCCATTGTGTAGAGACAGACCCTTGGTGAAGATTTTCATTTGAGTCAGTATTGGAAACCAAATATTAATTTTGCTGGAGCTGTGAATCCTGGTACTTCCACAACTTTCCTAGAGTTTTATTCCCATGTTGAGCACCTCTGCTTGACCATCAGAGTCTGCTTCAGATTACCAAGAGCCCTTGTCTTACCTAGTGCAAACACTCATCAGCATGACAGCAAAACCTTGCAAAGCCAGGTATCAACCTCAGTAATTTAGCACTGTGGTGTCTGCTTAAAGGCAAGCAGCACACCATAAATTGAGAAGGTTTTCAGGAAGGCCATGATTTTGATTAAGGGCCATAAAAGCACAGTCTGGAGCAAAAAGAAAACCCTCATGTGCACACTGAGTCCAGTAATGGAGCACCTCAGGGAGGCAGAGGCCTTTTATCAGTCCCCAGTCCAGCTGTCCCCTTGCAGATGAGCCTGCTGTCCTATCATTGCCAATGAATGACCTTTGTAACTTTGAGAGAAAAATTTGTTGTTTGCTTAAGAAAAAAGTTATTTCAATTTACATGGTTCACATGTCAATGGTGGGGGAAGAGTTACATGTTTAATAGCTTTACAGCTGGGCTGACCACTTGAGTAGTTTTTGACTGGTTCACTTGTTTGGTTGCTGTGTTTATTCAAGTTTTTAAAAAATGAAAATGTAAAACCTTCTAATAAACTGAATAAGTATTAAGTGGCATCTTTTCCCTTTGTAGTGTGTCTATATACACACACATATGTACCGTATAGTACATATACACATGGTATGTATATGTATATGTATATATCTGCATATATTACATGCTAATATAAACAGATTCTTCATGGAAAACCAGGAAAGTTGATTCTCTTTAAAGATCTGGGGAAATCTCCAATTTAACTGTCCTATACAGTATTTTGGCACAGCACATTGCTTTGGCTAAGCATTGATGATAATGACGATGACAGAGAACGGTCTAATCTCACCAATCCAACACTTTACTGCATCAACCCACTTTCCCACCCACAAACCACAGAAAGTAGACTTTTGAAGACATCCATCCCTCACTTAACAGTTTACTGAATATATTCTTTCTTTGACATTCTGCGAGTCATGGAACCTAGTTCTAACTTCTCAATGGCCATTATTGTATCTTGTTTTAATTTGTGAATTCTTTCATTCTCAGAGGCCATCTGTCCTTTGAGTCAACAACTCTACTTCTTATTTTGTGAGTGAGGGGCTCTGATCCTAAGTGGGTACACTGAAGTATTTAGGATATACACAAGGTGTCTCCTACTGATCCCTCAGTTTAAGTTTTACTTTCCATGTTCTAGACTAGAGACTCTAGTGAGTACATAAGTGCTAGTGTATACTCTAGGCCAAATGGACCTCATCAGACAAATATGCATCCACATAAATGGATTTATAGCTGGAACCAAATATGGAGAACATATAGTTCACTCTTTTCACTTTACAGATGAGGAAACTGAGGCCCAACTAATAAAGTTTTGAAATAAGGTGTTCTGGGATCCAAACCCATATCCTCTACCTCCAAACTGAGGACCTTTCCCTTTCATACCATGCAGTCCTGGTTTATCACCACAGCAATAACCATAAAAGGTTTTTTCCTTTGCTGAAAATGTAATCATTAAGGCTCTGATTAAGGGTTGTCTGCTTCTCAAAATCTGAAAATAATTTGTTTGGCTTATAAAGCATGAAAGTCCCCAAGCAAGAAGCAAGAAAATTTTAGGCTGCTCATGCGTTGTCTAAATAATCCCTAGGTTAGAAGTCTCTGCTTCCAGGCATATTGACTGCACATGTTTGCTGTACTTGAACAGAGTACACTAGGGAAAACAAGTCACACACAAGTATTTAGTCTTTGTCTGTTGCCAGCACTCTTTAACATGTATCATCCTGTCTCTCAAGTAAGACCTCTCTCCACAGCTACTCATATCCCCAGAGCAGAGTGAGATGGGGGTCCTTTGTCTCAAAAGCATACCAGAGCAATAACTCTCCCAGCATTCCTTTGGAAAAAAAACTCTTTGAAGAGGTGTGATTTATCATCTGTCCAGATATCCTCAACTATTTATTTACCTGCGTACCTAGCCCTTATCTCTCCATCTCTTCCTCTTCTGTCTCTTTATCTTTGTCTCTATCTCATGCTCAGTCTCTCTCCCTCTTTTCTCCGCAGCCAGTACCCAATGAGCATAAACCGTGTCATCCATATTGTCCATAGGATCTATGATCATTTCAGAGTATGATACAAAAAAACCCATCTAAAACCCCCCCAACAATATTGATAATATAAAGTAAATATCTAAAAATCTAGTTAATAAAATAGCTCTAGTCTGAATAGACAAGGCTGAAAGCCTTAGTTGTGAATAGTTGAGAACTGTTGAATATCTAAAATCTAGCTAATGAAATGACTCCAGTTTGTCTAGATAAGGGCAGTACCTTTAGATGTGAATATTTGTCTATTGAAAAGGTATTTTAATTTATGAAATGAACAGTAGATGTTGTCGGGAAACAAAATAAAGAAAACTAATTACATTTTTTAAAAACCTTAATCAATTTGAATTTGAAAGGAAATGTGGAGTTAATAAAATATAACCTAGCTATTTTGTGTATGTCTAATTATCAGAAGGCTCTTTATACCTTCTTTTTTGTCTTTTTTTTTGAAATGATGCCTGTATTATTCATAAGATAACTTAAATGAAATCAAGGATTATTTTGATATTTTTAAAAGAAAGATTTGCAAACAATCAGCAAACAGACTGTTCTTGTTAAAATGTACATTTTTCACTGATGAATCCCTAACATCTCCAAAGTTTTCAGACATGTGGGATAGAGCATATTGCCAAAATGTAGCGTCCTAATGCTGTGTGATGTAAATGATGTGATGGAACTGACAGTCTGCTACCAAAAATATGATCCTGATGTCAAACACTAGGTATGAATATAAATCAAGAGAAATCTCACTGAAAGTCATAAGGATAGGTGAAAGGAGTAGATGTGACCAAAAAGATAAACCAAAATATAACCTAAAGAAATAAGTGCTATCCACAGTGAACTGGGATGGGGTAAAGATAATGATGGTGGCATTTAAAAGCTGTTTTCTGATAATACTGAAAGCCAAGCAAAATTAATGGAGATGAGGAAAGCTAAATTCAAAGATTCTCCTTATGAAATGAGGCATTCTGGCATGATCTGAATGCAGACCTTGTTTGGTTACTTTAACTTAAATAATACTGCTTATCCATCACATGCTTGTGGTTTGGATGAGTTTCTTTTTGTATTTATATTTTGTATCTATCAATATGCTCAGGAAAGAATTCTTAAGGTCCACTGTTTTAAGAGTAACTCCAGAGACAGCTGTTCTCAGGAAGAATCTTGGAGGTTTCATTTATGTAAAGGCTTTACAATTCCCTATGAGCTAAGCTCATTGACTGGTGAGCTTAAATCACCTAGAAGTGAATATTATCATTAGGTGAAAAAAAATAAAACAGGGAAGTTGAAATATCTACTTCTTTGGCTTTTGAGGTTTGCTTTCCATTAAATCCTTAAGGGCTCCAAAGAATTTTGCAGGGAGAAAGAATTATATCAGGAATATATATTATTTTAAACTTAAAGATTAAAGGGAAAAGGCCAAGGTTGTATTTTTGCCTAGTTTTTAAAGTTTTTGATAGTATTTTTATAAGATAAAACACAAAAAATGATTATGGTAGAGTGGGAATATAATTGAATTTCTACTAGGGCACTTTCTGCTGTGCAAGACTGAGCAGTTGCCTTATTAGAATAATCTTTTAAGCCTCAATTTCCTCCTCTGTAAAATGGGACTACCCAGTATGCAGAACTATTGTGAAGAAAGCACTTTTCAAATTTAAATGTGAGTTAGAAAAGTGTCCTTTTTCAGAGTAAAACTGTCTAAAATTTTGCTACAAAGGACTATCATTTGTTCTGGGAATTTTTCTCTGTCCTTGAGCCAGCATGAAATACTGTATTTTTAACTTTACTTTCCCAGTCCTATGTATATTTTTGTGTCATAGAATATTCCTGGGATGAGTACCTACTTGAAGGATTCTGAGGTAGCTAAGTGGTTCAGTACATAATACTTCTAGACTTAAGGTCAGGAAGACCTAAGTTCAAATCTCCCCTCAATCTTGGAGGTTTCATTTACATAAAGGCTTTACAATTCCTTATGAGCTAAGCTCATTGATTTGTGAACTTAAATCTTACTTATTTAATTCTAGATTCTCAGGTAGAGGTTTAGAAACACCCTTGAGAGATAGTAGCAGTGTATTATAGTGGAAAAATCCCTGGATTGGAATCAGGAAAATATGGGCATGAATCCCAGCTCTTATACTTATTATAGGTTTAGTTTAAGGTTTAGGTTAAGATGATCAGCCTCTCTGGGTCTCAGTTTACCATCTCTAAAATTTACAAGGTTGTTGGGAGGAAAGTGTTTTTGTTTCTGTTTAGCCATTTTTCAGTTGTGTCTAACACTTAGTGACCCTATTTGAGGTTTTCTTGGCAAACATACTGGAGTGGTTTGCCAGTTTCTTCTGCAGCTCATTTGCAGATCAGGAAACTGAGGCAAACAGGGTTAAGTGACTTGCCCAGGGTCACACACACAACTTAGTAAGTGTTTGAGGCCACATTTGAATTCTGATCTTCCTGACTCCAGATCTGGTGTTCTACCCGCTGCTGAGTTTTACAAAGCACTATTGTTATTCTTGGAAAGAGGAGGAATTTGAGTTCTGGTTTAATTATAAAACACCATTAAGGTCACATCCAGTAGTTTTTCTTGAACTTCCATATGTCTGGAAGATGATTGAACCATTGCCAGGGATGTAATGAGCCATACTGCTTGGTCTGGTTAGGTGTGATACATAAGGACTGAATGATCCACAGGGCACCCTTCCCAGGAAAAACTGACAGGGAGCTTGATAGAAACTTAATGGAAAATGTTCTGGGATTAGTTGGCTTCACAGCTGCTTTGCAAATAGCGTTGTTTATGCATCCTGCTCAAGTAATTGCACTGATTTCCTTACTGGAAAAAGGTGGAATGAACTGAAACTTTGTGGTAACATGAACTGGGATAGCATTTGGATATTAGGTTTGTCTCTGAGCATCCCTGGGTGGGTTTATCCAAGAAGATATGAAAATCTTCTCTTATTCCATTTTGGAAACCAGAATAAGATCATACGATTGGGATGTAGGGTTAAATTCCGAGTTGACGTTGGTACTTGGAGATCAATCACTTCTGATTTTTAAGGTTTTTAAGGCTCAGAGCGACTGCTGGGTTGCTCCAAGGCATGATAAGGAAAGGTGAGGAGGAGTATTAATACACTTTGGTGAATGACTGAAAGTACATTTAATAGTAATAATAAGTCAGGCTATAAGTGTTTATTACCCACGTACTATGTGCCAGGCATTGTGCCAAGTGCTGGGGAGATAGACCCAAAAAATAAAACGCTGCCTGTTCCCAAGCAACTAACGTTCCATTTGGACCAGACAGTGAGGCATATATACAGCATGTCCCCAAAATCTTAGTATAGTGTTTTTAAAATTATTAATGAATTTATTTTAAGTTTTCAACATTCATTTCCACAAAATTTTGAGTTCCAAATTTTCTCCCCGTCTCTCCCCTCCCCTATCCCAAAACACCAAGCATTCTGATTACCCCTTCCACAAATGTGTCCTCTCTTCTGACATCCCTTCCTTCTCTTATCCCCATCTTCTCTTTTGTCCTATAAGGCAAGATAAATTTTTATACTCCATTACCTGTATTTCTTATTTCTCGGTTGTATGCGGGAACAATACTCAACATTTGTTCCTAAAACTTTGAGTTCCAACTTCTCTTCCTTCCACCCATACCTGCTGAGAAGGCAAGCAATTCAATATAGGCTATATATGTGTAGTTTTGCAAAAGACTTCCATAATAGGCATGTTGTATAAGACTAACTATATTTCCCTCCATCCTATCCTGACTCCCATTTCTTCTATTCTCTCTTTTGACCTTGTCCCTCCCCAAGAGTATATACTTCTAGTTGCTCCCTCCTCCCATTTTACCTCCCTTCCATCTTCCCCCACCCCCGCTTATCCCCTTCTCCCCTACTTTCCTGTATTGAAAGATAGGTTTTCATACCAAATTTAGTGAGCATATTATTCCCTCCTTGAGCCAAATGTGATGAGAGTAAGTTTCACTTTTTCCCTCTTTCCTAACCCCTTTTCCCCTCTATTGAAAAGGTGTTTCCTTGCCTCTTTTATGAGAGATAATTTGCCCCATTTCATTTTTCCCTTTCTCCTCCCAATATACTCCTCTCTCACCCCTTAATTTTATTTTTTTAGATATGATCCCTTCCTATTCAACTCACCATGTGCTCTCTCTCTCTCTCTGTGCACGTGTGTGTGTGTGTGTGTGTGTGTGTGTGTGTGTATGTAATCCCACCAACTACCCAGATACTGAGGAAAGTTTCAAGAGTTACAAATATTATCTTTCCATGTAAGAATATAAACAGTTCAACTTAGTAAGTCCCTTTTGATTTCTTTTTCCTGTTTACCTTTTCATGATTCTCTTGATTCTTGTGTTTGAAAGTCAAATTTTCTTTTCAGCTCTGGTCTTTTCATCAAGAATGCTTGAAAGTCCTCTATTTCATTGAAATATCATTTTCCCCCTGAAGTATTATACTCAGTTTTGCTGGGTAGGTGATTCTTGGTTTAATCCTAATTCCTTTGACTTCTGGAATATCATATTCCACTCCCTTCAATCCCCTAATGTAGAAGATGCTAGATCTTGTGTTATCCTGATTGTATTTCCACAATACTTGAAATGTTTCTTTCTAAATGCTTGAAGTATTTTCTCCTTGACCTGGTAACTCTGGAATTTGGCTGCAATATTCCTAGGAGTTTCTCTTTTTGGATGTCTTTCAGGAGATTCTTTCAATATTTATTTTGCCCTCTGGCTCTAGAATATCAGGGCAGTTTTCCTTAATAATTTCGTGAAAGATGATGTCTAAGCTCTTGTTTGATCATGGCTTTCAAGTAGTCCCATAATTTTTAGATTGTCTCTCCTGGATCTATTTTCCAGGTCAGTTGTTTTTCCAATGAGATATTTCACATTCTCTTCCATTTTTTCATTCTTTTGGCTTTGTTTTGTGATTTCTTGGTTTCTCATAGAGTCATTGGCTTCCATCTGTTCCATTCTAATTTTTAAAAAACTATTTTCTTTAGTGAATTTTTGAACTTCCTTTTCCATTTGGCTAATTCTGCTTTTTAAAGCATTTTTCTCCTTATTGGTTTTTTGAACCTCTTTTGCCAGTTGAGTTAGTCTATTTCTAAAGGTGTTATTTTCTTCAGCATTTTTGGGGTCTCCTTTAGCAAGCTGTTGACTTGCTTTTCATGATTTTCTTACATCTCTCTCATTTCTCTTCCCTTATTCTCTTTTCAATATTTGTTGTGGATGTTTGGGATACAGAAACCTTGACTTTCATGTGTTTTCCTGGTGGTAAACATTGTTCTTTCTCATCTGAAAGGATGGGAGAAGGTACCTGTTCACCAAGAAATTAACCTTCTATATTCTTATTTTTTCTCCCTTTTTTGGGCATTTTTCCAACCAATTACTTGACTTTTGAGTTCTTTGTCAAGAATGGGGTATACTCTGTAAGATCTCATCTCCTCCAAGGTGGCACAATCAAGCCTGAGCATTGATCTGGGAGCAACCAGAAACTTTTGTGCCCAGAATCTATGAGTAGTAAAATTTTCTCTCCACAACAGCCTCACCTCCAATTCCGCAATGCCAGCACTCAGAGCTGAGGTTCAGATCAGCTACTCAAATCCCCCAGGGTCTTTACGATGAGTCCTCCAAAAATGGATGTGGGCTGCTGCCTGCTGTGGGAGCCAATGCCCCTACCGAGGCCTCTGCTGTTGCTGCCTGGGGCCAGAGCTGTGGGGGGATTCCTGTTCCCTTTTCAACCATTTGAGAAAGCCCTCTCACTTACCTTTGGTGCCTGTGTGTTGAGGGATCTGCGAACTGCAGCTGCTGCTGCCAGGGATTCCGCCCCCAGGTCTGCTCTAGTCCTTCATCCTGTGCAGCACGTCTGAGGCTGATCTGGGCTCTGCTCTGCCTCTGGTGTGACAGATTTTTCCCATAGACCTTCCAGGTCATCCTGAGTTGGAAATCTCCTCCATTCCCTTGTTCTATGACTTCTGCTGCTCTAGAATTTGTTGAGAATCATTTTTTACAGGTATTTTATGGGGTGTGGGGGAAGAGCTAGGGTATATGCATCTTTCTACTCTGCTATCTTAGCTCCTTCCCATCTTAGTGCAGTTTTAAGTTATTCAAGTTCACTTTTGCTTAGTCATTCTGGTAACCCTTTGCTCTTGAGGTTAGACATTGGGGTGGGAGTGTTAACAGCTGGAAAGATTGGGGAAGACTTCATATCTAAATTCAAGAAATTGTGCTGAAGTTGAGGAAAGAGTTCATTCCAGGCACAAGGGATGAGAAGGAATGGAATAGAGAGGAAAACCATTTGTTTGGTCCATTGAGTTCATACATAGTAATGTGATAATGAGGAGGAAACTGAGGGCAGGCTGTAAAAGTCCAACAGAAGAGTCTATATTTGATTTCAGAGTAGAGAGTCCTTGGAGTTTATTGAGTAGTGAAGTGACATGGTCTGATCTGCACTTAAGTAAAAATCACTTTAGGATGCAGAGGATGGATTGAGATGGCAAGAGACTGAGGCATAGAAACTAGCTGCTGAGGGTCTGAAATAAGTTAGTGTCTATGGGAGTAGAAAGAATTTGAAGCAAGAAGCGCTGTGGAAGAAAAGATGGCAAAATCTGAAAAATGATTGACTCTGTAGAGTGGAGGAGAGTGAGGAGTTGGAAATAGCACCAAGGTTCTAAACTGGAGAGACTGAAAGAATGGCAGTGTCTTTGAAAGAAATGGCTAAGTTGACAAGAAAATCATGTTTGGGGGCAAAGGTAATAAGTTCAGTTTTTTTGACATGTTGAGTTTGAGATACCTGTAGGACATCCTATTTGAAATGTTCAATAAGCAATTAGAGATGCAGTTCTGAAGGTTTGAGTTTATAAAAATCTTTAAGTCATCTGCCCACAAATGAAACTTGAGTACATGGGATCTGATCAGATCACTGAGAAAGGGAAGAGAAGGAGAGAGAGAAAAGGGGAGAGACAGAAGAGGAGAGGGGGAAGAGAGAGAGAGATGATAGAGAAAGAAAAGAGGAGAGAGAAAGAGAGAGAGAGAGAGAGAGAGAGAGAGAGAGAGAGAGCAGAGCCTTGAATAAATGAATAGCACCAGGGATACAAATATAAATTCCTGCCTTTAAAGAACTTACAGGGGACAGAGGTAAGACATATAAAAGGGATTGGAAGACATAGGGGGAGGTGATACAGCATAACTCAGAGATAGCTAGGAAGTAGAATAATAGCCTGATTCCAGTTAAGATAAATTAAAAGGTCACCCCCAGAATCTTTGGGGAACTCAGATAGGGGGCATTGTAGGAATGATAGAATAGCAAAAGTGAAGGAGAAGGAATGGTCAGACAGATAAGAAATGAGTTGGGAGAAAGTAATATTCATGAAAATCCAGAGAGGAGAGAGCATCTAGGACAGGGATAGGGAACCTGGGACCTTGAGGCCACATGTGGCCCTCTAGGTCCTCAAGTGCAGCCCTTTGACTGAATCCAAGTTTCACAGAACAAATCCCCTTAATAAAAGGATTTATTCTGTAAAACTTGGACTGAATCAAAAGGCCACACCTGAGGACCTAGAAGGCCACATATAGCCTTGAGCCTGCAGGTTTCCCACCCCTGACAGTTAGAGAAGGTGGTCAGCAATAGCAAAAACAGCAGAGAAGTCCAAAATCATAAGGATTGAGAAGTATTTGCCCTTTAAAAGATTGTCAGTAACTTTTTGAGAAACAGTTTTAGTTGAGGTCAAAAGCCAGATTACAAAAGGTTGAGGAGTCAGTGAAAGGAGAGGAAGTGGAGACAATGAATGTGGTTAATTTTTTTCTCCTAGGACTTGGGCAGAGAAAGGGAAGAGTGATATGGGCTGTTAGTTTGAGGGAGTATTGATTTTTAGTGAAGGATTTTTTTAAGCATGAGGGACTTTTAGGCATTTTCAGGAGAGGAGGAAGTAGGAAGAGGCTGAGATTAGAGAAGGGATCCTGAGGGGGTAATCTGCTGTGGAAGATACAAGGGATGGCTGCAAGAGCATATGTAAACAAGACAAATCTGTTGTGGAATTGTATATACACATATGTGGCTTCCACTAATTATTTGCATAAACAAATTTCTATTAATATAAATAATTTGCATCTTGAGTTGGTTGGTTTTGTTGTCTATTCATACATGCTCTGTAGTTTCTGGGAACACTGAAAAAACGGACCAGGTCTTCTTTGGAAAACGTTTTTGGTTTATTTCAGGAGGCCTCTGCCATGAGAATGAGCAAGAATTCTTTAAGCTACCTGAATTGTGACATGGTATGAGCTCATGTTAACTTGTTCCATTAAAGACAACATGAGACATATCTGGTTCTGCTATCATGCCCTGATATAGTGGGTGGCCTTCACAGTCCTCCTTCCTATACCTTGGTTTCTACAGCTGCATACTGGGGATCTGGATTTTAAGTTGCCTTAAGAGAATTTGTTTTAGCAATGTTTAAGCACTTGCTAATTGTGGTACACAAATCAACTACTTTCAGAATTAAATTCTAGTCAAAAGGGCCATGATTTCCCATCGCATCCTGGGTCATCTCCAGTCATCTTGATGAATATCTGGCCACTGGATCTAGATGGCTCTGGAGGAGATAGTGAGGCTGATGACCTTTCATAGTCTTCCCTCTCTCAAATCAAAGTCAGCTGCAAATCATATCATTATTTCCCTGACGTCAGGGTCCTCTTTGAAAATGAAGGACAAACACATATAACTTTTAGAATTTCTACTTCGCACTAGGCACATAGTTCGACTCTTTGTGTCCCTATTTGGGGTTTTCTTGGTAAAGATGGTGGAGTGATTTGCCATTTCCTTCTTCAGCTCATTTTACAGATGAGGAAACTGATACAAAGTTAGGTAACCCAGGGTCACATAGTTGAGGCTGGATTTGAATTCAGGTCTTCTTGACTCCATGGCTGGCATTCTATCCACTGCCACTAGCTGCCCCTATAGACAATAAATGATTATTGAATGGAATTGAATGGAAATATTCACAGATTCTATCTCTTCTAAACTTCTTGAAGGCAGGGAGGGTTTCTTTTACCTTTTCTTTGCGTCCTCTGTGTTTAGCATAATGTCTGGCACATAGCAGGGATTTAATAAATGCTTATTGATTGGAAATTGGAGTACAAAGGAAGCACTGGCATGATAAAGTGCTGATAACCAATTAACAAGCTTTTATTGAGTGCCTCCAAAATGTAAGGCACTAGGAATTCAAGAAGAAAAAATGGAATAGTCCTTGGCCTTTATTGAGTGCCTACAAAGTATAAGATACTAAGGATACAAAGACAAAAATTGGAATCATCTTCAGAGAGCTTACATGCTATGTGGGGTAGGCATGTACATATACAAGTACAAACAGAAATTAAATACAGGCTGGTTTGGGGAGGAAGGGCACTGATAGCTGGAGGGGGATCAGCAAGGCTTTCTGAATAAGATGAAGCATTACATAAAGATTGATTAATAGTTTACTATCTACTCTAAACCAAGACATTGATATAAAGACGGAAATTTGTTTTCCAGTAGGGTTTGATATGCTTAAGGCCAGATTTCTTTAAAAATTGGAGAAACTCTATCTCCTGATGCTGTGGTCCCATCAGTGTTTCATATTCCCTTGACAAGTCTATATTGGTTCTCTGGAAAAAGGTACCTTAGCATTCCTTCCAAGGTTGTCTCTACACAAGGTCATCTTTGCATAGTTATGGTTGTTTTCTTTTTCCTTTATTAGTTGTAAACTGTTTACACATGTCAGTTAACTTTCAGCTCAGCTTCAGCCAACTTTTGCACATGTAAAACGAAATGCCATGGGAGCAGACAGCTTGGTTGCCAAGGACTGGATTTTTTCCCTTAGCTAGCATTGACACACCCCTCATAAATAACTAAGAAGCAAAAGCCAAAACTTCAATTTAATCTTTCCCTAAATATACGTTTGGGAAGCAGAAATGATTGAGAGAGGAATATATTTTCCCTGCTCTCTTACAACCCAAGATGGTGAATACTAAGGATTAGCAACTCTTAGATCAAGATGAAATAAGGTATTGATCTAGAGGAAGGAACTGAAAAATGATCCAAAGAATCAGTTCATTTGATTGGTTCAAAAGAGTTGATCCAGGTGGAATGATCAAATTTCTGTTAAGAGCTTGGAAAAACCAATGACTTAGAGCAGGTTCCCCACTCCTGACTTAGAGGAAGTAGTAGGGCACTCGGTTTTCATTATGATATATATATGTGTGTGTGTGTGTGTGTGTGTGTGTGTGTGTGTGTGTGTGTGTGTGTGTGTGTATGTGTGTGTGTGTGTGTGTGTTTGTGGACAGGATTGCTTCTACTTTTCAAAGATAGAATCACTGTGGTTTGTTAGAGTTGTTTTTATTTTTGTTTTTTGCCAGATCTATAATTTCTGTAATAGTATAGGGCAGTGATGTCAAACTCAAAATAGAATTGGGAACCACTGAATCATATTTAAGAAACCCTGTGGACTACATATTGACTTTGTTTTAAAATGTAATGTTGTCATTGTTTTGTGGTATTTTTATTTATTTTGTTAAATATCCCCAAATTACATTTTAATTTTGTTTGGGCTGCACTTGGGAGTGTGGTAGGTTGCAGGTGACTATAAGCTGTGTATTTGATGCCTCTGTTATAGGGAACTCCCAGGAGAAACAAAAGGTTGGTGCCTTCTCTTCAAATTAAAATCTTAGAGAGTTGTCTGGGTCAGGGATGGGGAACCTGTGGCCTCCAGGCCACATGTGGCCTTGAAGGTCCTTGGTTATGACCTTTTGATGGAGTTCAAGTTTTACGGAACAAATTCTTTTATAAAGGGGATTTGTTCTGTGATGTTTGGATTCAGTCAAAGGGTTGCACTTGAGGACCTAGAGGACCACAGGTAGCCTCAAGGCCACAGGTTCCCCACCCCTGACTTTGGGGCATTGAGAAGTTATTTGTTCAGAGTCACAGAGACTTTATGTGTCAGAAGTAAGAATTGACCCCAGGCCTCCCACTCCAAGGCTGGACCTGTATCCACAACCTACCTGTTCTCTCTTAATGATGTAATAGAAGACAAATGGGACATATAGTTACTCTAAATAATTTGATATCTGTTACCAACAAATGATAGCCATTTTTCTTTCTTTCTAATGATGGGTCTCTCAGTCATTTATTAAGTTAACATTCGCCAGGCATCTTTACTGGAGAGACAAGAAAGGCAAAGGATAGTCCCTGTCCTTGAGGAGCTCACATTTGAATGTAAAGATTTTTATAGCAAATTTAAGGGTGAGAAAGATATTCAACTGTTGTGATAAAAGGAGATGAATCCTTTTGGAATTAATTAAATTCTATCAAGATATGAAGTTTTTTATAGAATTTGCTAAGTTGGAATTTTGCCTCAGCCTGCATGCCATTTAAACTATGTATATATATATATATAGTTATATATAGACATATAGTTATAAGATATATAGTTACATATAGAAATATATATTTATATCTTATAACTATATTATAATATATAATATATAGTTATACATATATATAGTTATAGCAGGTTAGTACTATTTTTACGTAAAATGATTGGCAACTCATTTCAGCAAATTAGACCATTTTAGTTTTAGGTATGAGTATTGGGGCAGTTAAATGGTGCAGTGGATAGAGAGTCAACCCTGAACTCAGGAGGACCTGAGTTTAAATCTGACCTCAAACGCTTACTAGCTGTGTGAACCTGGTCAAGTCACTTAACCTGGTTTACCTCATTTTCTTCATCTGTAAAATGAGCTGGAGAAGGAAATGGCAAGCCACTCTGGTATCTTTGCCAAGAAAATCCCAAATGGGGTCACCAAGAGTTGAACATGACTGAAAGGACTAGATATAAGTAACTTTGAAGACTCCAAAGTTCCTTAAGACAGACTTCCAAGATGATCAGAAATACAGGATGCAAAACTTGAGGTTTTCAGGGTGTCCCTAAAGGAAAGTCAGTTCTTAGCAATTCATTTTCTTTTTTAACTTGGGTCAAGAACCATCTTCTTGCAAGGTGTGATTTTTGTCTCCATGATGTTTTTGCTTCACCTCTATTGCGCATCAGAAGCAATGCTTTTGATGTTGTGGTCACGTTTCCCTCTGGGTACTCCATGGAGATCACCTCCTGCCATGACATTAGACAGCTGTACATTTTTCTGTGATCCTATGATGGATTTCAACCAACAACCTCGAGGTGAGAAGCTCCATATCAGTTACTGTTTCCTTGGCCTGTCATCTGTCATCTACTCCCCCTGACCAGCACGTCATCTTAAATAAGTTTTAAGAGCCTATAGGTCTTGCAGCATTAGATTTTATTCTAATCTAAGGTATATATCCTTGGCTCCCAGACTGTGTATCTTGGAAGACTCACTATCACGCTTGTGCATTCATGCAGAGCAGTCAGACTTCTAAAAAAAAGAAAAGATAAAGAAAAGAAAAAGTGGTGATATGTGCTGGCCTATTTCAGATTAAGATGAATCCCCTGTGAATCAGGTGTCAAGGAAGTCAGTCTGGTACAGGGCTCTTTTCATCCAAAGAATTATTAATCTATTAGCCATGTGGGCTACTACTTAACTACTAGTTAGGAGTGATGTGAAGTACTGTCTTGGAAATGCATTAAGTTGACTTCTGAGAAAAACTCTTAGGGGGTTGCTTTAGAAAGGATTGTTGAACATGTGCTCAATTTATTTAAACAAAGTTGATTGTTTAATGTCCATTTACTCAGAATTTATTCAGTTTGGAACAGAATATATTAAAGATATATTTTCTCCTGAGGGTTTTATACCCAGCCTCATCTAAGGCTCATCTCTGATTCAATAGATCAATAAGTATTTCTTGAATATTTATTATTCATTCATATGTGCATCCATTTATTCAACTACTAATTATTTTAAGTACTATTTACAAGGTATTGGACTAGATCCTAGGGCCATAAAGATAGATATTATGCAGATCCTCTTTTCAGGAAGTTTGCAATGTTATGTAATGGGGATGAGGAGAAGGAGAAATAGTCAGCTATGATGAAATAGAGAATGATATACGTGATAAAGGGAGAGATCCAGGGAAAATACTATAATAAATTGGAAAAGGAGGGTTCTGTGGTAAAATTGACAGGACTTGGCTATAGGATGAATTGGGGTTAAAGGCTCAAAGATGATTCTAAGTTTATGATCCTGAGATGCTATGGCGATGCTATTAACAGAAAGAGAAATGTTAGAAAAGCTGAGGAATAAATTGAATTTTAGGCACTCTGAGGCTAAGGTGCTGTAGAACATGAGTGGAGGGATCTCTCAGGCAGTTTAGAAACAAGGGCCTGGGATTGTTGGACAGAGATATTTCTTTCCTTCCACATTCTTTAGTACTTTGTACCTCTCTGATAGGGGCAGTTAGGTGGCACAGTGGATAAAGTGCCAACCTTGGAGTCAAAAAGATCTGAGTTTAAATCTGGCCTTAGGCACTGACTTTTTGACCCTGAGCAAGTCATTCAACTATATTTTCTCATTTGTAAAATAAGCTGGAGAAGGAAATGGCAAAACCACTTCAGTATCTTTGCCAAGAAAACCCCAAGTGGGGACATGAAGAGTTAAACATTACTAACTAACTGATCAGCTACCTCTCTGATATTTTTATAACATTCTGAATCTTATAATTGTATAATTATAGGTATTTGCATTTATGGTGAGTTCTCCTCCTAGTTACAGAGGTAGGTTTTGTCCCTGATCACCAGGTAAACCTCTATAAAAGTATTATCTGATGCCTTACCATGAGGTGGAGGTGACTTGAGGTTCCTGAAGGGCCAGGACAAAAGATCTGGCAGGCTCCAGGAAAGCTGGAAAAGCTTAAGACCATCCTATTTAGGTGACTTGACAATATTTCTAGAGTATTCCTCACCAGTGAAAGCAGAGCCCAATTTTTACACCCAAATCAAACAGCATGAAGGGTGCCTTGATCAGGAGTCGTAAAATGAGCCTTCAAATCACCTTTTCCAGGAGGTTGCAAGACTGTGGCAGAAGTAGGCTGGAGGGGGTGCAGGGGACATAGCCGTGGAGGAGATCACCTCTTGAGGGATGCTTTCCCTATTCAACTCTACCTTCTCCCTTCCTTCAAGTCCCAACTAAAATCTCTCCTTTGACCAAAAGCCTTTTCCAATCTCTCTTAATTTTCCCCTCTGTTGATTATTTCCTACTTATCCTGCGCTTATTTGTACATTTTTTTGTTGCTTGATTTCTCCTCTGTTAAACTGTAAAGTCTTCAAGGGCAGAAACTGGTTTTTGCTTTCTTTGTATTCTCAGGGCTTACATGGTACCTGGTGCATAGTAGGTGCTTTATAAATGCTTATTGAACTGATGAGTAGTTTTCTGTTTTAATGAGTTTTATTTGCTGTATAGTCACCAAAAAAAACACAGTCATTTCCACTCCTTTGAAGAATTTCAGGTAGTATCCTGGTGCAAATCCCCTTTTCCCTGACCCTAGTTAGAGCTCTGAAATCAATTCTAATACCTCAATAACTAATTTTTCTATATGAGGAGTTCCCCTTAGAGGAAAGGGTTGTAAAAAATCAGTTGGAGAAGATCAAGTACATAGAAAAAAAATTTGTTAGAGATGTCTAATTTTGAAACCATCGAGGTACGGACTTTCAAGGTATCAGAAAGAAGATGCTGAATGATCTGAAAAATAATGGGTTGTATTATTAACCCCACAAAGGGAACAGACCACTGGTAACTACTGAGCAATGAGTATCCTTTCCCATACAAAAATAAGCTAGCAGTTACATAGAGCTTTAAGGTTTACAAAGACCTTTACAAATAATATCTCATTTTATTCTCACAAGAATGCTGTGAGGTATTGTCATCTCCATTTTACAGATGAGAAAACTGAGTCTGATAAGGGTATAGCTAATATATTTCTTAATATAGATATATTAGATATATTATGATATATAATATAGATTAATATGGATAATATATTTCTTGGCCCCTGGTAATAAGGGAAAAAATGTACCTATTATTAATGTATTATTTATTAATAATTTGTTTATTTTTATTATTTTCGTCATAGTGCACACTGTCCATAATACAAAGGGCAGTTAGATATACAACCTCTTGACTTTGTCCATTAAAACACATCTTAAGCAGCCACTGCCAACATATACTGACCTATAAGAGATATAGCAAATAGGCTGAGAAACTGCATAGTGCTTTCAGTGATCCCCAGTTTCCTCCCAACTTTTGAACACTAATATTTTTCTAGTGATATTATATGACTGTGAATCATAAACTACCCCGATCCATGATGAGTCAAAATTACAAGAGACCAAGAATATAAACACACATGTGAGTTGACTTTAGTATATTATCGATTATATATTTGGCACAAGAAGTGCCATAAATGATATGATCCAAGAAATATATGATAGCAAAGGGAGGTTGGATGCTCATGTACTGTGGACCAGGGATAGCAGATGGGCAGCCTGACTGCCTACAAAATTTTAAAAGGCCACGAGAGAGGCCTCTAGTGCTCAGGGCAGATTATCTGAGGAGGATTTATGAGAGAGGATGTGGGCAAGAATCTTACAGAATGACAGGGCATGGATGGGTTGCCATCTGCTCTGTTTGAGAGAATAAACACATTGGTGAGAATATGGATCCTTTCAACTATTAAAAAATTGAATTGAGAAAATAAGAAACTTTTATCTCAGTAAAAGAATAATGTTTTTAAATTCCTATAGCCTTGTTGGGAGTTAGGGAGTTAGTTTCCCCATCATTGGAAATCTTTACATAGAGAATGGAGGACCCATTTGTCTAGGGGGCTACAGAAGAATGTCCCTAAATTGCACTAGATACAACTAGGTAGTCTAATGGGGGAAAGTTGTGAATTTGAAGTCAGGAAGAGTCAAGTTCAACTTCTGCCTCAGATACTCAATAGTTGTGTGACCTCGGAAAAAACGATTGAACCTCTCTCAGTCTCAAAATTATAAAATTGGAATATCACTTACCTCCCACGGTGGTTGTGAGGATCAATTGTGATTTTCTATTATATCTATGTATATGTTTGTATGTATACAGATACATACAGACACATTATAGTACATTGCAAACCTGAAAACCCTATCTTAGCTATCTTATTTAGATGACCTTTGGGGGTAACTTCAAATTCAGAGTTTCTGCTTATAAATAGTGGGTGATGTCATTTCATAGTTATTTGGGGACCAGATTTTTAGGAAACATGGAAGCTCTTTTTAGATACTTGGACTTCAACTAGTAAGTAATGGGGGGTAGTTTGAGCACTCACATTGATTTCATAAATAACCTTTTATGTTATCGTTTATCTTCCAGAATTTCTTGTTAAATTTATCTCATGCCGCCTACAGAGAAGCCCAAAAGGACTGAGTTTGCAAGTCTAGATTTCTTTTACTATTGATTTAAAGCATAAGTTCAGTTTTAAGCAGGCTGACAGCAACAGGAAGTGGGATTGGGAGTGTTTTGGGGAAGGGTTAAGGGGGACACTTTTCCTTTTATTCCAATCATTTACCTTCATTCCTTTGCCTTCAACTTTGGCCATATTATGAGCAGTTGCCTTGATTGACCTCAGGTGATAGAAATTTTCTTGTCAAGGCTATCAATCAGTGCTTGATGTTAAAACCAAAAGATAATTTTTATTGAATATTAGCTTTACTGGATCAGAGCTTAATATTACTGTTTGCTACGAAAATAAATATTCAAGTGGTATTTTGATTAAGGTGTTAGTGTTTGAAACAGAAGCTGCAAAGCCAGTGGTTTTTTGTTTTTTTGACAGATGGCACTTAGGAGTTAATTGCCTCTAATAGGAACCCTGGGGAGAGGTGGACTTAGGTTTTGGTACAAGTAAGTACTGTTTGACTCTCTGGTGATCGTCCCAAATGCTAGAGGTGAATATTTTACATTTCATTTAATGTAAACAGTTTCAGAGTTTTCTTAACAACTTCTTGAACCTGAAATAAACATAATAAGTTGATTGATGATGGACATCTTCCTCTATGCTTAATTAATATGAAAAGTCATTTATCAAAAAAGCAATTATGTGACGGTAGAAAATGTGGAAGAAAAATAAAGCCTGCCTGTTAGGGAACCAATGGAAGATTAAGCTCTCAGATTAAACATTCATGAATAAATTATCAAAGGTTTAGCAGAGAAAGGAACTACAGGACAATGTCACAGTATTCTAGCTTTTTCTCTGAAAATTCAAGAGAATGAGTTTTATCTTTTGCTTAGTTTTAAAAAATTATTATTTTTTTATTAACTTATTTGTTTTTGGTTTTCTACAGTCACTTCTGTAAGTCTTAGATTTTCTCCCCTTCCCTCCCGCTTCCATCTTCACCCCCTTCCTGAGAGAGCATGCACTCTTGTATGGATTCTTCAAATGCATTCTTATTAAACACATTTTCACATTGGTCATGTTGCATAGAAGAATTAAAATAAATGGGAGAAATCATGAGAAAAATCCAAACAAAGCAAAACATCATACAAGAGAAACTATTCTGCTTCACTCTCTGTTCCAATTCCATAGTTCTTTCTCTGGATGTGGAAGGCATTTTGCCTCAAAGAGTCCATTGGGAATTTTGTAGGTGCTTGGATCTCTGTGAAGGGTTCAGTCTACCAAAAAAAGTTGCTTACACATTGTGGTTGTTACTGTGTACAAAGTTCTCCTGGTTCTGCTCCTTCTGCTCAGCATCAGATCACATAAGTCCTTCCAGGCCTCTCTGAAGTCTTCCTGTTCATCATTCCTTATAGCACAATAGCATTCCATTACATTCATAAACCACAACTTGTTCAGTCATTCCCCAATTGACGGGCATTCCCTTGATTTCCAGTTTTTGGCCATCACAAAGAGAGCTGCTATAAATATTTTTGTACATGTGGGACCCTTTCCCATTTTTATGATCTTTTGGGGATACAGTCCTAGAAGCAATAGTGCTGAGTCAAAGGGTATGCACATTTTTGTAGCCTTTTGGGCATAGTTCCAAATTGCTCTCCATGGTTGGATCGGCTCATAGCTCTACCAACAGTGAATTAGTGTTTCAACTCTCCCACATCTTCTCCAACATTTATCATCTTCCTGTTTGGTCATATTAGCCAATCTGATAGGTGTGATGTGGTACCTCAGAGTTGTTTTGATTTACATCTCTCTAATCAATAGTGATTTAGAGCATTTTTTCATATGACTATAGATACCTTTAATTTTTTCCCCTGAAAACTGCCTGTTCATATCCTTTAACTATTGATTAACTGGGGAATGACTGGTATTCTTGTAAATTTGACTCAGTTCTCTATGTATTTCAGAAATGAGGGCTTTATCATAGATACTAATTGTAACAATTCTTGCCCAGTTTTCTGCTTCCTTCCTAATCTTGATTGCATTGGGGTTGGTTGTGCAAAAACTTTTCAATTTGATGTAATGCAAATTATCCATTTTGCACTTCATAATGTTCTCTATCTCATTTGGTCATAAATTTCTCCATTCTGCATAAACCTGAAAAACACACTTTTCCTTGCTCCCCCAATTTGTTTATAGTATTAATCTTTATACTTAGATCACACATCCATTTGGACTTTATTCTTATGTACTGTTATCCAGTTTTTCCAGCAGTTTTTTCAAACAGTGAATTCTTATCTCAGAAGCTGGGGTTCTTGGGTTTCTCAAACAGTAGATTACTATACTCATTGACTGCTGTGTATTGAGTACATAGTGTATTCTACTGCTCTAACCCTCTGTTTCTTAGCCAGTACCAAGTGGTTTTGGTGATTGCTGCTTTACAATACAATTTGAGATCTGGTAGGTTAGGCTACCTTCCTTAGCATTTCTTTTCATTAGTTCCCTTGATATTGTGGACCTTTTATTCTTCCAGATAAATTTTGATATTATTTTTTCTAGCTCTGGAAAATAATTATCTGGTAGTTTGATTGGTGTGGCACTGAATAAGTAAATTAATTTAGGTAGATTGTAATTTTTATTATATTATCTTGGCCTACCCATGAGCAACTGATGTTTTTCCACATACTTAGACCTGATTTTATTTGTGCGAAGAGTGTTTTGTAATTGTGTTCATATAGTCCCTGGGTTTGTTTTGGCCAGTAGATTCCCAGATATTTTATGTCTCTACTGTAGCTTTAAATGGGATTTCTCTTTCTATCTCTTGCTGTTGGACTTTATTAATAATATATGAAAATGCAGATGATTTATATGGGTTTATTTTGTAACCTGCAACTCTGCCAGCATTGTTTATTATTTCAAGTAGTTTTTTAATTGATTCTCTGGAATTCTCAAAGTATATCATCATATCATCTGCAAAGAGTGATAACTTAGTTTCTTCTTTGCCTATTCTAATTCCTTCAATTTTTTTCTTCTCTTATTTCTAAACCTAACATTTCTAGTACCATATTGAATAACAGTGGTGATAATGGACATCTTCGTTTCACCCCTAATCTTATTGGAAATGTATCTAGCTTATCCCCATTACATATAATACTTGCTGATAGTTTTAGGTAGATTCTCCTTATTATTTTATGGAAGGCTCCATTTATTCCTATGCTCTCCAGTGTTTTCAATAGGAATGGGTGTTATATTTTGCCAGAAGCTTTTTCTGCATTTATTGAGATAATCATTTGTTGTTGATATGGTCAATAAGGCTGATAGTTTTCCAAATATTGAACCAGCCCTGCATTCCTACTATAAATCCTATCTGATAATAATGTATTATTCTTGGGATAAGTTGCTGCATTTTTTTTGCTAATATCTTATTTAAAATTTTTGCATCTATATTCGTTAGAGAAATTGGTCTATAATTTTCTTTCTCTGTTTTGGTTCTTCCTGATTTATGTATCAGAACCATATTTGTATCATAAAAAGAATTTAGTAGGACTCTGTCTTCACCAGTTTTCCCAAATGGTCTATATAGTATCAGAATTAACTGTTCTTTAAATGTTTAGTAGAATTCACTTTTAAATCCATCTGACCCTGGAAATTTTTTCCTAGGGAGTTCATTGATGATTTGTTCAATTTCTTTTTCTAAGATGGGGTTAAGTATTCAACTTCTTCTTCTATTAATCTGGGCAATTTATATTTTCAAAAATATTCATCCATCTTACTTAGTCAAATTTATGGGCATACAGTTGGACAAAGTAATTTCTAATTATTGTTTTAATTTCCTCCTCATTGGAGGTGAGTTCACCCTTTTCATTTTTGATATTAGTAATTTGGTTTTCTTCTTTCTTTTTTTAATCAAATGGACCAAAGGTTTATCAATTTCATTGACTTTTTTCTTAAAACCAACTTTTAGTTTTATTTGTTAGTTCAATAGTTTTCTTAATTTCAATTTTATTAATCTCTCCTTTGGTTTTCAATATTTCTAATTTGGTGTTTTCTTGGGAATTTTCAATTTGTTTTTTCCTTTTTAAAAAATTATTTTATTTGTTTTCAGTGTTCTACAATCACCTCCATATATCTTAGATTTTTCCCCCTCCCTCCCCCTTCTTCCTTCCTTCCTCCCCCCTCCCTCGCTGAGATGATATACAATTTTATATAGGTTCTACACATATATTCTTATTAAATACATTTTCACCTTAGTCATGTTGCACAGAAGAATTAAAATGAATAAGAGAAATCATGAAACAAAACATAATACAAAAGAAAATAGTCTGCTTCATTCTGTGATCAAATATCATAATTCTTTCTCTGGATGTGGAAGGCATTTTGCCTCAAGAGATCACTGGGAATTTTTTAAGTTCTTGCATTGCAAGTCTACCAGAAAAATTCCTTGCACACTGTGGTTGTTGCTGTGTACAAAGTTCTCCTCTTTCTCTATTTTATTCATGTAGCTGTTCAATGATATAAAACTTCCCCTAAGAACTGCTTTTGCAGCACCCATAAGTTTTGGTAGGTTGTCTCATTATCGTCATTCTTAAAAATTTTTTTTCAGAAAATGATTTAATTTAAAAAAAAGTTTTAAAAAGTTACTCTCTCCCTCCCTCCCTCCCTCCGTCCGTCCGTCTGTCTGTCTGTCTGTCTGTCTGTCTCTCTCTCTCTCCCCCCCCCAATTCAATACAGGGTGTCCTGAAAATCTTACTACAGATTTTAAACTCTTAAAGTTTAAAAGTGCACTGAGACTTTTGGGAATCCTATATGAACTTTAGAGATAATTTAGGATATGTGTACTTATAGGTTTACTAGGTATGTGTTCCACTCTGTATATATATGAATACATATAATTTATTTAGGCACAAATTTCCTGTCATGTTTTTACTACTTAAACTTTTAGATGAATCTTAAAAAAAAGATGTTGCCAGTCCAGAGATTACATTTTATATGGCATATTAGAATAGAGTCAGCATAGCCTGGAGAATAGAAAACTGGCTTTGAAATCAGAAAGATCTGGGTTCTGTATGTGCCAGGTAAATGAGATAATATTTGTAAAGTGCTTAGTACAGTACCTGGCACATAGGAGGTGGTATATAAATGTTAGCTGTGTTTTATTAGTATTATGTTATTCTCTAAGAGTCAGAGTTGTGAGAGATCAAGTGATTTGCCCAGGGTTACACAACCAGTTCATGTCAGAGATAAGACTTACGCTGAGATCTTCCTCATTTCAAGGCCGGCTCTCTATTCATTGCACTATGCTGTCCCTCACAATGGTATTTCATGGGAAAAGAATTATCAAGGAAAATGAACTAGCCAGGGTCATGTCTGACAGGTAGCAATGTGTCATGTTTTTCACTTCCTTAGTGACCCTGCAATGTCCAAAAAGAATAGAATGCCCACGGATCTAAAATAAGCATTCTGCACATCATAGATGAGCGTATTTCTGTTGTGTTTTATATAATTTGGAAATACTCTTTAGAGGAGGGCTGTGACTTGTGACTTGTGCTCTGGGTTACCTCAGGGAAGGAGGCTGATTCTGCCTTTTTTACATTGAGCTAGGGTATTTGAATGCCTAGAGCTTTTCTTGTATGCCCCTGGGACAAATTCTTTAAACTGAGTTTTGGATTTTTTTTATTTGCTTGCACCAATTTAAGAAGTTTGGATAATCCCATGGGTCCATGAAGCCATATTGACTCCAAATATGTGTGTCTATCTATCTATCTATCTACCTATCTCTCTCTCTTTCTTTCTGTCTATTTGTCTGTCTATCTATCAACTATTTTCCTCAAAGAAAATTTTTCACAAAAAGAAGGAACAATGTCACAGCATGGGTCCTAACAGCACCATTACCAATGGTCTGGGATCTGACCATGACTCTGACATTTCTTGAAAGTCATCACTCCTTCAGTTTCTCAGGACATTTTGTCCAAACCCTGGGTGGTTGATAATCAGGTCCATGTTTGGCCTTTGGCATTACTCATACCCTGACTTTGTCAATGGTGAAATTGTAGAGACTATAGGTGACAGCAGGTGTCGCGTTACTCACTGTCTGATGATCCTTTTCTTGAGTCATTCTTTTCCCTGCTGGGGATAGGCCAGAGGACCTATCAAGAATTGTTTATAGGCTTCTGAAAGTGCTTTACACATTCCTGGACAACTCCCAAGGGACTTTGAGCTAGCTCTTTCAAAAGGCATATGAAAAGAGCCTATTTTGTTGAATAAGTAAGCAGTTTTTCTAGGCCACTATGATTAAGAAGGTTCTTTCCTAGGAAGGATGCCCCAGAAATAAGCAGGTAGGATTAGGTGATAACTATATATCAAACATCCAATAATTCTAGAAGTCAAGTAAAATACAGATTTCAACTACTAATGGCTTAGGAATCTCTAGGTATCTCTAAGAAGATAAAATTGTACAGACAGAATCATGGCTGCCAATTAGATTATGGTACATGTGTCTTTCTCCTCTTCTATGTGCTTAGTAAATGTTTGTTTCTTGACTGACTACTACTTGGACATTTTTATAGTTCTAATCTGGAGACAACAAATATCATTGCAAAATTTTAAGTAGGGCTAAATGATTTCTAAACCACAGGGAATTAATAGACAATTTCTTTTAAACCTTATTTAATAGAAAAATATTGTGTTATTTATTTGTTGAATTCCTTGGATATTCCTTTTTTTCAAAAAATGAATTCATTTTGCAGTAACAGCAATAACTTCCACTGGCTATTTCTAAAGTGATTTCTTCTCAACTACCTTGTGAAGCAGACAGCACAAGTAATCCCTGCTTTTATATATGAAGAAACTGAAGTTTTGAGAAATTGAATGACTTGTCCTTCCTCGGTCACAAGGCTAACAGTTAGTTATCTGAAATAGAATTCTAACCCAAATTCCAATCTCAGGCTTTCCACAGCACTCATTTATAAAATGAAGGAAATGGAACAATGACCTGTGTCAGATGTCCTTTTTTCTTATCCCTAACACTGATTGATTATTTTAAGGATAAAATGATGACTCTCTTTTTTTAGTTTTATGGGCTTTGAGAGCCAAACATGCTACCATATGTTTTCATTTACTAAGACTACACTTCTCTTTTGGTACCAAAAAGGGGAGAGAGGAAAGTCTTTGGATTTAAGACTTAGCATCCTCTTGGCTAACATGTTCATTATGCATTATTCATAGTGAAAAGTCCAAATTTGTTCTGCTGGAACTGTTCAGCATTTGATGTGCAACTCTGATAGATGATACCCCATTTC
>CM053774.1:88704719-88749816 GCA_028658325.1 Potorous gilbertii | reverse complement strand
AGTACAGTAGTATTCCATCACAGTTCTATACTACAACTTGTTCAGTCATTCTCCAAATAATGAGTATCCCTTCAATTTACAATTTCGCTACTAAAAGAACAGGTATAAATATTTTATAGGAAAGATTTTTTAAAAGAGGGAGAGAAAAAAATTAAGCAAAGTCTATAAATATATCAACAAATAACATTAACTGCATTATTACAGATCCATGAAACTCCCATCTCTGTATACATCTCTCATATCTCTTCTCTTGAATTAGTTTTTTCTTTATAATTTCATAACATTGAGTTTCAAATATTTTGTGGTGGTTGTTTTTTCCATATACATTGTTGTAGTCATAGTGTACCTTGTTTTCCTGACTCTGCTTATTTCACTTTTGCATCAGTTTGTGGAGGTCTTTCTATGTTTCTCTGTATTCATCACATTCGTTTTTTCTTACAGTCATATTCCATTACATTCATGTACCACAATTTATTTAGCCATTCCCCAAATGACATTTTCTTTGTTTCTAGCTCTTTATGACCACAAGATATAAGATGGTTTTTCTCTATACCAAGCTTAAATCTTTCCTTCTGAAACTTAGGATCCTACTAGTATTGATTCAGAACTAAAAGTGACCTTAGAGATCATTAAATCTAACCCCCTCATTAAAGAATGGTCCTTTAGCTGAGCTTTGAAGGCAGTTAAGGAATGAATCTATGAGGTAGAAGTGGGAAGGGAATGTGTTCCCAATATGGAAGAAAGCCTTTGTAAAGGCATGAATGGAGATGGGAGTTGGGATGTTTTATATAAGGAAAAGAAGTCTTGGCTTCAGTGTCCTAATTTGGTGGAATGGGAAAGAGCACTGGTCCTATAGTCAGGAGACCTGGATTTGAGTCCTGGTTTTGACATTCCATGTATGTACATTAATAAATGTTTGTTGCATAAGTGTATGAATGAGTAGATCCACTTTATCTGTGATCATAGGCAAGTCATATAGGGTCTTTGGGTCTTGATTTTCTGTTCTGTAAAATGATCCTATTAGTCACCTCATAGAATGAGAAAGTGCTACATAAATGCTATTGTCACCCTTACTGGGACTAAGTTGGAAATATGACATTCTTATATGTCTATAAAACAAAGAATTGCCTTAGTTAGAGTTGACATTTATGAAAAAAATTATAACTCTTCACTGTTTTAATTTGTGAAAGTGTTATTAGATTACCTAGACAAATAGGGGAAAAATATTCAAAACTATGGGTACTAATCAGATCTTCTGCAGAGAAGTTTATATATCTTTATGCCCTGACTTTCATTATTTATTTTCCTCTGTCTATCTAAAATGATATATCCCCTGAGTATGCACTATAACCTTAGTTGAGATTTTCACCTTACAACCAGCATGGTTCTGCTGGCTTCTGTCCTCGCTAAAATTATAATGCTGCACTTGCTTCGGTGAGTTTGAAGAGCCTTTATTATGTCATGAGGGGAACCTTGAATAAAGAAAAGGACAGGAATTCCACCTGTGAGAAAGCAATAATAGAGAGAATTAGTTGCTGAAGTTCAGCATGGGTTTACAATTGGCTGTCAGTGTTACTACACTTGGACCTCTTCCAAGTTTCTGAAGGCACATAGAGTTGGCCTTATAGGAACAATTGAAAGATCTGTATGCACCCAATCAGACTTCAAGGTGTTGTGTGTAGAATGTGACCTTCATTTACACCATTTGGGTTTGTTTTTGTAAATTACTATTTTCTTTGACAATATTTTGGTCCTATTGGTCACCAACTATTGGATACTTATTATCTGGTGAGGTGCTGGTTCTTTGGATCTGCTGTCTCCTTTGGGATCCAGTGTCTTGATGCATTCTTTAGATGTTTTCATAGAGTGTCTCAAAATTGTTAGTGTCTTTTAAAACTAAACACTGCACTAAGACTATTGGGATGCTCTGTATTGTATTAAGAGACTCTCCCTCTTTCTTCTTTTTAAATTTTATTTCCTTTCTATTTTTCTCATCTTCCCCATTCCTCATTTCCTCTTTTCCTCCCTCTCTCCAAAACACCATACAAATGTCTTGGCTTCAAGTAGACTGTAAGAGCCAAAGGCAACCTCATGAGGGAGATATTATTTTCATGTATAGCCTAATCCTAATACATAAACTGCTCTCTGGGAAGAAATTGGTCACCCAGACGAGGAAAATTCATTTCGCTGTCAGCTACTTTTTCCTTTGCAAGACAGTGTGGAGTGGTGTAGAAAGCATCGTGGGAGTTTGGAGGCTTGGCTCCTTGAGTAACTAGCTGTGCAACTTTGGCCATGAAAGTCATAACTTCTCCCTGAAGAGAATGGAATAGATGTTTTCTAAGGGACCTTTCAATCCTGACATTCATGAATTCCATGATCGTTGTGCTTTCTGGTGCCCTGAAAAGAATGAATGATGTCTACTTATCTGAAGTCATCCTGTGAATTTAACCCATAATTTAGTGCTTGGACAATGTGGGAATGAAATCTGAAGAATATTTCTTATACTTTGTAATGAATAATATTATGCAGTTCATGATGAAACAGAAGCATGATATGGGAATTATAGTGATAGTGGATAAAGCTCTGGATTCGGAGCTAGACCTGTCCTAAACACAATAGCTAGGAGATTCTGAGGAAGTCATTAACTTTTCTTACTCTCAAGTTTCTCAGCAGTAAAATAAAATTCTATGATCAGGGAATTATCTTTAAGGTCTCCCGTAGCTCTGGATCATAGCTCTTCCAAGTCATGGTTTGTGTGAGCTGATAGGATCCTTGTGGTATCAGGAAGAGATAAGCTTTTCTGGGGACCTAGCTCTTCCCACATGCAAAGAAACAGGCAAACAGAGAAATTCATGAGTGCCAAGGGGGTTACTAGGATGATTGAAGTACATGGGAGAATGCTTCTTTAATTCAAAAATTTAATCTCCATCTGAAAATGCAGCCTCTTTTTATAAACCAAAGTCATGCCTACTCCTTGGCAAGGTCACACAAACCAGAGAACACATGAAGACCAGAGAATGCTTCTTGTGATTTTCTGCTGAGAAGGGACATATGATTTTCATAATAATCAATATCATATCTGTAGTGAATATTCCTTTCTCACTGGCAATAGGGAGGTTTTTTTAATCAGAAACTCCAAATGATGAGTAAGGGATGGAGTGGGACCTTTTTTCCCTGTAGAGAGAACACCTCTCTCCCAAACAGATTCATATAATGTTCATTATAATCAACAACAAACAAGGGTCCTTGTTTTCTGTGAATCATTTTTTGGCGTGCTGATATATCTAAACTCTTACATGATTACTGGATATTTGAAATGTTATTATAATTTTTTCAATGGAGAAAGAAATGCTGCAGCTGTCACTAACTCTTCTCCCAATGACATGTGTATTATGCTGGGGTGGGTCAGACATCTGATGAACACTTTGAAAAGAATACACTCAGCCAGGGGAAGAGACCTGGTTTTAAACGGGTTATAGAGAAGATTACTCCATGGCCAGTGTTCCTGGCTAGTTATGTGTCATACTTAATCTTACCATATTGTATTTCATCATTGGTTGATGCAGTGAAATGAAAAACCTTTGCATTCAATGAACACTTGGATCCGTCATCACAATCATGAAGTCCTTGTCAATCTTGGCTCCAGCTCTAGGTTTACCGATCAACACTGCTGTTAGATCAGGCACCTGGATGCCGCTATCTAAAAGGCCTTACTCGAAAGGAAAATAATGGAAAAAAAGAGGCTCTTGAATATATTTATCTGTCTTATGTTTCAAAGTGTATCATTTGACTGAATTAATATTCTAGCCTTTGCTGAAATCACAGCAATAGAACCAAAGTGGAAGAAATATCTTATCAAGTACATGCATAAAACGAATAGAGAACTAATTTCTGAAATGGACTAACGGATCATTAGAAAGACACCTTCCTTGCATCATCTGGGTTATTACTTTAATTTTCTTATCTGCCGATTTTGTGCAAAGTAAAAAAAAAATAAACAAACCTGTTTTGGAAAACTCAGCAGAGAGTGTTGCAGCTACTTGATAGTATGGAAGGATAAGTGTCTTAAACATGGCGATGATTCCCCAGGTACCCTTGCATTTTGTCACAGGGGTGTGACAGAAAGGTTCCAAGTGGGCTTTTTTTTGGTTTGGGTGTGGAGGAGGGTCACCAAAGGGCCTTCCTGAGTCCCATTGGTTTGTGAGCAAAGCTCGTCCCCTTACCCAAGTACTACCTTGTACTGCATTCTGGAGCTGTAACCTTCATTTGGCAGATGGGAGAGATGGTTAGACTGGCATTCTGCTCTCGTTGACTGTCCTTCTCTGGTGTACTTGAGAGTTCAGGGGGAAAAAAGCCAGGCTCCTGTTAGCAAACCCTTCCTTCCTTGGGAAAAGCAGCTGCGTCCTTCTTTGAAATGGAGAAGGGCTGACAGCAGCCTTGGTTATCATCTCTGCAGGCTAATGTGCCTGACAGTTCTAATGGAACAGAAGATGTTCCATATAAAATACTCATTGACTCTGAAGTTGAAAGACTCAGGTTCAGATTTTTCTTCTGGCTCTGTTCCTGTTATGTTGGGCATTTAGGTTTCCTGGTCCTCAGTTTCCACATCAGTAAAATAAGAGAGTTGGACTAGCTGGCCTATGGGGCGAGGCCTGGCTCTCCATCTCTAATCCTATGACTATTCTTTGTTCATGGAGTGACCCCAAATCTCCAAGATGGAAAGGTGGCTTTTCAACCCAATGTGTTTCCTGTCCCTAGTTTGGAGAGATGAACAGCACCCCAATCCTCATTTTTTCTTGTATCCTTCGTGTTTTGCGACCTAAGCTTAATTAAATAAATATTTATTGAATACCTAGTATATGCAAAAAAATGGGGTTTAAGAGTAGGGAACCTAAGGCCTTGAGGCCACATGTGGCCCTCTAGGTTTGACTGAATCCAAGTTTTACAGAACATTTTTCTGTAAAATCCTTTCATTAAGAGGATTTGTTCAGTGAAGTTTGGATTCAGTCAGAAGGTCACATCTGAGAACTTGGAGGACCATATTTTCTCCACCCCTGGGTTAGGTACTATGGGGAATTAAAAAAAATAAACATGGGCACTAACATCATCATGGTGTTTAAAGTATAGGAGGAAAGGTGAGGTTCATACATACAAGGTACAATGTCAAAATACAAGAAGAAAGACCCAAGAGTCTTTCATCAAAGGAGAAACAAGGTTGATTTTCATCTAGGAAGACCAAAGAATCATATCAATCATTTGATCAGCAGACATTTATTAAGTTTTTGTTAGGTGTTGGGCAGTGTCCTAGTCTCTGGGGACATAAAAACAAAACAAAATATTTTCTGTCCTCAGAGATCTTACATTCTATCATAGATCTAGAGCTTTAAGTAGAGATCTTAGAGGCTATCTAGTCTAAATCCAGAAAGGTGAAGTGATTTCATGGACTGATTAGTTTAATAGTAGTTTGCCATTAGGTACAATTAATAGTAGCTGAAGAGTAAAAGAGAGGGTCTCTGCCAAGCATGAGAAGGCTTCCTCCAATGGAATGGGTAGATGAGAACCATTTGTTTCAATGGCCATGAAGATAGCAGAAGCAGGCTCTGTGAAGTGCTTAGAGCTTGGTTAAATATGGAAATCTTCAAGGTCATGCACTGCATCCTGGGTCATTGCCAATTGTTTTGACTTCTGTCCTACCATTAGACTCTGAAAGAAATAGTGAGGCTGAAGACTGGGCAACTCTGCCTCGCTTAAGTCAAATTCATGCATGAGTCAAGACATTACCTGTGCTCTTCAAAAAGGAAAGACAACAAGAATTTATTAAGTGATTTCGCTGCTTTCTGGCTTTCCTCTTTCTAATCCACACAATCTCACAAGTCAGTCAATAAATATTTTTATACTGACAGAATAGTATCTCTTAAAAATTCTCTACCTGCAATTTCTCACATCTTCCAAATAAATATTTATTAAACACTTACTATTTACCAGACACAGTGCTGGGAGATACAAAAAAGGCAAAAGAAGATCCTTGCCCTTAAGAAGCTCACAACTTTATAGAGGAGACAAGCAAATAAATGTGTATAAACAAATAACATATAGGATAAACATGAAATAGTTACTAGAGGGAAGACAGTGGAATTAAAGAGGAATTAGGAGAGACTTTTTGTAAAAGGTGGGATTTGAAGAAGTCGGGGAAGTTAGTAGGTAGAGAGGAGGAGGGAGATGAGGGCCTGCCAGAGAAAATGCCCAGAACTGAGAGATGAAGTGTCTTGGAACAGCCAGGAGACCAGTGACACTGGATCAGAATATGTATTGGGGAGTAAGGTGAAAGAAGACTGGAAAGGTAGGACGTGGCTGATTATGAAGGGCTTTGGAAGTGAATGTTGAAAAATTGAAAACAAATAAAATTATACTTTTGATTAAAAAAATGAAGGGTTTTGAATGCCAAATAGAGGATTTTGTGTTTGATTCTGGAGGTGATGGAGTCACTGGAGTTTATTGAATAGGGGGTGACATTTTATTTTAAAATTATTTACATATTTATTTTTAGTTGTTAACATTATCTTTTATATGATTTTGAGTTCTAAAGTTTTCCTCCTGCCCCACCCCACTCCTCTCCCCAAGATGGTATGCAATCTGAAATAGGTTATATATGTATAATCATATTAATCATATTTAGGAACATCATTTTAGGGGCTGAATGGAGGATGGCTTGGCGTGAGGAGAGACTTGAGGCAGGCAGACCCACCAGCAGGCTATTGCAGTCATCAAGGATTGAGATGAGACCTTGCTTTAGAATGGTGGCAGCATAAGAAGAGAGAAGAGAGCATATTTGGGAGATGCTGCCAGAGTGAAATTTACAGGCTTTGGTGATATCTTGTATATGGCGGAGTGAGGAAGAGTGAGGAAGGAAAAGCCAGTAGCAAATAATGAATTTAACCTGAGTGTCGAGACTTTTTGATTATAAAAGAAGTCTATGCTGTCATTAACAGGCTATCATGTATTTGACTGAAAAGATACATGGAATTTTATTCAGAAAATGAACCTTGAGTACCAAGGGGGATGTATTTGAATACCTCAATAGTAACTTTTAAACTTAAGCTTTTGAACTGGAATTTAAATCTTAAGGATTTCTGAACCAATTACTGAAATTAAATATGTACTAAACTTTGTAAGACACTCCATAACAAATGTAAATTCACTTAAATCTATCAATATTATAATAGAGTTTAAAAAGATATTTAATTCTATTTTATTTTTAGCTCAAATTTCTCTCCCTTCCCTCACTCCTTTTTCCACCCATTGAAAAGGCAAGAAATACAAAATCCCTTACAAGAATTGAAGTCATGCAAAACAGATTTTTCCATTAGTTATGTTTTTAAATATAATTATGATGATGGATAAAGTTTTAAAGAGTCGAAACTCTGAAGCCAACTGTTGGGTTATTGAAGGAGAAACCTAAATGGATATAGGACTAGGGAGGATTCAACTGAAATGTCAATGCTTCCTCCCACGTATGCTTTCTAAGACTGAAAAACCTTAGAATTATCTTTGATTCCTATATGTTTTTCATCCCCCAAATTCAACCAGTCATAGCTTCAGCTTTAACTCTGAAACATTTCTGTGGTTAGAATTTTTATCTTTTTCCATTTCCACCTATGCCTTAATTTCTTTATAGCTAGACTGATAGAATAGTATCTCTTAAAAATTCCCTACCTGCAATTTCTCACATCTTCCAAGTTAATATTCTCTACGTTCCATTTTCTTTGAGTCGTTCCCTTAGACATGAATGCCTGGGTTCCAATGAAGTGACTCTGTGAGTCCACGTTCAGTTGTTTGGCACTGTTGCCTTGAGAAGCAACATTTCAAGTCAACAAGCATTCATGAAGTACTAGGTGATAGTCAAGGCACTGTGTTGGGTTTTGGAATATATGTGAATGCCTGCCCTCAAAGTGTTCAAATCATATTCAGTCTTTCCTACCATTTCAACATCTCTAGGTCTGGGTTCCACACATTTTCTTGCACTGTCTTTGTATTTAATGTGTGTGTTCTATCTCCAGAAGTGGAGATTGTCATCTCCTTAAAGTCAGGCCTGTCTCCTTCCCTCCTTTTTGGGTCTTGTAAAGACATACAGACAGACTGAGGCACATAGTACATTTTGATTGATAAGGTTATTATTAAGAAACCTGTCAGCCTGTGAGACCCTTGCCTTTCTTGCAGTTTCCTAGAGGATAAATCCGATATCTTGAACCAGATATCTTGGTAATATCTTCCTGATGGAGTCACAGTAGATTTTAATGAGTTTCTGCTCTTAATACTTATGTAATCATCTAGCAAGTAGGGTATATTGTCAAATCAGAATGGAAATGGACGCATTCAGACATATGTATTATATTCATATGATTAGGTGTGCCAACAACTAGTAAAACTCTAACTCCCTCATTTGTGGGGGGAAATCGAGTCGTCACCTTTTAATAGGCATCCAGTTGTACCCATCGAAGAAAATAATTTGACCTCACATGAAGTACCTGTGCCCATGTGAGGCACCTGCCCTGTTGTTCATGCTCTAAATGCTGTGTGTGTGCCATGAAAGCTTGCCAGGGAGCACGTGTTATGGCAAAGACCCAGGCTAATGGTGCATTGAAAATGGAGATCATGTTACAGGAACATAAAGTGCTCTGTGCTTGTGTGCTTCTGTTATTTCACAATGCTGCCCCCACTCCTCCCCCAGAGTGTGACCATTCCTACCAGCTTTGCAAAGTTTATTGTGTCAACATGCATTCTGCAATACCCCAAAGTTGCTTATTTGGTCATGTTTTAGCACTGCCATATTGCATTTTTTTTTTAAATAAAAAAAAACCATTCTTGTAAATAAATGACAAACTAAATGTCTGCCTTCAAGACATTTTTCTTTATCCTGAAGTGGTAACCCTTGATCTTTCATCTCCAAATATGTTGATTTATGTCTGTCAGCTGCAGAGTCAACACTCTCCTTTAACAGGTGGGGCTATATGACTCTTTTGGAGGCTGATTGGTGTTTTGTGTTTGGCCTTATACAAAGTATTTAGTGGCCTCTGACATACATCCAAACCTTTGCTAGATTCTGAGATTTCCTTGAGACTTAGAATAAAATTTGCCTGATGGAAGGTCCTGTGAAACTCTCTCTCTCGCCCTGTGTGTGTGTGTGTGTGTGTGTGTGTGTGTTTGTGTATAAGCATTTCCTTATTATATGAAGTCATAGGAGTATTTGCCTCCTGAACAAGAGCATTCTTCAGAGTTCATGTTAAAACCTATGCAGTATGTAACAGACACTAAAGTTTGTGGTGAACATGTCTGAAAGTGTGTTTCACATGCCTTCAAATTTTACTTCTACAGTTTCATTGGAACAGGTCTACTTGTGGTGTGATGGATATAGCAGCAGCAAAGTGCCAAAAGTTATTATGTATTCTTATGGGGAAGCATTTTATTCATATAAAACTAGTCATAATATTTCTATGTTCTAGGGAATTTTCCTGTCAAGATTAATTTGTGATTTAACAATAAGGAAACAATTGTGTATGGCGTTAAAAAGGCAGTAAAACAGTGCAATAGGATTCCTAGTGTTTTTTTTTCCAGTGAACAAATGGGAAAAGTTTTACTGATGGGACAGCATGGCATTGACTGAAGCACTGCATAGGGAGCCAGGAAGGCCTGGGTTTGGGTCCTGCTACATTTATTTGTTGGGTGACTTCATTTTCTGAGCCACCATTTTCTCTTCTGTAAAATTAGGATCATAAGAGTGCCAATATCAGGGGGTTGTTAAGATCAAAAGGGAAGATTATGCAAAGTACTTTGTAAACATTGAAATGCTATACATGTCATTTATCATCATGATGATGATGTAACTTGTATAGAGAGCTTATCCCACTTCCCTTTGTGGATGACCCCATTTTGTTTTCAGACATGGCCTGTACTATCCCGTGGCCACATCTTCTTTATCTCAAACATCTCCAAATAGATTTCTGCAAAGACCGTCCTCTACTCCTGGAATGCTCTCCCTTACCTCCACATCACAAGAACTGTAACTCCATTCAAGGCTCAGCTCTTTCTTATGTTCACTTTTCCTCTTTGGCTATTGCTCTCTCCCTTCCCTCCATCAGTGACTCGGTGTTTAGTTGGTGTGTATTTTATATTTTTGTTCCAATGCATCATAAGGAATAGACAGTTAGAATCAGGAGACTTGAATTTAAATCCAAAATTTGCCTCATACTAGCTATGTAACCCTGTGTGTGTTGTCAACTCTCTGTACCCCAGATGACTCTGGAAGAGTATCTAGAAAAGATGTGAATTGGGAGAGGGAATTTTCCTCAATTGGAGTTCCTTAAACCAATGAATTTTTAGGTCTGGACCCTCTCTCACACACAATTCCTAATAGAATATAAGTTCATTGGTGGAAAAACATAACAAAGGCATGAAAATACCAGTCCTGCCTTGAAAATATTTTATATTTGTATTTAAGCTGGTAGGTGGAACAGATTCCAATGCTAGATGGTGAACCAGTTAAAATCCAAGTCCAGAAACCTATAGCTGTGTGACCCTGTGCAAGTCTCTCAACCTTTATCAGACTCAGTTTTCTCATCTCTAAAATGGGGGTAATCATAGAATCTACTTGTCAGGGCTGTTATGAGGAAGTGCTTTGAAAACCTTAAAGCTCTATCTGAATGCTGTTATTTTGGTTGTGATTGTTCTTAGTGCACAGATTGATTCACTCTCTTGGTATGTCTACCAATCAGTACCGTGCTATATATGTGAGCATATATGTATCTATAGCATGTGTGTGTGTGTGTATACTTTTGGATAAATGAGTTTGTTGAATAGAATAGAATGCACTATGTCCTTCGGTCAACAACAGAGTAAAATAACAGCTCTTATTCTTTAGTAGAAACCTGGATTAAAATAAAGGATTTGGAAAACCAGAAGCAATACTGAAAACATCATTTGTGACATCATAACTAATTATTTCAAAATGTTTGTGAGATCTATTGAGATCACTAGGAAGTTGAGTACTTGTGGTAGGTAGCTAGCTAGTTGCTTGTGTTCAGTTTTTTTTTCAATTATGTCTGACTCTTTGTGGCTCTATTTGGAATTTTCTTGGCAAAGTTACTGGAGTGGCTCTTCATATCCTCCAACTCATTTTACAGATGAGGAGACTGAGGCAAGCAAGGTAAAGTGACTTATTAAACACTTAACATGCTATTGTGCTAAGCAGCAGAGATGTATATATAGGAAAGCACACTAGCCCCTGCCCTTAAGGAGCTCACAAGAATTCTAATGGGGGAAGATAACTCATAAAGAGAATTATGAAAAGGAACCTTCCAATTTCAGCAATATGATGAGGAGATGGCAGGGGAGTAACATGGAGGCTCATTTCCAGGCAAAACTCATTTATCAAAGCCCTGGTTCCCAGGGAGAAAGTCTATGGTTCTGATAGGAAGGATATGAGAATGATAGCTGGATTGCAGGTGGTGTGGTCTGGAGATGGCCAAGTGATCTTGTAGAAATACTTAATTCCTTTTACAGGAATAACAATTAGCCTAGAATTGTGTTAAAAAACCCCTGGCAAAATAAATGGATCGAATACAGTTAGAGTAAACAGGGACATACTTTTATTTTGTAATATGCTTCATATAAAAAAGAAGATATGGCAAAAATCATCTTTAGAAAAGTTATTTTACCCTAGATACATGAGAAGAAAAGAAAAAAATATGTTGAATAATCAGGGAATGATACAGGTATTTGAACATTTCCTTGTATTTCTCCATAAAATTTCTGGGCTTTCTGCCTTTTTTTATTTTGTCTGGAAGAAAGAATAATGGTGGCTGGCTTGGGAGAAGGGAAAGAACACAAAGAGTTCTCTGCTAAAGAGATTGTGTTCGGCTTAATTTGGATACTATGGGGCAGGAAACTCAGTAAATGGGGTAAATATTTTTAAAAAGCTTATTATATAGTGACAGTTAATTTCCTCTTCTTTGCCTTAACCTAAAACTTAACTTGAGTCAACAAAATTACTGAGGTCATAAATTACCAAGTAGACATCTTATCACATTCATATATCACTGAAACTTCACTATAATACAGTTGGCTGTAGATTAGAATTTTCTCTAAGTGGGTTGCTGTTAGATTGCTTCCAAGCCTTTCAGTTACAGAAATGCTTAAAGGACTTTACAAGGTGGCGTCATTGACAAGGCATTTGTGTGACATAGATACAACAAAAAACTTACTAATAGGTCTTTGAAGTTATGTGTAAGTTCATTCATTTAATAAATATTGAGCATTGACCCACACAAGGCAGTTAACTGGCCCAGTGGATAAAGTATCGGATCCGGAGTCAGGAAGACTTATCTTTCAGAGTTCAAATCTGGCCTCAGATGCCTATTGGCTGTGTGACCCTGGGCAAATCACTTAACCTTTTTTGCCTCAGTGTCCTCATCTGTAAAAATGAACTGGAGAAGAAAATGGCAAACTACTCCAGTATTACTGCCAAGAAAACCCTAAATAGGGCCACAAAGAGTCACACATGACTGAATGACAATAACAACTGAAAAATTGTCCCACATACAAGTCTGTGTTCTGTGCTGTAGAGCAGTCTAAAAAGTATTTGACTTCCCTTGCCCTCCAAGAGTCACAGTCATTAGGATAAGAATTGGTATTAGAACTGTGATTTCATTGGTATGAGAATTCTTGTATCCCAGATGAAGAAAATACTTTTAATAAAACATATCAGAACCTTCTGAAACTTAGAGAATAAGGTAGTTTTCTAGCAGTGATATCAAACTCAGATAGAAATGTGGGCCACTAAACCTTCCATATCAATCTCTGTAGACCACATATTAACGTAGAAAACCATATATTAACATTATTTGTCTTACTATATTTTCATTTATTTTGTTAAGTATTTCCTAGTTGTGTTGTAATCTGTTTCGGATCATATATTTGACACCTCTGATCTAGAGCACTGAAAATGGGAGGGATTTGTCCAGAGTTATATAGCTAGAACATATCAGAGGTGGGACTGGAATCTCAGCTGGTCTTCCAGACGCTACGGCTGATCATCTAACCACTAAGCCATATTGTAAAGATCCTACAGCCAGAGGCTCATGATTATAGAGCTGGAATAGAAACATCTGAACCAGTGTTTTGTAAATGAGGAAATGAGTCCAAGGACACAACGTGATTTGCCCAAGATCACAAAGGGAGTAAATGCTGAACTCTTGGTCCTTGTCTCTAATTTCAGCACCCTGACCATTGTACCATGCTACCTAAATCTAGTTGGAGGAGATGAGGTAGACAGAGAAAACATAAATAGCTACACTGGAATATGTAGAATTTAGTGGCCAGATGTATGGAATAGAAACATAATTGTGCTGGCATTTAGAGGAAAGAGAGATTACTACGGACTAGTATGGTCTCATGACTTCATGGGAAAATTGAGAAAATTAAGACTGACTGAAGGAAGAGTAGGACTATTAAAAAAATTTTAATCAGTCAAAAGGCCTACCATGTTTCAAGTACTGTACTTAAATCCTTGGAGATAGAAAGAAAGAAATACAAATATGGTTCTTGCACTTAAGGAACTCCCATTCCAGCGGGGGAGAAAAATGTAAATATCTAGGTACAAATACAAAGTAGATGGAAGCTGATTAGGTCATCTCAGAGGGCAAAGTGTGGGGTTAACAAAGGGACCAGGAAAGCCCTCCTACAGGATACTAAACCTGAGCTAAAGGAAACCAGCGAAAACAAGAGAGAGAAGTGAGAATGGCGTGGGGGCCAATACACACATAATAAAAAGAAGAAAAAGAATTCATATTTATATAGCACCTTCTTCCAATCTACTTTTCTAGTCTTAATATATATTATTCCCTTTCATGCATTCTTTGGTCCAATAAAAACTGCCTTCTCTCCTTTCTTCACACTGGGCATTCCATTTGCCATCCTTCTGCCTTTCCCAGGATGTCACCTTTGCCTCATCAAGAAGGAAGTGAAAAAGAGAGAGACAATAACATGGCAAATGGGACTTGGGGTTGGAATAAGGAACAGTAGGAGCAAAGGTATGAACATAGGAATGAACAAGTGTGTTCCAATAACGCGAATGAAGAAATGTGGGTCTGTGTTGGGGAGCAAAGAGACATTTCATTGAACCCAGAATATTGAGTTTGGATTTTTATCTTCCTGTTAATGGGGAACCATTGAAGAGAAATGATACAACAAAAACATTGCTTTTGTAAGATTAAACTGGCTGTACCGTATATAATGTTTAGAGATAAGAGAGCCTGGAGACTGAGACTAGCTATTTCTGTACTCTAAGAGTGAGGTAATAATGGCTGAAACTAGAGTGGTGCTAGTAGGAATTGCTTGAAGGAACAACTGGATTGAGTGATTATTTTGCAGATTTAATTTATTTTTTCAATAAACAAAATTTATTTTTCTCTCTTATCTTCCCATCCCATTGAGAAAAGTAGAAAAACAAAACCTTTATTACAAATAAGCATAGTCAAGTAAAATAAATTCCCCCATTGGACAAATCCAAAAATCTTTGTCACATTTTACATCTTATATCCGTTACCTCTCTGCCAGGAGGTGGGCATCATGCTTTATCATCTATCTTTAGAACCACGTTGGTCAATGTGTTAAACAGAGATCGTAAATCTCAAATATTTTTGTTTTTATAATGTTTTATTACATAAATTGTTTTCCTGGTTCTTCTCCCTTCACTCTATATCAGTTCATATAAGTCTTCCTAGGTTTCTGGAAGAGACACTGCAAAAAAAAAAAATAGACATTAGCTACGGAAACCAGCAAGGGAGAGGAATCAATTATAATGTTGATCTTTCTTTCAAGTCTGGGTTGAATGAAAACAGAAATAGAAAAATCAGGAGGTGGAAACAATTTTAGGGGGGAAATAGTGAGTTCTGATATGTTATTTGGGCAGAAGAAGACTCTAGCATGTAGAAATTACCACATATGAACAAATGAATTTATGGTCCACATTGGAGAAAAATCATTTAAAGAGGGAATTATTTACTCAACTTCAGATAAAAGTATCCCAAGGAGAAGCCGTCTCATTCCTTGTCTTTTCAACTCCTCAAAGTCAAATTCTCAAGTCATAAATTTAAATTTAAGTAAAAGGTCAATGCACAAGTTTGCATCAAAACGACCTTTTTAAAAGTGAGATGGTGTTTTAATTGATTTTGAGTAGTCCTTAATGTCCTGGGCTTTTGCCAGTTTGGGGAGGGATGATTGTCCATTCAGAAAGAAAGATGCCTATTTAGACCAGTATTTAGAGACTGGTTGTAATGCCCTTCATATACACACTGTTACATGATTACACCTGTCACTTTTCTGCCTGATTATCACTCCATGTATATGTCTACTGTGTCGCTAAAAATAAGGAAGGGTTTCGATGTGGTTGGGAAAGGGAATCATAGCAGTTCTCAAGTATTTAATGAACTCACATATGGAAAAGGAATTATATTTATTCTACTGGGCCCCAGAGGGCAGAGTCAGGAGCAGTGGGAGGAAGTTTCAGTGAGGCAAATTTTGGCTTGAGATATGGAAACACTTCCTAACAGTTAGAAGCATTCAGAAGTGCAGTAGCTTACTTTGGGACATAATAGGGTTCCACCTCATTGGAGCAGAGACTCTATGTTTTTTTTTCTGCTTATATCCACAGAACTAAACAGTGCCCGGGATATAGCAAGAGCTTAATAAACGCTTTTTCATTCATCGGTTCATTGACTCATTTACTGATTGATTGATTCATTCCTTCATTCCAACAAAAGTTGAATAAACCCTTATTTAAATGTTGTGCATCTTGTTCCGTAAGAGCTGGATAGAGAGCTTCTGAGATCCCTTCTTTCTTAGATTCTCAAAAAATAGGAGCTTTCCTTTACGCTTTATGAACTAGTTTGCTAAATTTTTATAGACAATGTCCTATAATTTTATGATTGAAAACGTGACTGCAGCCTTCTATTAAGACTCTTTACAAATGGATTCAAGTACTTGTTTTGTGCTAGGCATTGTGGTGGGTACTAGGAATACAGAGACACCAGGAAACAGTTCCTGCTTTCAAGGAGATTATATTCCCTTGGATGAAAATAACTTGGACCTAGATAATTAGGGTAGCTACATGGCATAATGGATAGAGCTCTGGGTGTGGAGTCAGAGAATCTGAGTTTAAATCTAGCCACAGAAATGTACTAGCTTTGTGACCCTGGGCAAGTCACTTAACCCTATTTACCTCAGTTTCCTCATGTGTAAAATGAGCTGGGGAAGAAAATGGCAAACCACTTCAGTATTTTTCTCAACAAAATACTAAATAGGGTCCTGAAGAGCTTTTCCTGTGAAAGATTATATTTATTTACCTCCCTTACCTTCTGTATATCATACTCCAAGTCCTCTGGTTCTTTAAGGTGGAAGCTGCCAGATCCTGTGTAATCCTGACCATAGCTCTATGATTTTTAGCTTCTTGCAGTACTTTCTCCTTGATCTGTGAGCTCTGGAATTTGACTATGATGTTTCTTAGAGTTTTCATTTTGAGATCTCTTTCAGGTGGTGATCTCTGGATTCTTTCAATTTCTATTTTGCCTTCTGGTTCTAATACATCAGGGAAGTTTTCTTTGATGATTTCTTGAAAAATATTGTCCAGGTTTTTTTTTTAACCTGGTTTTCAGGTAGTCCAATAATTCTTATATTATTTCTCCTGGATCTGTTTTCTAGGTCAGTTGTTTTCCAAATGAGAAATTTCACATTTTCTTTTTTTTTTACATTTAAATTTTTTTTTATCATCTTTTGCTGGCTCATAGAGTTATTAGCTTCTACTTGTCTAATTCTAATTTTTAAAGAATTATTTTCTTCAGTGAGTTTTTGTACTTTTTTTATTTGGCTAATTTTATTTTTTAGATAGTTTTCTCAGTAATATTTTGTATGTCTTTTCCCATGCTATTGTCTCTTTCTTCATGATTCTTTGGTATTACTCATTTCTTTTCCAGTTTTTCCTTCTACTTCCCTAATTTACTTTTTAAAATCCTTTTTAAGGTCTTCCAGGAATTCCTTTTGGACCTGAGACCAAACTACATTTTCCTTTGAGGCATCATATGTAGTCATTTTGACATTATTGTCTTTTCTAAATCCTTGCTGTCACCTTAGCAACATTCTGTAGTCAAGCTCTTTGTTTTGTTTCTTTTCCTCTCTTTTTTGTGACAATGTTTTTATGTGAGAATTGGAGTCTGGTCCTGCACTGTCCCAAGCTTTCAGGGTCTTAATGTTGTCTTTTAGAGGGTTTCATTCAGGTCTTAGCTGTTTGCTTTCACTGGAGGGTAGGCTACTCTTCTGGCTTGTACTGGGAGATAGGGTAGGGCCTCTCTGTTGACCTCCCCTGTGTGTGGGGTTTAGCTACTGGTCTGCCCCAACAATGAGGCTTTTCTGCTGGGTTGCAGTTCTAACAGACTTCTTCTGGTAGCTGACCCTGAAGGAGGAATTTTGTTTCTGGTCTGCCTCAGGGTGGGGGCCCTGCTGCTGGTTTGCTATGGAAGCAGGACTTCTCTGCTGGCAGACCTAGGGGCAGGGTATTGGTGTTGGCCAGCCCTGGGACAGGGCTTCGCTACTGGCCAATGCAATCAAGGCCTGGCTGGTGATGCTGGGGGTTGCATTGCCGTGCTGCACAGATTGCTCACTTGTCTAGTGATCTGCTGGTTTATAGGAGGGTAGGGCTTCACTGGTGGGTTGTCCCAGGCTTTGAGTCTTGCTGCAGGACCCCTGACTGCTACTGCTGCTCCTGGACCTTCTCCCCTCCCACCCCAGTAAGACAGACTTTTCCTGCCATGCCTGGAAGCTGTTTCCATATTCCTAGATCAATTTTAGGTGGATTTCTAGTTGTCTGGAAGGGAATTTGCGAAGGCTTCAGAGGGTTCCTTTCTTACTCCACCATCGTGGTTCCCTTTTCTTTTATCTTAGCATGATGCATTAAGTTTCAGTAACCATTCTCATGATATAGTCTATAGTCCGACAAAGTAATCCATTTTTTTCTTATTCACTCTCCCTCCTTTTCTCTACCCTCTGCCATCTCTTTTTCTCCTCTTTTCTATCCCTTTCACATGCTCACATACACTCCAAGTCATCATGATATATCACCTTCTGTATCATGGGGTAAAACATTCTAGTGCTCTAATAATGAAACACTTTCTGTGTGGGAGAAGAATGATAGAAATAACAACTGTGCCACATCCAACCTCATTAAAGTCAATGAACTGCAACATTTGGGTTGTTTGTGGTCTTCAGCAATTTCTGAAGCAAATTTTACTATTTTTAGTGTCTAAATATAGAAAATGACAGCAAGGAGAACTTCTGGCATGCTAGAGTCTCTTTTTATCTGGGAAAAAAACTTTACGTAAAATATAAAACCAACAAACTTTATCCAGTCCACTTAATTTTGAAAAGTCTTATTTTATCGTGAATTACAACCCTGTCCCCCACATATTCTTGTGGGATGCTCAAATTGTCTAAGACATAAAGATATTCCTTTTCTGGTCATAAGAAAACCTCATTTCCAAAGCTTCAGTTGATTTCTGAGGGCACTTGAAGTATTTTGTTTAATTCTCACACTTATAAAGGAGAATAGACATTTGGACTAACTAAAGAGAAAACTGACAGAGTAAAGAGTAAGGTAGTGGAAGAAGTGTATTTTGGCTCACTGTGTAATATGTAAATAGGTTCTCTGCTCTTCTGGGCACTTTCAAATCTTCTTGAGGCATAGAATTCATTGATTTCAAAGAAATTTTAAGGTCCACCACAACTTTCAGTCTAGCTGATCTGAATGCTATGAGTATAGTTTTTATTGATAGTGTATATAAGCAACCCTATCCACAAAGTACTATGTCAGATATTACTACCAGAATGTGAAATGACATACTAGATAAAATATTTCAAAACAGAAGAGGCTCTCACAGTTTCACGGAAACTCTTCTCAAAAGGTAAATGTGTACCAATGATCTAGCCTCCCCTGGACTTTCCTCTTGTTGATTACATGTTCATAATAATTGAAAAGTTTGTGATCTTGGCACATCTGGGGGAAATTGTGGCCATTTTATGAAAATAAGAATATTTCAGGCTAGAATTGTATAAAAACACACTGCCTGCATCTTTTGAGGTTGTGGAGGGTATTACTTGAGAATACTAACAGAAAATCATGGGGAAACAAAAATAAATCTTTAGTCTCCCAGAAAGGTGCCACCTGGAGACAGGACCACTTCCCATCCTTGGCAGTAAGAGTTCTAATTAAGTAGAATTGTGGATGCTGTTAATGGACATGTACTAGTTATAAATCTTGGAAGTTGTCACTGAGAAGATAATTGAATGCTGTTCATTTTTAATTTCTTTACCCCTTCATTAACTTCAGTGGATTACATATTTTTTCTCCTCCCTTCAATATCCATCAAAAGCTGTTTCTGTCAAGATAGAATCTGTTTTATGGGTATATGTTGGTATTCTATGCTAGTTATGGGGCTGCCAGAAATTTCCTTTATATGAGATAGAAAATAGGTAGATTTATAAAAGGAACAATGTGTAGATAGTGTTGACTTCTAAGAGTTTTTGTAAATATTGTATTGTGATTTGGTGTTTTTGTTCAAAATAATTGAATAAATTATATATTGAATAAATTATAAATTTATTTATATAATTTATATAATTATTTATAAATTATATATTGAATAAATTATAAATTTATTCAAAATAATTGAATAAAAACATTTATTAAGTATCTACCATGTCCTTGGCTTGGGGAAAGAAATTAAACAAGACAGTTTCTATCTTCAAACATCATACAATGTATTAGTGCACATAAGACAATGACAAATAACTAAATTATATTAAGATCAATATTTTGGGGAAAATTGGACAAAGGGACTAAGAGAACGTGGATCTCTGGAGACATCAGGGAAAACCTCATGGAGGATATGGCACCCAAAACAAGCCTTGAAGGAAGAAAAACCTTTCAACTAGAAGTTTGAAGTCAGACAGTTTCGGGAATAAAGGGCAGTGTGAAAAAGGTCACAGAGACAGGAGAAGGCATGACAAGGCTGAAGAACTGAAAAGAGTCTGATTTGCTTGGATCATGTAATATATGAGGCAGACAGTATACAGTAAGACCTAACAAGTTAATTGCAACCAGACTGAGGGTTTGTCTAGAAGTCAGGTATAGGAGCTTGTATTTTATCCAGTAAGCCTGGAAGTTTTTTGAGTAGGGGAGTATTGTGATGAGACTTGTTCATTGGGAAGATTGTTGTGAAAAAGTGATTGGAGAGAGAGACTGGAGACCAGGAGACCATCTAGGGGAATATTATAATAAAAAAGACTTAGTGAGTCTCTGACTAAGGTGGTGTCCATGCAGATACACAGGAGGAGACATGTGTGAAAGATGCAGTTGAGAGAGAATACATTCTATCTGACCACTTATCGAGGTGAGGGAGGGTGAGGGAGAAGGAAGACTCACAGATGACTTTTGAACTGTGAACCTGGATGACTGTGAAGATGGTGCCATAATAGAGACCAGGATGTATAGAAGAACACAAAGAGGACAGTTTTTTTTATATTTTTTTTTTTCATTTTTAACACAGTTCATATCACATAAAACAATTTCAATTTGGTCTGGTGACATTTCTTTCAAAGCATTTATAATATAGACTACAAATGAATTTTTTTTAACATTAACCAACTGAGACACAAATAATAACTATGTATGCTAACTTCATAAGTCCTTGACCTAATTGCCTCCCCACTATTACTAAGAATTAAAGGACCCTGACTTATAGTTGTTGGTCTAAAGTCCTAAGCCTAGCAGCTTAATTTTAGACTTAACCCCACCTACCTTAACCCTAGATGTTCCCCTACCAATAATCTATAATTTAATAGAACTGGTATTAAGCTTACAAACCTTTTGACTATGGGAAATTGCCACTAAGAGTAGGGACATTGCAGGGTTCCAGGCAGGAGTAGATTGTCAACTTGCATTCAGTGAGTCTTAAAGTCTGACAGGTGTCAGTGGGGAAATTGAGTCAGGAGAATCCTACCTCTGCTCAGGCTGAACAGCCACTCTCCCACACTTCCCATGAGATTGCCTTTTACATTTCATACCTGCATCTCACAGGCTTACTGGCATCATGGATTGGAGGCTCAGACCACCTTTGTTGTTATCCATACCTGGAGTTAGACTCAGAAGAATAGTCACTTAATAGTCCCATAGACTCTTAAAATAGCAAGTTCCAATAACCAGGCTTCAGATATGACTATAATTTCACATTGGCTAAGGATCATCTTTTGAGGCAAGTCTTAAGTGACTTGCATGCCTTTCTATACATGTTTTAGTTCCTTCTTAAAAAGCAATCATAAAATCAAATGTATTATTAAAACTTTAAATTTTACCCAAAGTTACCTACCTCTAGGAAAGTTTGATTAAAATTCTTTTTTCCAAACTAAAGATGTCTCTGATTTAGTCTCATAATAATTGCTTTTACATCACTTTGTAACATGTCCAATCTTTCTGCCCATCTCTCCCCTCCCCCATGCCCTAATACCTTGTATTCTGATTACCCTTTCCCTCAATCTACCCTCTCTTCTATCACACTCCACCCTTTCCTTATCCCCATCTTCTCTCTTTTCTTGTAGGGCAAGATAAATTTCTGTACCCCATTACCTTTGTTTCTTATTTCCCAGTTATATGTATGACATATATGATATATATATGTAGAAACATTCATTTCTAATACTTTTAATTCCAACTTCTCTTCCTCCCTCCCTCCCTACTCATCCCCACTGAGAAGGCAAGCAATTCAATACAGACTATGTGTCATTTTGCAAAAAACTTCCATAATAATCATATTGTATAATACTAACTATATTGCCCTCTATCCTACCCTTATTTTTTTACTCCCTCATTTGACCATGTCCCTTCCCAAAAGTGTTTATTTCTAGTTACTCCCTTCTCCTATTTGCCCTCCCTTCTATCATTTCCCTCACTCCACTTGTCTCCTCCTCCCCTACTTTCCTATAGTGTAAGATAGATTTTCATACCAAATTTAGTGAGCATGTTATTCCCTAAGTCATATATGGAGAGAGTAACTTCACTTTTCCCCTCTACCCTTCTCCCTTTTTTCCTCCATTGAACAAGATTTTTCTTTATCTCTTTTATGAGTTATAGCCTGCCCTATTCCACTTCTCCCTTTCTCCTCCCAGTATTTTCCTCCCTCACCCCTTAATTTTTATTTTATTTTATTGTTGTGGATATATCTCTTCTGATTCAACACAGCCTATAGTCCGTGTGTGTGTGTGTGTGTGTGTGTGTGTGTGTGTGTGTGTATACAATCCACCTACCCAAATACTGTAAAAAATCTCAAGAGTTATAAATATTTTCTTTCCTTGTAGGAATGTAAACAGTTCAGCTTTAGAAAGTCTTTTATGATTTCTTTTTTCTGTTTACCTTTTCATGTATCTCCTGATTCTTGTGTCTGAAAGTCAAATTTTCTCTTCAGTTCTGGTCTTTTTGTCATGAATGCTTGAAAGTCCTCTAAATCACTGAATGACCATTTGTTCCCTTGAAGTATTATATTCAGTTTTTCTGGGTAGGTGATTCTTGGTTTTAATCCCAGTTCCTTTAACTTCTGGAATATCCTATTCCAAGCCCTTCAATCCCTTAATGTTGAAGCTGCCAGATCCCATGTTATCTTGATTGTATTTCCACAATACTCAAATTGTTTCTTTCTAGCCACTTACTGTATTTTCTCCTTGACCTGGAAACTCTGAAATTTGGCCACAATATTCCTAGGAGTTCCTCTTTTTGGATCTCTTTCAGGAGGTGATAGATGGATTCTTTCAATGTTTATTTTGCCCTTCAGTTCTAGACTATCAAGACAGTTTTCCTTGATAATTTCGTGGAAGATAATGTATAAGATCTTTTTTTGATCATGGCTTTCAGGTAGTCCCATAATTTTTAAATTGTCTGTCGGATCTATTTTCCAGGTTGGTTGTTTTTTCCAATGAGATGTTTCACATTATTTTCTATTTTTTCCAACTTTTGGTTTTGTTTTTTAATTGCTTGGTTTATCTTATAGTCATTAATTTCCCTGAATTCAATTCTCTCTTTTAAAAAACTATTTTGTTCAGTGAGTTTTTGAACCTTCTCCTCCATTTGGCTAATTCTGCTTTTTAATGCCTCCTTCTCCTCATTGGCTTTTTGGACATCTTTTTCCAACTGAGTTAGCCTCTTTTTAACGATGCTATTTTCCTCAGCATTTTTTTGGTTCTCCTTTAGCAAGCTGCTAACTTGCTTTTCAAGCTCTTCCATTGCCTGAACCCAATTTAAGTTCACTTTGGAGGCCCTGGAGGCAGGGATCTTAACTTCCTGTGACAGTAAGCCTTGTTCTTCCTCATCCAAAAGGATGGGAGGAGATACCTGGTCACAAAGAAAGTAACCTTCTATGGCCTTATTATTTTCTCCCTTTTTTGGGTATTTTCCCAGCCAGTTACTTGACTTCTGAATCCTTTGTCAAGAGATTAAATTCAGTTGCTTGGTTCTCCTGTGCTTTGGGTGGGGGCAGAGCCATCAGTCAGGGCTAGGGTTTAGATCAGCTCCCCATTGCCAGAGGCTTTAAGCTGAACTGCCAGGACAATGGACCAAGGTTACTTCCTGGCCACTGCCTCTATTCTGCTGCCACTGCCTCTGCCATTTCCTGGGGCTATTGCTGGAGAAACCCTTTCCCCTCTTGCTCAGCTGGGAAAGTCACCCTACAATGACTTTTGGAGCTTCCTTTGTTGCTTGTGGGTTGAGGTATCTGGGACCCTCACTGCTGGGGATTCTGCCATGGAGGCCTGTTCTGGTCCTGTTCCTCCCTGTGCCATGTGAGCAGGGCTGAGCTCTGCTCTGCTCAGCATCCTGTGAGATAGACCTTTCTTGTTGGCCTTCCAGGTTACCTTTGGCTGGAAACCTTTCTGCTCTGTTATTCTATGGCTTCTGCTGCTCTAGACTTTGTTGAGTGTCAATTTTTGCATGTATTTTGTGGGCTGTGGAGGAAGCGCTAGAGTATATGCATCTTTCTACTCCACCATCTTAGCTCTGCCCCCAGGAGTATAGTTTTACATGAGTTTTGGTGAACTTGAGGCACTAGAAGAACAATCAGCAGAAAAATGCATCAAATATTTGGAAATGTAAAACCTCAGGTTTTATTTAGACTGCTTTTGTGAAGCTGAGAAAAAAATACAAGACAGATGTGACTTTTCAATTTTTCTGTATGTATTACTCACCTTTTAGGTAAATATTATGAACAAGATTGTTCTGAAGGATGACAGTTCCAGAATTCAGCTGTTACCGAGCTCATTTGCTTCATCATCTATAATTTGGTTTCATTAATCTTTTAAAAATTAACTTTTTGTAGTGATTACATTTTTAAAAATATTTTTAAAAATGAAAAAAAGACATTTAAAACAAATAACCTTTAATTATGGAAGCCATACTTCAATTAATTAATCCTTTGAGAACAAATTTCTTTAATACTGAAGACGTGGTGCTTTTGTTGCTGTTTTTTGTTTGTTTGTTTTTTCCAATCAAACCTACACATATCATGCCGTGCAGCATTGGTCTCCCTCATTTGGCTCACGCTATAATGATTCCATTAAGGTATGCATGTTTTCTTACACATGACAGCTTCTATTTGACCATGTTTGAGGGTTAACAGGATGGCCAACTTGTGAAGTGGATAAAGTTTCACTTTGATATCCTCAGCCTTCTCCTTGTCTAAACAGGAAAGTATCTATTATCACTCATGCTGGTTGTGATAGGTCAACTTTAGAAAACAATGTCATTTAGGAAACAGCCCTGGATTGAAAGTTTAGAGACTTTGCTGTATACTAATTATGTTCCTAGTGGGAAGAGTGCCACTAACTAGTTGAGAGTCTTCAACAAATGGCTACCTTTCTGGGCTTTCATTTCCTCTTGAGTAAAATAAGACCTTTGAACCAGATTCATTCTTTCACTTGACAAGACAGTCAAGATAAACATTTATTCAAAAGTAATTGGTTGGGGATACAAAAATAGTCCCTGTCCTAAGTACTTAACAGGAGTAATTTCAAGCACAAATAGAAATGGGGGACACTAAACCATATTAAGGATCCCCATGGATGCATATTGTGTTAGAAATACATATATTAATACCATCTGTGCTTTATCATATTATTTATTTTGTTAAATATTTCTCCCCTACACTTTAACCTAGATTGGGAAGAACTTGAGGGTAGTGTTGGCCCATCTTATGGATCATATGTTTGACACCTCAGTTTTACAGTGTAGGAAGGGAAATAAAATGCAAGTGAAGATAACTGTAATACAAAACAGAGTAGAGAGGCAGTGTGACGTAGTGGATAGAAATCTGACTTAAAATTACTTTGTATTGCTTTGTATATATTGGTCTTTACTTATTGTTATATGCAATATATTCTCTAAGCAGTGTCCTGTAAGTTTCTTGAGGGCAGAAATTGTTTTCTTTGTTTCCCCAGCACCAAGGACAGCACCTTACAAGTAATATGTACTTACTAAATGTTTGTTGGACTAAGCATTTGTATTTTCAGCTTTTTATTCCTAACTATGCAATGAAAGATGATGCATTTTTAAAAGAATTTCATGGGACTGTAACTTTATCGCTAGAAGGGTGCTCAGAGGTCATCAGATCAAATCCTCTCATTTCTACAGAAACAGAGACCAAAAGAGGTTAAATGACTTGCCCAGCGCCACCCAGGTAGCTGACTCAGGATTCAAACTTAGGTCTTCTGTTTCCAAATTCAGTGTTTTTTCATTTACTATGCTTCTGCTTTCTCTCCTGAGAAAGGGAGGGGGTGTCAGAAAAGAGGTTAATTAATATCTCTGAAATCAAACTATACCTAAGGTCAACTAAATAAGATTTAAATGTTTTTTCAGTTTTCTAGTGTGATTGGCCCACAGTCCCTTTTGCTCCCCAATCTACTTCTCCTGGGAACAATTAACTGGGGACTACCAATGATTGGTAAGGAAGTGAGATGGAGGAAAGATTGTGTGTTCTATGGCATCTTTCATGTTTTTTGGCAACATGCTAACCTACAGCATCTTCCTACCTTAACCAGCAGTATTTGATGTCTTGGTTTGCATCATTGCATCTTTTTTTTCTACTCATGGAATTGCTTTTCCTAATAGAGGAGTAAGTCCCCAAAGCTTATCTGTTCTTAACAGGAATATTAAAACATTTGATGAAGTTCATAATGATAGCACTGCACAGCAACCTTCTTACAGGGGGATGGGCCTTTTTTTAAAAAAAAAATCAAGCATCATACTGTACATCAGGACACTCTTTGAACATTTCAGTTGAAGTATATGCTTATAAGGGAACAATCATCTGTAATCAATTTCATTGCTACACATGCTTACCTCTTCTAAGCACATAACAAAAGGATATAATATGCACTATGAAGATAATATAGAAAACCATGGAAATTAAAAGTCAGCCCTCTACTTTCTGAAGGCACCAAATAATTCTGAAAATAATGAATCCCTAGGTTAGCCAAAAAGGTATGTTTTCTTAGGTAAGTGGAAGGCAAACTTAGATGTACAAACAAGTAATGGCATTATCTTTCCTTTTCTGTACAGAGATGTCACATGCTTCAGTCAGTAACCAATAAGCATTTGTTAAGTGCTAGGTTCTAGGATACAAAGACAAAAATGAAACCATACCTGTCCTCAAATATCTTATATCCTATTGGGGGAGACAGCATGCTCACAATGATCTTAGGCAGTTGCTACTATTATTACTTCTATTTTACAGATGAGGAAACCAAGGCAGACCTTGCTCAGGGTCATACACCTAGTAAGTGTCTGAAGATGGGTTTCCTTTCAGATCTTCCTGACTCCATACTCAGCACTCTATATATTATGCCACCTAGCTATCTCAGATGAATTAGAACCAGGTCATTTCAAATGATATTTTGCAAAAAGTGTGCCTGAAAAGACCTATAGAACATGTTAAGTCATGCCTTTGTTACCTTTTTAAAAACTTCTTATAAAACACAGAGGGCCAGACCAGGTCTTTTGAGGGACTTGGGAGAATCTGACCAGTCCATCAATATTTTTCTTTCTGATGATAATGTTTCCATGTGGAAGCCCTTAGCTCTGTATCCAATTGAGTCTCCAGGGTATTAAGGCCACATGCTACCTGTATATTGAACTTTTTGGAGTTTGAAGGTTGTCATGCTTAGCAGCCCATTCTTTAAAACTAGGCAGTTCTTTATTTTCCTTGGACTATTTTTGGGGAGAGCAAATATTATAAGGGTTAAATTCTCATTGTGGTGGTAATTATGTTTTTCTCTTTGTCTGGACTGTAACTCAGGGGAATTAATGCCTAAGGAAATGAAGACTGATCTAGTGTGATTGAGAATGATGGCTAGAAAGCCAAGAATGTCCCAAGTTTTATACAGACAAGCTCAGTGCTTTTTTCTAATAGGTCATTTTCTTGAAAATGTTTCATTTTCCCCACCTTCTCAATGAAAATGATAAAAAATAATATTATATAAATATTATTCAGATAAGATGCTGAATTCCCATAGCATCTTATCACTACATTTCTTATTGTAATTTCATATTTTATATTCTACCTTATTTTATGGTACACATCAGAATTCCTCTAGTAGATAGTAATTTCAGTGGGGACAAGAGACAAACCTTATTTTTATTTGTCATATCCATAGCCTCTATTACGATATACCTTTGATGGGGTTCTGGGCCTCTATGCTCTATGGCACAGTCAAGGACCGTGACATGACAAAATGATATATCGATGACATGATAAAGTATTTTTTCAGGGTAGAAGCTGAAGGGACATAGCAATAAAAGAGAATTCTGGGAAAGCACCATGTTAGTGAGAGACACCTGAAGGCAAAGGCAGGTGTCCAGTCAAGGGAGTAGGAGAACTAAGGCATTTAGAGAAAGTATGGAATATAAGTTAGTTAGGGGTATGATACCACAGGTGAAACAGAATGAAATTAATCTTGACATTGACATTATAAAGGAAATAAGAAGAAAACAGGAAATTTCAGCTAAATGGAATGATGGATCAAAGGTTCTCTTGAGTGAGGCAAGTGAAGGTATTGATGAAGATGGTTTATTGTGCATCCAAACAGTATAATTTCATGAGACACCTGATCATCTAGGATTCCAGTATTCATGATGAATATTTGTAAAAAGATCACAATGAAGAAAATGGATTCCATTCAACTCCTAATGTAGAAGAAGAGGTGCCCCATCCGGCGGGGTTAGTTAATTGGTGGGTGTCGGGAGGGACCCAGCCTGAGAGGAATGGGCCGAGAAGAAGAGTGAGACCAAGTGAGAGTTAAGCAAGGTCTGATTTATTTTACTGCATGCCGTGCTTATATTCAAGAGAAAAAAGAGAGCAGGAAGATGGGAGGGGTAGCGAGAGAATTTCCAGGGGCGGGTGCTGAGACGTCCTGTGATGAGCTCGGCTGATTCTCGGATGATGGTGCTCGGGTGTGGCTTTCTCTTGGGGAGAGAACTTCTGCTTAGGGCAGGGCTCCCAACAAAGAGGAAGGAGAGAAATTCTCTAAATAAATCAATAAGACCTTAAAAATTAAATCCACATATACTCTAATATTTAGTGAAAAGGTAGGCATAGGAGAAATTCATAAAAAGTATGTTAGAAAACGTGGTTTGAAAGTAAGAAAGGAGGGAAGCTGGTAGATTGCGCAGGAATTTTTTATCAAGAAGGAAGTCAAGAGGCAGAGATATAAGATATTTCAAATAACCTCAGTAAAAATGGAATCAATTGTTTTGATAGACAAGAAATGACTGGTCACCAATGTAGCAATCATTTTCAAGTTGTGGTTGATGCACAATCATAACATCAAATTATTAGAGCAAAGATCAAAGTCAGTAACAAAACAGAACAGAGAATAAAAAAAGAGACGTTTGCATACAGTTAAAACAACTTCAACCTGACACATTTGAGTTGGTGCTGGAAAAATATAGCTAGCATTTCTATAGCCCTTCAGTGTTTGCAAAGAACTTTACATGTATTATCTCATTGGATCCATACAATGATTCTGGAAAGTGGGTGCTATTTTATCAATGAAGAAACTACAGCAGACAGAAGTCATGTGACTTGCCTAGGGTCACCCAGTTATTCCATGTCTGAGGCTATATTTGAACTCAGGTCCTCCTGACTTGAGGTTTAGTGCTCTGTTCCCTGCACCGCATATTTCAAAAGAAGAAGAGGATACAAAAGGACAAACATCACCATTTCCTATAGAAACTTCATCAGTTCCCACAATGAGGCTTAGAAATTATTAATGATAGAAGCCTCTTGATCGTCCTGACAAGTAGAGGGATATGGCAGTCAAGGTAAGTAACCGTTTAGAAAACAAAGTAATTTAGAAAATCTTGCAATGGAGATTGGATAAATATGACCAATACTGACTAGTTTTACAGTGGGAAGCAATAGAGCTTACAGAAAAGTTTATAGGAAATGTGGCAAGAGACTCAATATAAACCAGGTCATCCCCTAAGCATTTAAGGATGAAAAAGGAAGGACAGTGAGGAGATTGAAATAAAAAATGATCTCTAAAGATTACTATCACTAGCTCTTTTCTCCATCAATGATAGGCAAGCCACAACATTTTGACTCATATCACCATCCCCAATGTGTTGCATGGGGAAGTAGAAAGAGCTCTAAAGAAAACAAAGAGGGGAAGAGCAGCTGGACCAGACCAAGAATAAACAGAGATGGCAAATGTTGAGAGCTGAGGGCTCGAGTCTCAAGATTCTTAAAAAAAGGGGGAAGTGCTAAATGTTAGAAAACAAAAATCAGAATTGCCAGAAAAGAATAATTGGTGAAATACTAATGAGACAAATGTTCATTAAATGTATTTGCTACCATAATGGAAGATGTCAACTATATTGTCTAATTGGAAGGATTTCCTATAGGTGATGGAGTCCTATAAATGTGTCCATGAATGACATTGTAATGACTATGACAAGCTTTCACTATTTCAGTTTTTGAAATGAGCTTTATAATAGCTCCAAATTTTGTATTTGAACTAATTGTCTACACAATTAAATAACCAAGAAGATGAAGAATGTCTTTTGTCCAGATGGTAACATGGAAGAGATCTCACAGAACTGGTCCATCAGTGTCTATACCTTGTATAGACACTGTAGAAGATTCTTTGGGGGATATGGATGAGAGTCATATAGGATAAGATGTGAAGAGGGTGAAACGTGATTTGCACATTGGATGGAATATTCATATATTACAAGATAACAATTCCATTAAAGTATCTTTATCATCTAGCATAGTTCTTGGTACACTGGTCTAGGCTTCGATACCCCTGAAGTTTTATAGTAGTCTCTGTTCATTCAACAAATGTTTATTAGGCTCATATAGCACACAAAGTACAGTACTGAGTGGGAATACAAAGAAAGTTAAAATAGTTCCTTTCTCTTTACAAGTTAGCTGGAAGTATGGGGCTCAGAGGGACTTAGTACCTTTGAAGTGAGGGATTTCTGAACCCTTTTATGGGCTGCTCATTCACCTTTGGTGTCCAGCTGTCACCCAGCTCTTACCTGTGGCCCCCAAAATGTGCATGTGCAGAAGCCACACCCTGGTAAAACCGTCAGGACAGGGCTTAATCAGCTTGAAGGTAACTGATAGACCTCAAACCCTTTGGTGAGTTACTTCAAGCATGTGAAGACAAGGTTCAAACCTGCTTCTGACTTAGGGGGATGTCTACCCTAAGTATCTTTTGACTTTCCCTGGCAGAATGGTGCATGAAAACAATTTGTTCCAATGCTCATGAAGGCAGCTGGAGTAGGCTCTGCAGAGTGCTTAGAGACACTGAAGACTCCAAGGTCCTCCACTGTACCTTAGGCCATTTCCAGTCATCTTGACTTTTTTCCTGCCCCTGGACTTCAATGACTTAGGAGGAGGGAGTGAGGCTGATAATTTTGTATAACTCTGCCTCATTTAAATCCAAGTCATCACCCATCAGCCACTATTTTACCCCAACATCATGATGTCATCGGTTGTCTTCAAAAATGAAGAATGAACAAGTGTCACCATCATAAGATAAAAACTGAGAGATGAAGACTGAAATAGATATTGAAAACAGACTCATAGAATTAAAATATAGAGAAAATTAGAAGTGAGAAGAATCAAAGAAGTCATTCAATCCTGCTTCTCGCTTATAGAAGGAGTCTTCTCTATAACATCTCTGTCTAATGGCAATACATCATCATCCTGTCTCTGCTTAAATACTTCAAATGACATCAAATTCATTATTTTGTTAAGATTGTCTCTTACACTGTTAGATGTTTCTAGCCAACAAGGCCTTTTTTTTTGCTTGGTGATGGGAAAAATAATTATAAGCACGTATACTATTATAAATTTAAAAAAAGATAACTTCTTTTCATGAGATTTTTGACAATGGAAGATAAGCAGTCATGTGTCATTTAGAAGGTGCAACCGTTCAAACCTAAATATCATGAATAAGATTTAGGTTATCTGTGACCTTAGATTTCTTCTTCTCCATGTTGGATATATACCAGTTATAGTCATCTCTTTGTGACATCTAGTTTTAAAAATTTGTATTAATATTAATATTTATGATTCAAATGTATAAAACTAGTTCAAATAAATTGGGAGTAAGTCTAAATTCATGACAAATATAAATTCTAAAATACTTTGGTAGATCTGTGATTTCACCAATATGGGTATTCCCCTCCAATAATGCACGTTGCAACCTATCTCATCCTGTGGGATTCTGTCCATGTCTTCCCGTAAAAAATATTTTTTTTATTGTTGAAAAGTGAAACGTAGTTCCTACTAAGTAGCATTTTATAGTAGTAGTCTAAGTACCCATTTGATAGTGGTCTTTCATGAGCTTCTCTAAAATTCTAGCAATCATGATTGGTAATTAGCCTTATTTTATGGAAGCAATACTTCAGAAGGAGCAAGTTTTTATAGTACCACAAAAAAGAGGAGACCAGAGAATCAAATATTTTAACAGTCACCAAAGAGCATTGACTTTGTTTGGACTTTCGTTGTAAACTGAGATGTTGTCTAAAAGGCCACCTAGACACAAATCTCGCACTGAGACACTTTTGAAATATATTTTAAAAACCTTAGAATAACAAATAATTGAGAAATCTATTGTTTTTGTTTCAGGACCTCCTGGGAAACGTGGTAAGAGGGGTAGAAGAGGAGAATCTGGTAAGTTTGAACTTTGGACTTTGCCATGGAAGAATTTGATTTCTATGTGTGGTCACCAAGCATACATCTATTCCTATTACATTCTCTTGCTGTGTTGATTTAGTCAGTGTTGTCTTAGCTTATGTACATCCAAGATTATTTAGTTTTGAAATCATTTTCCTCTTGACTGTGCTTGAATGGGTTCACACCCACAGAGATACATATGTCAACCTGTTTAATTAAACCTAATTTCATTGGCATAGGGAGCTCCCATAAGAAAACTCCTTTTGCCAATGCAGGTTGGCAACTATTTTACTACTGATAGTCTTAGAGAGTTTTCTGGAGAAGTGAAATGTTCCCGTTTTGTGACAGAATACTACATCACATTTTTGAAACATTTAGTTTATTCACAGCCAAGTCACACAAAAGGTGATGGTATAATGTTTTAAACATTTGAACCTTAATGGACATGTGTTTGTAGTGCACAGTAATTGCACCATCTTTTTCTTATAGCCATTCAAATGGCACATAAGAATTAAATGATTTTCTGAGATCCAGTACTTGAACCAGGTCTTTCTGACTGAGGCTGCTTGTCTATCTATTACTCCAGGTAACACCTTGAGTATGTACATGTGTCCATGTACCTATAATATGTGTGTTTATGAGTAGGGGTTCACATGAATAATCTGGTAAAAGTAGGGAAATGTATTTTATATTTACATATATGCTTGCACATGCATATATGTAAAAAAATACTTAGTAATTTTTTGTTCACATTTTGAATTCTGAGTTGTCCCCCTTCCCTCACTCCCAGCCTCACATTAGAGAAAGCTAACATTTGTGGGTGTGTATGTGTGTGTATGCATACATACATGCATACATACATTATATATACATATATGTAGAACCATAAATACATACTTCCATATATCAGTTACTTCTCTGGAAGAAGACAGCATTTTCCTTCATAAGTCCTTCATAGTTGATTTGAATGTTCATAAAACTCAGAATAGATTAGTCATTCATAGTTACTCTTGGAACAATATTGTTGTTACTGTATACTACATTCTCTTAGTTCTGCTTGTTTCATTAGTTCATGCAAATCTGTCCATGTTTTTCTAAAACCAACCTGCTTGCATTTCTTACAACACAGAATTATATCACAATCACATACCACATTCCCTAGTTGCATATAGCTTTGTAAAGGAAAGGTCCTAGAATTATCACAGTTATGGTTTGGCTAGATTATTGGCACATGATTTGTATTTCTTTATTATTGTTTCCCTCAGGATTAGTTCACATTGTCCAGATAAAATTCAATATATTCTACACTTCTGCAATAAGGCTATGACATGACAATGTCCCAGCATGTAGTTCAGGGTCATATCCCTAGGGGTATAGTTAGTAAATGTATGTAACATTTCTGAGTCAGTAGCTGTCTCAGAACAGGAAGCATACTTGTCTGAAGGGAACAATGCTGCTTTCCCCAATCTAAATCTTTCCTTTTATTTTTTTCTTATAATATATAGTGAGTTTGAAAATATAATTGCCGTGGTCAAATTTGATTTTGAAAAGGGAGGTCTAGGCTGGTTACAATCTGAACTTCTATAAGAAAAATATGGCATCATTACTGTGCACACACATGTCCATTGAGGTTTAAATATTTAGTCCATTATACACTAACCTTTTATGTGGCTTGAATGTGAATACACAATTTAAATGTTTCAAGAAGGTCTCAGACTTGGGGATTTTGAATATTGCTGAATATTCACAAAATGAGATCATTTTAGAACTTAGACCTTTAAAGTTCCCCAGTCAAAGAGTCTCCAACTTACATATTTTTGCTTTAAATTTGTAGTCATTGTGTGTTTGTAGTACTATATCTAAGTCTATTTCTCTCCATGAAGTCTTATTAATTTGATTATATATTCACCAGGTTATATTTAACATCAGGTCAATCTTAAAGACTTGAAAGACAAGAATCTAGGGTAACCTCCTTATTTCTACCAAGAAAGAAAGTAGGCCCAGGGAGATCAAAGAATTATTGACCCCATTGTCATTAGATATTTTAGTGACAAAATTGGAAGTAGAGCTCAGGTTTCCTCAATCCCACTTTCATACACATTCAGTTTCCTCAGTCAAAATGAGGTGAAGGAATTAAATGAGTTTCATGAAAAGACTTTATCTAATGTATTGTTTTGACATCCTGTTTTACTTGGGCTGTCTTCACAAGGGATCAAATAAAGTCTTATCAGCCTGTCCCCCTTTGTTTGAAGGATGAGGGGGAAAGATATTCTAGAAGGACAAGAAAACAACCATCCTTTCACAGTATGTTCTAACGTGCTTAAAAACATTAAATCGCTCAATATCAAGGTGTTGGAAGCATTGACGTCATCAAGGACCAAATATAGCTGGTTCTATTTGATGTTCCGTTTGCCCTTCTCTTTAAAAAAAACATGAAGCATAAAAGCTAATGAGAAGTCACTGATTTGGGAATTACAGCTGTATCACTTACTATGACTAAATTATTAGATATGATTTGCAAGACTTTGGTAGTTTCCTTGAGAATTTTTCCAGAAACCGATTGAACCTAAATAATTGGAAATATGTGAAAATTTTACTTCATTTGGTGTGACCTTTGCATAGCCTGACTTTTATATGTAAGTCCTGGAAAGGGAGGGGGAGTCAGAATGAGGTGATGAAAAGAATGTTTCATGGAGTCAAGTGACCACTAAATTTGTCCTTTTTGGCAAGAGAAAGTAAGATCTAGATTTGCGTATTTTGTCCTAATGCCAAGGTCAAATATTCAGGGTAAAAAAAAATTTGTAATTTTGTAGGCAAGATGAAATTGAATGCTTGGTTACATGGCTAATTGGAATTGGTGGCTTAGGAAAATATTATATTATGATTTTTCTGAAAATAGAATCTTGTATTCAGTATTTTTGGCATGTCATGTGATTTTATGAGAATATATAGCTATTGAACAGAACTGTACATGTGTTTGAAGGCTTTCTCATGCTCATATCTTTACCATCAATACTAGTTGTAGTGAGTTGTTGGGAGAATGACATATTTGTAAGTGATCTAATACATAAACTCCTGGCTTGGCCAATTTTGTAAATTTTGAGAAGTCAAACATTGCTTCTCTACCCCTTTTATTACAAAGAATGGCAAAAAGCATTTCTTTTAAATCAGATTGCCTCTTTTATCTGAATTCTCCTTAATATATTTCAATTAATTCTCATTTGCATGATAAAGTTTAGGCTCTTGAGATGTGCTGTAATCTTCATTTTTGATATTTTGCATTCTTATCTCTACGACAGGATGAACTGATTCTTTCTTTCTTTTTGTTTTTATTTTTCTTCACAGGTCCTCCTGTAAGTATATTTGATACCTTTTGACTCTTCCACATTAATCTGGATTGTGCCTGTCTAAACATTGTTAAAACATCCCTGTGGTTCAACAGATCATATTTCAATTAGAGGAAAGTGCCATTTTTTAAAAACAGTACCTCTGGAACAGCTGAGCAATTGCTTTGATTTCTCATTGGAGAAAGTCTTTAGGCACAATTTTGTTGGAGCAGTCTTAGAGGTGATATTTTGGAATCAAATAATGTGTAAGTATTCTCAGTTTTTCTCTGCCTCTTATTTTTGGAAAGTGTTACTTTTGGTTTGGGCTCCATTGCCAATAACTCACAGCCCTGGAAATCTGTGTTTTCTTTTTTCACAGAAATCTCAAAGCTCATTTCATGTGCTTAAACTTGTATCTGAAATATTTGCATTTGCTGGTCTACCAAACGGAGATAGCAATGTGATCATGAATGTGATATCCCTTGTAGACTCTGTCCAATACTCCTTCCTAAGGCAAAATTCCCTTTGAAGTGAGTTGGACTTTTGCCTGTACAAAGACTGCAGGTCTGAACCTTCTCAGAGTTTTTCTTGCTTTTTTCTCTCACTTGAGTAGGTCAGAGTTGTGTGGTTTCTAGTATTTTTCCCACTCACTGGAGTGGATTATCTTGTCACCTTTGAGCTGGATGTGTTTTTGACTAATATCCTGGCTATTTGCTGCCTGACATACTGGGCACTAGATATTTACAGTAGCAACAATAGTTGGCCTTGACATACTTTCACATCCCCAAAAACTAGTTTGCTCCAGTGTTCACTGAGTACACATTGGCAACTCATCTGATGGGATGACTTGGTCCAGAGAGAGCAAGAGGCTTAGTGCATGCTAGTTTTCTGTATTCAGAGGAAATGTTGGCTTCCCAAATATCTTTTGCAGCCTTCCTGGAAAATTCAGGGATGGAACATAAATCATGAGAACGATTTCTGTTCTGTAACTGATTTTTAGCTTTTCTTTAATGGTAGGCAGATGGTATGCCCTGGGTCTGTGAGTGTTTCCTCCTAGGCTTCAACTTTATGCCTCTGTAGTTTATAATAGAAACAAACCACTATTGCCCAGAGAGAACTCCGGAGATTCCAGCTTGAACAGAGGGTTCAAGGCTTCCTTTCATGGTCTCCTTTTGTAGCCTAAGTGATCCTTAAATCCTAGGCTTTTTCATGGTCACTTACAGGTCTCTAGAATTCAGATTTGGTTCCCAACACTCCAGGCAATTGCTAATCTTGCTTCCTTCAGGTTGACTATTATCCTTGATCCCATACATAAAGATGTCCATTGTCCAGCTTACATAACATTTCTTTATCCATCATAACCCTTCTGTAACATGACTCAGAGTTATTGCCACATATTTAGATATACCATGGATTAAATCACATCCCCTAAATCATAACAAATATATAAAGTAAAGGCTGGATCTACCATGCTTAATTTTCAGTGTAAGTATCTATCTTAGTCTGACATCTGTGTTTTCAGAGAGTTTGGTTGTATGCTGAAATCATATTATTTGCTGAAATTAATAGTTCTTTTATGGCTGGGAGAAAATTCATTTAGCAAGATTTAAAAACAGTATTGATTATTTTCTTTTAAAAGAGAATCTCACTACAAGTGGTTTAGGCAATAAACTACACATAAGTGAAACTATCGCATGCAAAAAAAAGTGCTTTGGCTAGTTTCCTAATTATAAATGTAATTCTTAATTACTTTGTAATTTCTAATTATAAATTGCCTTGGGTGAAATGCCAAGTAATTGAAAGTTCTGGTCCCTAGCAAAAAAAATGGCAGAGGGAGATTCTGATTGTATTTCATCCTTAAAGTGATGTATAGAATGACAGTTTTCTCATTTGTATATCTCACTCCCATCTCCCCAAAGAAAATGAATGGATTGTATCATCATGATCACCACTCTATCCACCATAGTCAAAGCAACTTACTAAGTTTCTATGTACACTTGTTGGGATTTTTAGTGTAGGCAAACCAGAGAGGAATAGTATTTTGTCATATAATGTCATACAACTAAATCTAGAAGAGACTGCAAAGGTCACATAGTCCATTCCTTTCATTTCAAAGATAAAGAAAATGAGGGCAAGGAAAGTCAAGTGACTTGGCTAAGGTCACACAAGTAAACTAGCACATCATACATGCCTAAAGAATAATGGGTTGATAAGACTTTTCAGAGACAGCACTTCAAAGTCCTCCGATTGCTTACTGAGCCAATGAGTTCTTACGGAGTTCTTTTTGCTATAAGACCTTGTATCAGATGATTTGGGTGATTTCCATTCTTAGTAAAAATAGTAAAAGTTTTTAAAATTAGGTTTCCTAAATGTTTATTCTCCAGGTATGATTTTTAGAAAATTCATTTGGGTATAATCTGTTTCCCCACATTGGTTTTATTCTCTACTTGCCCAGTTCTAATTTTTATCAAATTGTTTTCTTCAGTTAACTTTTGCATCTCCTTTTCCATCTGTCCAATTCTTCCTTTTAAGGAACTATTTTCTCCAGTTAGGTTTTATGCTTCCTTTTCCATTTGTTCAATTTTCCTTTTTAAAGAGATATCCTCTTCATGGAATTCTTTTTTTATATTTTTTAAATCATTGGCCAGTTTCTCTTCTATTTCCTTCTTCAACTGTTCCAGGAGAGTTTTTGTGTATATGAGCCGTTCATAGTCCCTTCTGAAGTTTCAGATGGGAGTACAGTCTCACTACTGACCTCTTTGGTATTTGTGTTTTGGTCTTTGTCCTCACAGAAAGATTCTATGGTTTTTTTGCCCTTGTTTTGCTTTTTCTTGTTCATGATGGTGATTGTGTGTTTTGGCTTCTGGTTCTTTCAGTTAGAAGCTGCAGAACTTGGTGTTGAGCTGACTTCTGTAAAAAGCTAAGAGCAGATGTCTTTTTATCTTTTTGTTTTGTGTTTCAGCTTGTTAAGCTTGGAGGATGGGTGGTCTGGTCACAGGAGATTTTCTCAGCTGAGCTGAGGTAAAGGCAAGCTCAGGGGTTGATGGTCCAGCTGCCCTATTGTCTTCCCATTTCCCATGGAGTGCTGAGGCACACCTGAATCCTAGTGTGAGTTTTCACCTCCCCTGGCACTCCTCTCCTAGTGCTGAGGTCCTAATGTGAGTTTCCACCACCCTGGGGCCCCTCTCCTTCTAGTTCACTTCTGCTATAGTAGGAGGAATCCCCCTTAGCTATTTTCCTAGCCTCAGGTGTTATTGGACTGTTTGTCCCCTCTGCTATTTCCACTGATCCAGAATTTTTCTGGGGAAATATTTTATGGCTCTTTTGAGGTGAACAAGTGGGGAGGAGAGAGCATTTACTGATCACTCCACCATCCTGGCTCCCGGAAGTTCAAGGAGGTGACTTACAGACATTTGATTTGTGGGCCGAAAGTCTCAGGAGCTGCTGGGCTGATATCCAAGGTTCAGCGACTGTCCCTCACTGGGCTCTGCTGGTCTCTCAGCCTGGAATGCCACTCCACCAGTTCTGTCTGCTGGTGCCTCAGGCCTCCCTGGGGCCCTCCCACTCCGCTGCACTGTGTGCTGGGGAACAGATCCTTCCCTTCGACCTTCCAGTCTGTCCTGGGCTGTGAATCTGCCAGTCTCTCTCTTATTGGATTCTGCACCTCCAAAGTTTGGTCAGATTCTGTCCTTAGAGGTATCTGAAGGAGTTTTTTAAGAGCTTAGGTGAGTTGTTGCTGTCACTTTGCCATCTTGACTCCACCCCTGATTTGTTTTATTCTCAACCTTCCTTTCATTTTATAATCTAATGCTTCTCCCGCAAACCAGAAATTGGGTTTTTTTGAGTAGCAATCTATATGACTCTCCCTTCTGAACCGTGATTCTTATGCTTAGGCAGGTATTACATGTGCTGACAAATTTAAGGGTTCTCAATATTGCTACTGCTCAATTAACCTTTAGAGAGAGATCTCCTAAATGGACACTGAGATCCCTTTCAGCTTGTGCCAGGACATCCTAGTGTGTTTAGAATGACTCCAAAACATCACCTGGGATGTTCTGCTACTCATTCATCTCTCATTTGTGCTGATGGAATATGAAATGAATACCAAAGCGTCTTTGGAAGCTTCCTGAAAAAAAAAGCTTCACAATTTTCTATCCATTGTACATGCAAATCATAAGATCAGAGATTTAGAACTGAGAAGAACCTCTGGGAATCATTCTAAGCTAACTTATTCCTTTAACAGGAGAGTGAGGGACAGAGAGGTTAACAACTTGCCCGAGGCCACTTGGATGATACAAGAGCCAGGATTAAAATTTGGATCTTTTGACTTCACTCCATGCTGTTTCATGTTGATAAAGGCAATGAACTCATATTTTTGTTCAGTTGTTGCAGTCATGTCTGACTCTTTGTGACCCTACTTGAGGTTTTCTTGGAAAATTTACTGGAGTGATTTGCTATCTTCTTCTCCAGCTCATTCTATAGATAAGGAACTGAGGCAAATAGAGTTAAGTGAATTGCCCAGGGTTACACAGCTATTAAGTATCAGAGGCCAGATAAGAACTCAGAAAGAGGAATCTCCCCAACTCCAGGCCCAGTATTCTTTCCCCCGTATCACCTAATTTCCCTAATCGACTCATTACTTGTGAAGATTTTGAACTTGGTTCTTCACTACCTTTATGAAGAAATGCTCCCCAAATAAGCTCTAAAAATTAATGACCACCTAATACATAGTGATAGTAACATCCTGAGATCTTTATATTTTCATTTAAAAAATGTTTGGGAAAGGACAGGACATGTGGATGCAGATGCAACTAGCCTTGTGTGGTGCTTGAAATATTTGTTTTATTCAATGTGAACATTTTTGTATATTGAGATAATTGTTTAGGCATTATAACTCTAAACCCAACTGATAGTGGATCCTATGTGTCCATTTGCTCCTTAGGAAGTCATTCTGCTTGCATTCTGGAACCTTTGTGTCTTATTCTATTTAGTTTGGTTGCCTAGCTCTATGCATTTTGAGAAAAAGTAAATTGCTACGGCAGGGGTCTTAACAGTTGACCACAAAAGACTGTAATGGAGCAATTTTATGGTAATGTATGTAATTTAGAGTCAGGCAATTATCAGTTGCCCTTTTCTAACTTCCTTCATGCAAATGTAACATACAACAAAACACTATTCCAAAGGATCCGATGCAAGCATTTTGTTTGCCCAGTTTGGACACTCCAAGGATATTAGCTAGAATGACATGTTGCCTAATTTCAGTCAGTTAAGATATAGTTCCTGCTTTTAGAGATGCCTTTTAAACTAAAGCAGTGTGAGTTTCATGGAGATACAAATTATGGCTCAAACTTTTTCTAAATGCTATCACAGCTTAAAAATTGGGTTAGTTTCTTAATAAGCTTTGACCTTCTGTAGAGTTAATATCCTCTTACTCCCATGTGTTTTAAAGGAAGTTCTCTACTCATTTTCACAAGTCATAGAAATAAGCAAGTCCTGGGAGTTTAGCCAGAAAAGAGACAGGAGCCTTGTTGCCACTGATTTTTTGATTCCTATCAGTCTTCTAAGTTACATAGTCATAGGAGACTGACAGCGATAGGATGTTATTGTCGTTAGTGTTGAACACTCTGAGGTGTGAAATATGACTCTTTTGAACAGTCTGTTCTAACTTATGTACCATCAACAATTGTCAACTAGGTTGAATTGTAGATTCTTGTTGACAGATGTAAGAAGCAGACATGGCTAGGCTATGGGTACAAAGCTGTTTTGGCCAATGTGGCAGATGAATTAGGAGGAAACAATCTCTCTCTACCCCCCACCACTCTCCCCTCCCTTCCCACAGACCCACACACATCCACCTCTGTAAAACCTTCGAATTCAAGCCTTCTAATTATTGCATTTTTCTGAATCAAAAAAAGTTGGCTTACAGTTCAGAAGCAGAAACTTTCTAGCTTTAAGGTGTTATACAGTAAAGAAGGTTGTAAGCAGTTAGGTGGCACAGTGGGATGGAGGGTTGGGACTGGAGTCTGAAAGACTCATCTTCCTAAGTTCAAATCTGGCCTCAGCCACTTACTAGCTGGGTGAGCTTGGACTAGTCATTTAATATTGTTTGCCTCAGTTTCCTTATATATAAAGTGAGCTGGAGAAGGAAATGGCAAACCACTCCAGTATCTTTGCAAAGAGAACCTCTAATGAGATCATGAAGAGTTATACATGACTAACACTAACAGCACCAACAAAAGAAGGTCATGTGCAGAATGTTTCTTTGTATGGAGAGATTCTTTTATGAAGCTGGTTCATAATCTGAGGGCAGTGATGTGTTGACAAATGCTTAACAACTAATTATCGGGGAGGTGGGAAGGGAAGCATCAAAACACACTTTTAAGTTTAATCTGCATTGTTAATACTTTCTTCCATGACTTTCTTGAGTGTACGAATCAACATAATATTAAATCAAGCCAAGATTTGTAGTGTTTGCCAATTTCTAAGGTATACATGTTCTCGTAATAGCCGGCTCTCATGACTTGGTTTGAGTTCGCTCCAGCTCACCTCTAAGAATATGGGTAGACCATAACCTAAGAATACAGAGATGATTTTTATATAGATATAGTGAATTGTGTTGTATGAAATGACTGTCATGTGGAAGCCATTGTATTTGAAAGAAGGTAGAGAATCACCGTGGATCAGGGAAAGGGGATGATGGAAGAGGAATTTCATTCTTAGTAGACTTTCCTCTACTGTGCCAAGCATTTCTACTTATTTTGAGGATGCCTGTAAGCACACCAAAGTGGAATTTTGCAGAGCCATTGGAGCCATGCTCTTCTATCTCATATGTGATGATTTTATAAATAATCTGTTACATAATTAGCTAGAATTTGGAAAGCTCTTTACAAACATCTCATTTAACCCTCACAACAGCTGTAATATGAAGGCACTATCATTATCTCCATTTTACAGATGAAACTGAGACAAATAGAGGTTAAATGACTTGCCCAGGGTCACACTTAGTGAGGCAGAACTTGAACTTGAACCTTCCTGACTTCAGATTTAGTGTTCTATCCACTGTGCCACCAAGACGACACATGACTTTCAAAAAGGCACTAATGTTTCTAGATAAATTCAGATATCATGCAAGAGAAAGAAAGAGAAGGGGAAAGGTGAGAGAAGGGGCGGTGGAGAGTTTGGTAATGAATTAATTTGAAATCTCTTCGAGTCCATGGTTACAATAGCATGACCACCAGGTGTCACAGAAGAGCTAAGTCAGTCACTTAGGACACTCCCACATAGGCACATTCTCTGGAAATAAAGGTACCAAGAAGAGAGTGAATTTACTGATAAATGACATCTCCAGTATCTTTCTGGTCTCTTCCATTAGGATCATTTTTCAGTGTTCCTGGCTACCTGTTCCTGTTCTACCTGTCAGTGTAGAAAGTGCTGGACTCTGCCACCTAGTTGCTAAAAAGCAGCATGATTTTGCTACTGCTTAGGTAGTATTTGCTCTTACTCTTGGATTTAGTTGAAATTTAGAAGTCCAGGAATGAGGATCTTGTATTTTTATCCATGGGTGTACAAAGACTCCATGAATTCAGATGAATAGTGAGGATGAGTTTTTTTTAAAAAAATGATACAACACTGGCATCTCCAACAAACCTAGTTTTAAAAGTTTGGACCCCACTCCAACTCCCAACCTGTCTCCCCGCCACCACCCAACAATATTACAATTTTCATGTGACAGACTCCTGGATTCCGTTTGGGAACACAAGTTTCTAAGCATGCATGCAACACGTTCCAACTCATTCAGAAACAGGAAATGCCAAGGACCTCCTGTAAAGGAGAGGCATATATACCTACAGGGGCATCCCCAGAGAGATGGAGAGCCTCATGCAACATTTTATAACAGGGGAAGTCTTGTGAAATAAACATCAAGGAAAGTCTTGAAAGGAAAAAAATAACCCAAAGAGAAATTTAAACAAGGCCACATACAGCGTGAATGGTGGCTTATAAGTATTGAGGGGCAGGGGGGAGGGTTGGGTGGAAGAAGCCATTGTTGCCAGGAAGCCAACTGACCTGAGTTCTGCATTCTGCCCACATGCTCTAAGTGATGGTGGTGAAATTTACGAGCTTCAGATTATCTTTCTTTCACATCAACTATCAACATGGCACTCCAAAAGTTCTGGATCTAGGGTAATCACCCAGGTTAGATGACTGGAGAATAAGCATTTATTAATTGATAAGTTCAGAGTAGTAGGGGTATAAAGAAAGCAAAAGACAATTTCTTTTGCTACCTGATCTCAAAGAGCTAATGGTCTATCTGAATGGATGATACCCAAAAATCTTTGTAGAATCCTTGACTTCCTGCATTTACTACTGGTGGCCCAACTCCTCAGTTTCTAGTCCCTTTTGTCCCAAGGCTACTTGTCATCTCCTTTTTATAATTTGTATATGTCTATTTATGTACCTGGAGGGCAGGAACCATTCACTGATTTTTCTTGATATCTTTAGTTCTTAACACAATCATAGTGTTTAATAAATGCTTGTGGATTGATGTTCTAGAACTAGTTGTTTCAGACATTGAGTTTTTAAAAATGCTTTTCTAAACTGAAACCTCAAAACTTTTAGTAGATTGGCCTTATAAAAGAATTTTGAGTGTTGGGGAGGGAGGAGACAGGAAGGATAAACCAAATAAAATGAGGACTTGGGGGGAATGGATGACTCGCTTAAAAGAGAGGGTATTTATTTAGATGTGTGGTATGAGCAGGTCACTTGATAAAAGAAATAAGTACATACTAAGAGAGAGCTGGCTTCCTTCTGGATGAGAGCTACAAGTGGCATGTGGCAAGCACATTTGCTACAGAGAACCTTCTCAATTTCAAAGCCCCTTTCCTGTTCCTTGTTTGAACACCTGTATATCTTTTCTAATATCCGATCTACCCCATAGATGAGATGTCAAGTCACTCTTTCCTCTCTTGCCAATCTGGGCAAAATCTTGAGCTGTTTTCTCTTCCCCTACCTGCTTGTCATAGATAGAGCTGTTAGCCTGAAGGACATCTGGAGATGTTGTAAGATACTGCTTCCCACCAGATGTCTCTGCCTGTGACTTTCTGCGACTGGTCAGGCTGGTAGAGGTAGCATGATCTTCAGATAGTCTATATACAACACTCTGCCTACCATCTGTTGAATGAGGTCAGCCAAATGGAGATCCTCTTTGGGTTGGATATCATAGGCAATGCTGTCTGTTTTGGGTTTTCATGATTCTGAAATGGAAAAATAGATGACTGAGATCCTGGCAGAAACTTTTTGCCCTGTACCAGAGAGTTGGAGAGAAATCAAGACTGACCACATCCCTTTGGATAAGCAGGTTCCCATTTTCCAAGCATGGTGAGTTCCTCCTCCTACAAACCTATGAGAAATACTGCTTTGAATCAGATATGGGAGAAGATTACTTTTCTG